>JAQJVL010000299.1:777390-1141300 GCA_035578905.1 Stictocephala bisonia
GAGAGAGAGAGAGAGAGAGAGAGAGAGAGAGAGAGAGAGAGAGAGAGAGAGAGAGAGAGAGAGAGAGAGAGAGAGAGAGAGAGAGAGAGAGATGGTATTAGTAACGTAATAAATCTGTGATTTTGTAAAGTTACGTAAATATGACTCCGTAAGATGATTTTCCACCTAAATATACGTAAGTAATCTCAAGACTAACTTTTTCTATTAACTGGGAAAACATTAGTTAATAGGCTATGTTAGTTGGCTAACTTGAGTTAGTGATTAATTTGAACACAACAATTCAAAAGCAAACAGCAGTTTTTTTAACTGGTTCAAAAACTAAACAGGAGTTGCCTGCTAGTTCAACGATTTGTTTAATTAATGCTGCAGCTTAAACTAAGATGCATTGTTTCGAAACGAACACTTATATGTTTCCTTTATAATATAACTAACATAACAAATTTAAAAAAATTACATTAAACATATGCAGAAATGTATATGTTATTTTACTGAATAATATACGTATTTGCTGTCAAATGGCATTAGTTGTGTGGATCTAATTTCACATTATTCGTAATAGTTTTTAGTATAGCCCTTATAAGTGACAAAATTAATTCTAATATGGAATATTGAACAGTTGCTTTTTCCTCTTCTTAGCTTCGTATACTTTCTTTACTTTTAGATACCTACTTTACTCGTAGCTACTTTAAAATAATTAACTTACAAATATACAATTGCATTCATATACGGACTCTTCAAAATGAACAAGTAATAAAAATGTATACTTTATAAAATGAATGGATGAAATAATTAATATCTTTATAGAAGTTGGAGTTAGGATTATGAAGTCGTTTCTTCCACTCAACCTTGCATTTAATCACACAAAAAAATGCGAAAAAATATCATTTCGACGTATTTACCTAAAAGCTAATTTTTTTACACAAATGATTTACACTAATATTCAAACAAACCTGAATTTACAAAATGGTAGATTTGTAAAATAACTTAGTTCAATTGTTAGTTTACGTAAAACCAATAACAACATGAAAATGAAGAGTCCTAAATCATAACTATTGAGTGTTCTGTCCCTTTTGAATTTAAAACTATCAACTTACAAAAGAGTACAGTAATAGTTTATATTAAATTTATAAGTGTTATTTATTAATTCATATATATAGTGCTACTTTTTCATTAAACTTGTATTGTTATAAAGGTAACATTCTTTACCTAATAGCTAACTTTTTTAAAACACAAATTATTTACACTGAAAATAGGTATTTATGAACTTACTACGGCGTCAAAATATAGTCAAATGGTTTTAAGTTTCAGTTTACATGTACAAAAAATAAGTTCATAAGTTAGTAGGATACGTTTATTGTTAAAAATATGGATTTAAATATTTATTATATACTGAACTGCAATAAATGTTTATTTGGTCTGTAAGTAAGTATTGTGCGTGTTGAAATTATATTCATTAAGGCCTTTACTGTTGAGGATGAATTCAGTCAAAACATAAGAAAATATATATAGTTATTATTTAACAAATATAAACATTGAAACCAAAGCAACTCAAGAAATACGTGTCCCACTTAGGGAACAACATACAGTCAGAGCACGTCCCAGCCATCCAAACTGTCCCAATAATGTGGGATACCAAACTAGCTTATAGATACTTACCTTTTACTTTATTGAAACCACTGCAACTCAAGAAGTACGTGTCCCACTTATAGGTCCTTTAGGGAACAACATACAGTCAGAGCACGTCCCAGCCATCCAAACTGTACCAATAATGTGGGATACCAAACTAGCTTATAGATACTTACCTTTTACTTTATTGAAACCACTGCAACTCAAGAAGTACGTGTTCCACTTATAGGTCCTTTAGGGAACAACATACAGTCAGAGCACGTCCCAGCCATCCAAACTGTACCAATAATGTGGGATACCAAACTAGCTTATAGATACTTACCTTTTACTTTATTGAAACCACTGCAACTCAAGAAGTACGTGTCCCACTTATAGGTCCTCTAGGGAACAACATAGAGTAAGAGCACGTCCCAGCCATCCAAACTGTACCAATAATGTGGGATACCAAACTAGCTTATAGATACTTACCTTTTACTTTATTGAAACCACTGCAACTCAAGAAGTACGTGTTCCACTTATAGGTTCTTTAGGGAACAACATACAGTCAGAGCACGTCCCAGCCATCCAAACTCTACCAATAATGTGGGATACTAAACTAGCTTATAGATACTTACCTTTTACTTTATTGAAACCACTGCAACTCAAGAAGTACGTGTCCCACTTATAGGTCCTATAGGAAACAACATACAGTCAGAGCACGTCCCAGTCATCCAAACTGTACCAATAATGTGGGATACCATACTAGTTTATAGATACTTACGTTTTACTTTACTGAAACCAAAGAAACTCAAGAAGAACGTGTCCTACTTAGAGATACTTCATGGAACAACATCAGTCAGTACGTGTCCCACTTATAGGTCCTCTAGGGAACAACATACAGTCAGAGCACGTCCCAGCCATCCAAACTCTACCAATAATGTGGGATACTAAACTAGCTTATAGATACTTACCTTTTACTTTATTGAAACCACTGCAACTCAAGAAGTACGTGTCCCACTTATAGGTCCTATAGGAAACAACATACAGTCAGAGCACGTCCCAGTCATCCAAACTGTACCAATAATGTGGGATACCATACTAGTTTATAGATACTTACGTTTTACTTTACTGAAACCAAAGAAACTCAAGAAGGACGTGTCCTACTTAGAGATACTTCATGGAATAACATCAGTCAGTACGTGTCCCACTTATAGGTCCTCTAGGGAACAACATACAGTAAGAGCACGTCCCAGCCATCCAAACTGTACCAATAATGTGGGATACCAAACTAGCTTATAGATACTTACCTTTAACTTTATTGAAACCACTGCAACTCAAGAAGTACGTGTCCCACTTATAGGTCCTTTAGGGAACAACATACAGTCAGAGCACGTCCCAGCCATCCAAACTGTCCCAATACTGTGGGATACCAAACTAGCTTATAGATACTTACCTTTTACTATAATGAAACCACTGCAACTCAAGAAGTACGTGTCCCACTTAGAGGTCCTTTAGGGAACAATATACAGTCAGAGCACGTCCCAGCCATCCAAACTGTACCAATAATGTGGGATACCAAACTAGCTTATAGATACTTACCTTTTACTTTTTTTAAATAAAGCAACTCAAGAAGTACGTGTCCCACTTATAGGTCCTCTAGGGAACACCATACAGTCAGAGCACGTCCCAGCCATCCAAACTGTCCCAATAATGTGGGATACCAAACTAGCTTATAGATACTTACTTTTTACTTTTTTTAAATAAAGCAACTCAAGTAGTACGTGTCCCACTTATAAGTCCTCTAGGGAACAACATACAGTCAGAGCACGTCCCAGCCATCCAAACTGTACCAATAATGTGGGATACCAAACTAGCTTATAGATACTTACCTTCTACTTTATTGAAACCACTGCAACTCAAGTAGTACGTGTCCCACTTATAGGTCCTTTAGGGAACAACATACAGTCAGAGCACGTCCCAGCCATCCAAACTGTACCAATAATGTGGGATACCAAACTAGCTTATAGATACTTACCTTCTACTTTATTGAAACCACTGCAACTCAAGAAGTACGCGTCCCACTTATAGGTCCTTTAGGGAACAACATACAGTCAGAGCACTTCCCAGCCATCCAAACTGTACCAATAATGTGGGATACCAAACTAGCTTATAGATTCTTACCTTTTACTTTATTGAAACCACTGCATTTCCACTCTTAGGTAAATATTTAAAATTAATCAAAATAATCGAACATTTTGATTTCTTTTAATTTAGTTTTTTGCATTCTCTAAATACAATCTAAATCCCCAAGTGAAATGTTGAAATAAACCCTGTACCTTCGTTTCCAAGTTTACAACATCAATTTTTGTTATACTGTTCCTGTTTCCTTTGTTTCTTTTTGCTAAAATATCAAAGTACGTAACTGATTAGTTACAGATATTGTTTTTGATATTTGTTTAAATGATTTTTAAAGAATATCATTTTAAGGCGGTAGTGACATTTTGTTTACTGTAATCTGAAATGATAATGATCTAGCTTATTACATTTGGTGCAATTTTCGTTTATGCCAATTTATACCTTGCAAAACAATGTAGAGATAAACTGATGCGTATGATGTCAGATAGTAAGCTGCAATGAAAGCCCTCGACCATCTTATCAAAGTCTTGTTGAGACTCTTGCCAGCTCAACACAAGACTTAATTGGAAGTGTTTCCTCTGTGCTTTAGACTGTCTAAAGTACCAGAAGGCCGAGATATTTTGTAAAAAGGTTAATATTTTTTAAGGCCAGAATCAGAATGTGTGTGTCATTGGATTTTCCCCTGAAAACATCAAACTTACTTATCTTGGCAAGAAATCACCACCAAGATATATGGCAACGTTTTTATGGCCAAGCCCTTTCTAAATATCTGATCAGAGAACCCTATACTTAGAATATCTCTCACTAGCATGAACCTAAATTATTTCAGGCCAACAATTGTGTATATAACTGGACATTGCTCCTCAGGAAACATATAGGACACTAGTTTATGGCTCTGTGGGGAGCCTGTGAAACACTTATTGACGGAATGAGAAGTCCTTGAACTCACGAGTATGGTAATTTCTTAGGTGGAATTTCTGGAAAATATACTGAAAGGTGAAAAAGGGAAAATATTTTAGAATCGATCATACTACTTTGAATTAGAACCCCGTTCTAACAGTGAACAAGGTACCACACTGAACATAACGTCGTAGATC
Source organism: Stictocephala bisonia (assembly GCA_035578905.1). NCBI lineage: Eukaryota > Metazoa > Arthropoda > Insecta > Hemiptera > Membracidae > Stictocephala > Stictocephala bisonia. Next base: position 782,229 of record JAQJVL010000299.1, read on the forward strand.
GGGGAGGGAAAACATAGAGCATCTTCAAAACTTAACTTTAGGATTAAATAGATCATGAATGATTTAAATGTGCTTGGGTACTTTCATACAATAATACAAACCTCCTCTTAACAATGAACAATATATTGAAATACTACGTCCTTTCATATTTGACTTTTTCCTTGATAATTAACACAATTAAATTGGAAACAAACTGCTTGCGATTGGTTGCTTCAAGAGCTTATCAAAGCCAAATTTCATTTTCCAAGAAAGTGAAGTGAGGATACAACGTTTTATTGAAGTATTCTGTAAACTTACCATACATACATTTTAACTAAGGCTCCCTCACAAGCAGTAATCCTGTGAAAGCCCCATTTTTCATCTAATGCACCACCACATTTCTCTTCAGCAAAAACATTTCCTATGTTATGAAATTCGTTTTAGATATTAATTAACTCTTTAAACAGTAGCTTAGTGTATTATGTGATTTAAAAAAAAATTGTTTTTATCTTTTATTTAATACTTTAGAAAAATTAAGCTTTGTTAATTTATATTTAAGATAATGTTTTTTTGAGAAATGAAGTTAATTATTTGTATACAAAGTAATAGGCACCAAAAAAACACTTCTTACAATATAGATAAAATACGCAATATTTTGGCCTATTAAGGAACACTATCAAATACAGTTAATACATTATTTTATCCAATTAACATACAACACTTTCATTACAGTAATGACATGTTAATTGTTTTAAGTCAATATATTTTAGAGTTTATACATATTATAATTTATCTAAAATTACAGTAATATTTATTCTATTATTTATAAAACTCGATTCGTTTCAAAATTACTTCGAATCCAAAATAACATTTAAAAAAAGGTGGATAAATATATGGATAACACACATCTCAGTTAATGAGATTAGTCAGGTAGATTTGGGATATACCTTTATAATAGACAGCCTGTTTGTGGCACACCATTTAAATGTATATAACCCTGTTGTTATACGTCTATGCATTAAACTGACGATATAGATTTTAATGTTTCTAGTTATTTTGAGAGGTAAGTCAACATGACATTAGAAACTAATAAAGTGTTAGCTCCTAGCTATTCATAATCAATTACTTTGGATGGAAATATAGCAGAGACAGCACCCAAAGGCTTTGAAAGCGTTTTCTTTCTTGAATCCAACAAATTATTTAGTAACTGTCAATTTGGGTTTCGGCCCCAACGGAGTACCATCGACGCTGCACAGTCGTTTATAAACGATGGTCTCGATGGTTTAGAACTTAAAAACAATGTCAATCTTTTCAAGGCCTTCGACACGGTTGATCATTAAATGTCGGTAGATAAATTAAGATTTTGTGGTTTTAGTCAGAGAGCTGTGGATTTAGTTAGCTCATACCTTACCAGCAGACGCCAATATGTTAATTTTAACGGCACTATGTCAGGCGTTCAACCTGTAGGTTTTGGCGTTCCCAAGGCTCCATTTTTGTGTCTAGTTTTTCATTTTATATATTAATCTTGTCTTCTGCTCTAGATAATCGTGTAGATACTTATTTGTTTGCTGATGACCTGAGCTTTAAGGTGAATGCTAAATCTTTTCTTCAATGTAATGACAAGCTAAGCTCTTTGACAAGTATTGTTAATGACTGGTGTGCGTCCAATAAATTGTATCTCGATGAGAAAAAAAAAAAAAAAAGCACACAGGATTTACATCTTTCTTTGTCGAGTAGGTCTTGTGAAAAGGAAGATTTGGTCTTAAGTTCCTTGGAATTTTTATCCAGCCTATCTTAAAGTGGCAAACCCATGTAGATTATGTAGCTGCTCAAATTGCTCGAGGCATTTTTTTAACAAAATCCCGAAATGGCACAATTTCTACTGAACACCTGCTGTGGATGTACTAAGCTTGTATGCATAGTTTTTTAACATATGGTGTCACTTCGTGGGGTAATTCACCTCGAGTAAATAAATTATTTGTACTGCAAAAAAATCAATTATGCTTATATGCAATGTGGATAGACGTATTCATTGCAGACCACATTTTATAAAATTAAAGTCTTTTTATAAAAACCAGTATCTGTGATGAACAGAAAGACACATAGGTGGTAAAATATTGAAGTATGTCATCTGTATAGCGAAGCTGTTGACGCAGCGAGGGGAGAGAATGAGTAAATGCCCCCACTGAGTCGGCAAGAAATCATTAGGCCAGCTGATGAAACGTCACTGCACCTTAGGACCTCTTCACCTACGTAGTGACTGTGTGGCATTGTCCGTCTCCCCACGTGGACTCTGGATCGGAAATCTAAACTCAAGGCAGCTGTAATAGGCCATCACGGCCTCAGAAATGAGAGTGAAAAGGCTAAGCAGAGAGCCCAGCTTAAGGCTAAGGAAAAAAGAGATGTCCGAGCCAAACCAATGATCCAATAAAACACAAAGGCACAGAGAACTAACAAATTAAACACACACACACATTTTATAGCCAATAGACGGTAAAAGACGATACGGAAGTCGTAATGGGCCCCGGCATTGAAGATAACAGGAAATAAATTGTTTTCTATCATACTAGTGTTACATGTTTGTTACCAAATATATTAACGAAACTAGATACTAAGCTATGAATTTAGCAGCAGTACTAAGAAACTTTTTCAACTAGGAAATAATGCATTGATATTATCTTCCATCAACTAATGTTTTTGTATATTTTTGTACGAATTATAAATTAGAGTATTTAAAAAAAATTATCATAGTAACAATTCACTGACAAATACAATAAACTATCATATGAAACCAAAATAGTTCTTATTCTAAACAAATATTCGCTGTCCTCAACGCAAGACCATTTATTGTGATATCAGTTAAGTCTGTTATGCTCGCGAAAAGATTTCAGCGTGCCCAAAACAAGATTTATTTTAAACATGTGGTGAAGGAATCCGGTTACAGCGTTTTTCAACCAATTATTTATCCATCTTAGGGCCATTTGCACCAAATAACCTTAAACCAGTTTTAAAATAATTCATTTTAAGATAAACTAAAAGTTTAAACCAATTTTGATTTGCACAAAATAATGTCCAATGCAGTTTAAGTTGAACTTAAAATTATAAGGTTGGCAATACTATTTCCTGTTGTTTTCCATAAAAATGCCATTCATCTGTGTTTACAAACAACTATACTTGGTTTTAATGATTGAAGTTTATAGCGTAATACTCACTTATAATGAATCTTATTAATTAAAATGAAATAACGAACTAAGGATGACAAAAGAAGAGGCAACAATTTCAATGAATCCGAAGTAAAGATTTTATTGGATTTAGTTAAGAAAAAACGAACAAATATTAGAGAGAAGACTAATTCCATACCGCACAAAGAAAAAACAGAACATGGTTAGAAATTGAAAAAGAATTTAGTGTGAAAATTGGGCTGATTTATTCTGATTATAAAATATTAAGTTAAGTATGATAACTTAAAAAAATCGGCAAAAAGAGATTTACAGAGGAAAAGTCTAATTCAACAGGCACAGGTGGTGGGACTTGTACTCCTTCAAATGTAAGTACACAGACTTGGAAATTAAAGATATTTTAGGTTCAGGCCATACTGAAGGAGATTGTTCCGAATTTTATTCAGATCATATTAGTGCTATAACTGATATTTTTGAAACTGCTGACTGTGAAATGGACTTTAACTGCATTGAAGATGATATCACTGGTAAACTTGACATTGAAGTTCTACATACCATCTACAGAGAGTCAGTCAGTCAAGAAACCACCTGAGGGTGTAAGTGTGTGTTTAGTTGATTTTGGGCAAGTAAAAAACTTAAAATAATTTTCTACATCAACGCTGTTAGTTACAAGTAACAAGAAAAGTAGGAATATTCGCAACTTTAAAAGAGCAATAATTGCTTCGAGAAACATTTATAGTCTTGCCTCGTCTAAGGAAGAACTGATCAAGATACAGAAGTAGATATATATGAACAGCAGTTGCCTTTTGAGAAAGAAGAACAGGTGTTGAAATTAGAGGAACACAAGTTAAGAATGAAAAGTCTTAAATTGGACATAAAACTTAAAATTATGGATATAGTACTGAAAACAGAAAATGAGAAAAGAAAACTTGAACAGTGAAATTTTATTTGTTTTACATTTGCATTATAGGTTATATCATTAGTTTACTTAGTTACAATTTTCTTTCTCTACATTTATTCTTAGTAGTAATAAATATCCTTTATAAAAATGTACTGTTTAAGTCATTTAATTGCCATGTTGGCCATCTATGAGACTTTAGATGTATTGTATGGTCTGATTGAGCTTCTCAGTGCGATTTGCTTCTCTACGGTTCACAGGCTGAGAACTAATGCTGTTTACAAAATCAATAGCTGTCTGTTTTTATTCGGATATTGGAGGAACCTCTTCACTTCTCTCATATGCAATATTGTGTAAAACAGAAGTGGCAGCAATAACACTCTACTTTTTTACGTTGTCATCTAATGCCCGTAGCGACCACAGGAAATCTCCGTTTCCAGATACCATACACACGTTCTTCTGGATTCCTGGTTCTTACCTACGATTCCTGATAGAGTAGTTCAGCGGGTGTTCTAGGTTCTGTTAGAGGAGTTAACAAGTAGTTCTTTTGTCCATAGCCAATGTCCCCAACAAAACAACCAATTCCAAACCCTCCTCCTTCTAAACGTGCTCAAATGCTCGAGTTATTGAATATTCTAGAATCATGAGTAGATCCTGGCCAGCGACAAACTATGTCACGAATTTGCAAAGATGTATCACACACAGTTTGCAAATTCAATGAAATGAAGTTTTTCGGTTTCGATAGAGCTCTACATTATCCCCACCCGGTGAACTTATTTTGACATGTATGCAGTCTATTACACCAATGCAGTTAGGAAATTTAGCTATTTCATAAAATTCTCCTTTTACTTTTGAACACTGTTGTTGCAGTCTCTTTTGGTAAACGGAAACGTTTGAAAAATGTCTGTTCATCCCCAAAAAAAAAAAAAAAAAAAAAAAAAAAAAAAAAAAAAATGATTGACTCTTGGGTGTATGCGGCTTATTTTAGATGGCGTAATTATTTCTTCAAAATCTTCTTCGTCAACTTCATTAAAAACATCTACTAAATCTTTCATTTCACACGATAATGAATTTAACCTCAATACAAATAAAGTAAACATGATACTAATCTAAAACATGTGATTTAACCCAACAATGGTGTTGGTTTAAATTAATCTGTGGATTAAACTCCAAAATTACTTTAAACTAACCATGTGCAACTCATTTCTTTGTTAATCTTAAGTTTAAACTCAAGATTAAATTATTCTAGTTTAAACTGAGTTGGTGCAAATGGGCCTTAAAGTTAAAACATTCTCCGGCCACTTCATATCCTGATTTTATTGTACAATATTCTTCAAAACCAAATTCCTAATTAACTGTCAGGGCAGTTTGTTTACCTGTCACAAGTAAAGAGTGCGTAGGCCGGAGACGTGGAAAATCAATATTAGCATTTCCAGTTTAGCGCACCACCACTGTCTCCCCGTGCAGGCTCTGAAATGCCCTGTCTGATAGTATCAGATTCATTGATAATCTCACCCGGTTCGGGGTGGAGGTGAGGTGTTATCTGCTGCAGGACTCGCAGGAGTAGTGGCTGGTGGCGCTGTGGCTTTGTGGTGGTGGTAATAAGTGATTGTACCAGATGAGTGTAGTTTTGAATAAAATTAACATTACAAGTAAAACGTCACACAACACAAAATGTATTACAAAATAAGCACAAAAATTATGGTCATCGATTTCAATGAACCACGCTTATCTTCCTCAGAACAGAGGGATTCACAAAAGATTCTATATTCTTTTGTGAATCCCTCTGGTCTGAGGACGGTGAGCGTGGTTCACCGAAATCGATGACCATAATATTTGTGCATTTTTTAATTGTATTGTAGTATATTTGTGCATTTTTTGCTTATATTGTAATACATTTTGTGTTTTGTGACGTTTTACTTGTACTGTATATGTACCAACACGTATTATGCTAATTAAAAACTATGAATATAATGTAACTTATAACTATAGTTTTTTTGGGTTATAACCTATAGTTATAAGTTATATAATGTAACTTATAACTATAGGTAATCAAATTATTTGTATTTTAAATAATTTCTCAAATGTTTGACTGTTTATGATTTACGTCGTACATTGTAACTTCTATTTTATTTTCTTGACAATTGTTAATTATATCTGGAATAATATACTACCTTGCATGATGAGGTTAAGTGGTAGAGAGAGCTTTTCAGCCCTAACTTCGCCTCTTGTAGTATTAATAAAGGCGTTTTTCATTTCATTTCAAGACAATTAACATAATTTGAACAGAATTAGTAAAAAATACTATACACTTTAGAGCAAATAGCCGGCTTATGTGATTATATTGTTTTACCTCATCACACTATATTAAATTTTTGTCTTATGTAGAAATACATTAATATTCAACTGTTTTATATAAAATATATTAATAAAAGAAATAATGATATGTATATTTGTAAATAATGTCCGTTTATACTGGATATATCCTGTAACTTATTTTTAAAAGTTTTAGTACAAAAATAAAACCATATTATATTTTAGTTATAAGCTCCTTACAGGTGAATAAATTATAGTTATTTGCTTGTTGAGAGTATGGTATAATTATGAGTTATTCGATAAACCAAACAAGATAAGTCTGGGTCTGTGAAAAGTAAGTAATGAATTGGCTCCGTGGACGGCAAAAGTTACATTTGAGAGAGAGAAAGATAAAGTTAACGCCACGCTGACGTCACAGTAAGTTGTATTGTGTTTGGATACAATGGGCGGCTACTTCCGACGGATGGCTTACACAGTTGGTCTTTGTATTTATTCTGAACCGCTCTGTTGAGCTTGGGTTGTTGCAAGTTTATATTATATGTATTTTACCACATATTAACTTAGTTGGATAATTGCAAGCTTAACAAATTTATATATTATTTACATTATTTATTATATACATATAAATAATAATAATAATAATAAATAATAAATTATATACATTATTTATTATATACATATAATAAATATCATTATTATATATTATTTAGAATTAAAATTTCGCTCTTTAGTTTAGAAAAAAAATCCATAAGGTTAATATTCCCTCTAAATATCATTCCATAAAGTTAATATAATTCTCTTACTTAATATTCCCTATCACTCTTCTAAATGACCTTGAAATAGTGTCATGGATGTCACCTAGTAATGATCAAATTAGACACAATGTCATTAATATTTACAACGTTGGTCATGAAGTAAATTAAATTTGGATTATCAAGTATGTTCGCAAAGAAATTAGCATATTTTATAAATTATAGCTGTTTTTTTGTTTATTAATTTCAGTAAAGAAAACTTCTAAGGATTTTATATTTTAAATTTTGATTGATTTAACACAGGCACTTAAACGCTTTACGATGTAATGATGGATTATACATAATGATATAATTCTATAAAAAAATAATGGCTTGCACTTCGAGCATCTATAAGGTAGGAGAAAGACAAAAAATGATTTTCTTTCATTCACCTCGAATTTTTATCGTAATGGATTAGCAGAAAATTTATTCAAGTCACAATTTTTTCAATTGTACCTTTGTAGTTTATAGACATAGAAAACACTGTTATTCAAACGTTTAGTCTTTACAATATTTAAATATTAATGTTCTGGAAGCCATTAACCCTTAACATCTGATAGCTTTGGGTTTGGGATATTTTTCATTTTCCAAAACGTTAAATTTTAAGGAATAGTAAAATTAAAAAAAAAAAAATATATGGTTATGCATAGTACCATTTCTAAGTTCATGCAGTTATGTATTTAAAATATAATCTGTTATTTTTAATCACGCGTTATTTTGGTGTTGGTCCATTTATTTTGAAATAGAAATGAAAAAATACACTATTTTCAACATAATTGAAGTCACCGTTATTAAAAGAACGGACATAGTCAAACTTAATATTGCCAATTCGGTCGAAGTATTATTTTTCAAACGTTGTAACACTATACGCATTTTGGATTTATAATTATCGACTTTCAAACTTGGAGCTCTCTGTTTTTGGAACACTGTATAACCTAGACTAATTCTCAATTGAAAATTTAATGGAAAAATTTGTTTAATACACGCATCCATAGTAGGTTTTTTACCACTAAATATTTTAGATGGGTATGAAACTCCATTCATAAACAATTAAATATGGACACAATTTTGGTAAAACAGTGTCCACCACCAAAAGTTTTCTTAACACTTTATTTCAAATCAGACAACAAACTAACTAACAATAATAAAACAGAAATAACATAAATCATAACCTTTACTGATAAGTATAACCTAAATATGAAAATAACAAAATTATGTAACAGAATCATAACATGCTTTAGTAAGAATTTATACATATATTTGATCTTGCATAAAACAAAAGCTTAAGTTCGAAATTTCTTAAGGCATTTATAGCTTCAGAAATGTTTTAAAAAAACACTTAACCATGTTCAGTGGTTTCTTCAGAAACACTGTTGTAAATATACAAACAAAACAAATACCTACCGACGTCTACCACCCACAGATCTTACTCGCATATCTTAAATAAGTGAGAAGTAGTCAGGCAGCCAATCCATCATGTAATGCCTCATCGATCATTTCAGTCTCGAGTGATTACTGGATAAAATATTACCTTTTAGTGGTATTTAAAAATACGAAGCATGACTTTTCATCCGGAAGGTTAACTGTTATAATTCTAAAATCTTTGTTTTTTTAATATTGAATATCACAAGCTTATTTTACATTTAGTCAAAATATGTCTGATGACTCTTCATGGAAAGTATGGTATTTTTATTTAAATAAATAAATATTTAGTCATTTATTATTCAAATTCAAATCGTTTATTTGTCAATTAACAATAGTATATTGCATAACAATGGTCAATATAAATACAATAAAACAAAGGTTAAAATTGTGAGGGCTTAAACCTAATTAGAGCTATGTTTATCATACTTAGAGATCAAGTATTCACTTACAGAGTAAAATTCCTTTTCAATCAGGAAATATTTTAGTCTTAACCTAAACTTACTAACTACGGTTACTGCTCTCAATTCCAGAGGGAGGCTGTTAAATAATTTAATTGCAGAATAATATAACTGGCTCTCAAAAAATGATTCGGTGCTTTGGAAAGGGTAGACGGCTGGATTTTCGGAAATTATGTTGTACATGTGATTCGGTGGTAAAAATATGCATGTTTATTTTAATAAAGATTAAGGTCTTAAGTATGTACAGGCTTGGAAATGTAAGTAAATTGTTTGCACGGAACAACCCCCTGCATGATTGATTCCTTCCCAATCCCAAAACAATCCTCAGACATTTCTTCTGTAAACGGAAGATGTACAATGTCCTGGTGTTTTCAGAGCCCCAAATTGGAAGTCCATAAGTAAGATGTGGAAATATGCATCCATAATAGCAGGCCAGAAGAACTTCAGTACTGGAAAAACGGGAAAGTCTACGCAGTAAAAAGATACCACTGCACAATTTGCCACAAACTTTGTCCATGTGAAGATGAAAGTTCAACATTGAGTCCAGAACGACACCCAAGAAGTTTTTACTTTGTGACGGGCTAATAACGAAATCACCTAAAAGGAGGGACGAGCTTCCACTAGCACCGTTCATAGGTGCTCGAATTTTAAAGTCGAGAAATGTTGTTTTTGCAGTGTACACGGTAAGGTGATTTTCTTCCAGCCATTGAAGAAGACAACTACCTTGTACAAAAATATCGCATTCCAGAGTTTCCCTATTTTTATGTGACATAATGATGGATGTGTCGTCAGCAAATAGACATAAATTCCCTCCATTTAAACTTGACGAGATGTCATTAATAAATAACAGAAACAAGACTGGGCCAAGATTAGAGCCTTGGGGTACCCCGGACTTCACTGTTTCTACAGAGGATACTCGATGACTTAAGCAACCGGAGTCGTCAACAAAGGGAATTTCAACCACCTGGCTACGGCCTTTTAAAAATGAAGAAATCCAGTCGAATGCATCTCCCCTTATTCCAAGGTTATGTAGTTTAAACAATAAGAGCTCATGATCCAAGAATACACCAAACGAATGCTGACGTTCATCTAAAGCTAAAGAAACATTTTTGATGAAGTCAAGCACGGCATCAACTGTTGAGAATCCTCGTCTAAAGCCAAATAGTTTTTCGAAAATGATATTATTTTTCGATAGGAATGATAATAAACGAATGAGAAATAGCTTTTTCAAGACTTTGGAAAATGTTGATAGGATGGATATAGGCCTATAGTTTTCTATGTCACATGGGCTTCCCTTTTTAAATAATGGTTTAACTACAGCTTGCTTTAGAATACCTGGAAAAACGCCACTTTCGAAGGTAGCATTCGCAATGTGGGCCAAGGGCAAAGCCAACTGCTCAACAACATCCTTAAGAAGACTAGAAGACATGCCATCTGTTCCTGAAGTGTGGCTTGGCTTTAAGGATTTTACTACTGCGATTACTTCCTGAGTATCGGTTGGTCACAGAAAAAGCGATGGTACAACTGTCCGCACAGCGTGGCACACACGTTGAGGGTCGTCAATACCCAAAGAACCGCTTCCAAGTCTTTCACTTGTCTGAGTGAAAAAAGTATTGAACAGACATGAAATTTCAGCTGGATCATCCACTAAGGAACCACTCTCATTCTTTATGGAGTAATTGGTGAAAGACTTAAACTTTTCATTGGGCTGTAATGTCCTTAATGATGTACCAAACAGCCCTGCTTTTGTTATGAGCCCTTGCGATGCGTTTAAAAACTAATCCAGACTTGGCAGAGTGAACTTTGGTCCGAAACTGTTTCTTAAGATCACGGTAAGACTTTCGTAAGGGGTGTCCAGATCCAAGGTGTTTAGTCAAAGAATACATAGTGAGGACTTTCTCTTGGAGCTGAAGCAAATCTTTATCGAAAAATACCTTAGTAAAAGATTTGGTCTCTTTGTATTTTAACTTTTTTATAGGAGCAACTATGTTAAGACAATACAAAAAAGTAGAAAGGAAAAGTAAAAACTTGGAGTTTACATCCTGTGTACTAAATACACAATTCCACATTTCATTCGCTAACAAGTTTTTTAACATTTGGATACTGTTACATGTAATTTGACGTTTAAGTTTGAACTTAGGAATATTTGTCATGGGAGACAAATTGACCCTAAGATCTCCAACTTAATGATTACTATTAATTAATGATAATGAAATTTGTTCATTTTAGATATATATGAATATAGTGTAACTTTTTTTTAGTTTATACAAGGAATGGTGAAAAATACATAATTATACAAGTGCAACCATCTGGTAAGTATAAAAACATAAATGGAAAGTAATTTATTTCATTTCATTTTAGAGTAATATATTATACTGTAAATATTGCAAAACTCCCAGTATTTAATATAGATTAGGTGACTATATGTAATTAGTCTTGGGAAACCTACGAATAAACTTTAAAACAATGTTTTCATTTAGTATAATTTTATTTATCATTGTTGGTTTGGGGAGCATGAAGGTGTTCATGTATTGGAATATATAAAAATGCGTTTGGAAACAATAAAAAAATACAATGTAATGAAAAGATGTATAAATAATATGAACAGGATATAAAAACAATAATCAATAAAGAATAAAAATTAAAGCAGTTACACTAAAAATGATGTAAAATATATATATATGTGTGTGTGTGTGTGTGTGTGTGTGTGTGTGTGTGTGTGTGTGTGTGTGTGTGTGTGTGTGTGTGTGTGTGTGTGTGTGTGTGTGTGTGTGTGTGTGTGTGTGTGTGTGTGTGTGTGTGTGTGTGTGTGTGTGTGTGTGTGTGTGTGTGTGTGTGTGTGTGTGTGTGTGTGTGTGTGTGTGTGTGTGTGTTGGAAACTAACTGAAAACACATATTAAAAAAAACAATAAAAAATAAAATTATAACACATGTGGACAAATAAATAGACCATGAAAGTGTTAAATTGATTCCTACAGTAAAATTTTTAAATGATTCCCACAATATCCACCTGCCAGTAATTTGGCCACATCACGTATCACGTGCAAAGTACAAATAACGATACACCATTCAGGAGACGGTTAGGGAAATGGACTTTTCGTCCAGAACTTGTAGTCCTCGAGGTTGGTGCTGTATCCTGCGGAAGAGAGTCCGGTGGAGGGTCTGCGGCCATAGCTGAAGGTGTCAGTTGCACAGTGTCTTTGTCAGCCATGATGTAGGCAGGCTTCAAGCAATCCAGGGACACGGTGACGTCAGAGCCTCTTATGCTGACCAAAGCTGTCTTACTGGACCTGCTGATAACATGATATAGTCCAGAGTAAGGTTATTGCAGGCTGCCTTTGGACGTTTAAATGCGCACAAACACTTGTTTGCAGGTGGCCAAGTCCCAGAATACAAAAGGTGTGCGTACACCATGGCGTATGCTCTGTTGAGGACGGATGTTGTTAAAATTGTTTCTGAGGTCAGTAACTAAGGTTGAAGGGGTTGTGTGGCTAGCTGCCTGGGATGGATCTAGGAACTCTCCTGGAAGGCGAAGGTCTTGACCATACACCATTTCAGCAGCAAACGCCTTAAGGTCTTCTCGCCATGCTGCGCGAATACCCAAGAGGATCGTGGGCAGCACTTCGGATCAACGTTCAGTTCCGTGACATCTGATGGCACTCTTCAAATGGCGGTGGAATCTTTCGACCAAACCGTTAGCAGCTGAATGGAAGGCAGTGGTCCGTAAACGGCTGTTGCCCAAGAGATTAGCTTCCATGTTCTCCAGTAGAACAGCCTCCGGCCAGCGAGAAAATCTGTCTACACACGTGAGATAGTATATGTATCCCTGTAATACTGGTAGTGGTACAACAAAATCTACATGAATATGGTCAACTCTTGCAGATGGAAGAGCGAAGGTACCCACAGGAGTCCACCTGTGGCGGGTGATCTTAAATTTCTGACAATCCAACGGGCTCAGCGTCGGCAGTCAGCTTTTATTGAAGGCCAGACAAAACGCTGGGTAGCCAACCGGGCTGTTGCATTTCTTCCAGGATGATACAGGCCATGGACAGAATGGAAGGCAGCTTGACGGAAGTCCTTAGTAAGGAAGGGACGAGCATGTGAAGTCACAATACAGATAAAGGTTTGTGCCTGGAATTGGGATTTTCTGTAGCTTTAATCTGGAATTTGACTCCTGACATTGCTGCAGTTCATCATCGTGAGACTACGACTCGGCTAAGGCTTCATAGTCCAGTGAGGCAGTGACTGCTTCAATCCTTGACAGCGAGTCAGCCACTACATTTTCGGACCCAGATATGAGACGTATATTAGTGGAAAACTGGCCGATATATTCTGTGACGGAACTGACGTAGCGAGCACTTATCAGGCTTCTGGTGGAAAGCGAAGGTTAGGGGCTTATGGTCCGTGTAGATGGTAAAGACCCTACCCTCGACAGTATGGAGCAAGTACTTGACAGCGAGGTATACAGCCGTCAATTCCCTGTTGTATATACTGTACTTAGATTAGGTGGGGCTAAGCTTCTTCGAGAAGTAGGACAGTGGCTGATAAGTATCCCTAATCTGCTGCAGGAGGACAGCTCCCACGGAGTGGTCAGAGGCGTCACACAAGATGGCCAGGTGAGCGTCAGGAATAGGATGGTGCCTCACTGAGACTACGCTTGCAGGCCTGGAATGCTTCTTCGCCGTCCTTAGTCCAGTTCACAGGTGTGTTGCCCTTCACATTCTTGTTCAGAAGGTCGTGTAGTGGGCCCTGAAGTGAAGCAGTGTTGGGCAAGAAACGACGGTAGAAATTCAGTATTCCTGTGAAGCATCTGAGGTCTTTTGCAGTCTTCGGCGCGGGGTAGGACAACACAGCTTGCACCTTTTCAGGTAAAGGTTTGATTCCCTCTCCGGAAACAAGGAAAGACAGAAATTTGACGCATTTACCACCCAAAATACGTTGTTATCTGGAGTTGAACAAGATACCATAAGAGGAGAGGCGTTCAAAAATGAGTTGCAGATGTGTCTCATGCTGTTATTTAGACTTTGATGCCACGTGGATTTCATCGATATAGGCGTAACAGAAGTCGATACCTCTTAAAACAACGTCGGTGAAGCGCTGGAATGTATGTGCTGTGTTGCAGAGTCCGAAGGTCATGTAGGGGAATTCAAAGAGGCTGAACGGAGTAGTGATAGCTGTCTTGGTAATGTCTTCTGGATTAACGGAAATTTGATTGTATGCTCGTACAAGGTCTATTATTGAGAAAACCGTCGTGCCGTGGATTATGAGTTAAATCTTGAATGTTGGGCACTGGGTAGCGGTTCGGGATGGTTCTGGAGTTGAGGGCTCTATAGTCACCACACGGTCTCCACTATGAGCCTTTTTTTAGGGACCATGTGGAGGGGGATGACCAGTTGCTCGATGAAGGTCTGGCAATTCCCAATTGGACCATGGTGTCGAACTCCATCTTGGCCAACTTGAACTTTTCAGGGGCTTTGCGCCGCGGCTTGCAGCAGACCGATGGGCCGGCAGTGGTACGGATGTGGTGTTGAGTGTCATGCTTGACTGGTAGAACTGGTTTTCCCGAGGGCCTAGTGAGCGTTGGATAGTCTTGAAGTAGTCGAGAGTTTACAGATGGAAAGGTAGCATGTATGGTTTTAATGCTACATACGAAACTACGAGGAGCTGCTAGCCCATTTGAAATCAATGACGTCTTCTGGTCGACCAAAGACTAAAGACGCACATCTACCAGAAGATCATAGTGGTGTAGGAAATCCATTACTACTATAAGTCTGGACACATCTGCGACTATAAAACTCCACGTGAAAGCACGTCTGAGTCCGAAATTCAGGCTCAACGTCTGTCGCAGCGTACCACGTATTTAAGTAAATAAAAATTGGGGCGATGAATAAAAATTCACATGTAAGAAAAACTGAGATTTATTGAATTGAAAGGTAAAAATAATATCCTGAAGGTGAAGCAATATAAAATGACTGAATAAATTAAATGTAATACTATGTAACGAATCTGTATACTTAGCCTTTGTAAAAGCTAAGTATTGTAACAAATCAGGTGTATGCGGACCGAGCGGGTCTGTGACTTGTCGCCAACAACTGTCGTTCAAGACTACTCAGTACTCAAGGGGTTGAGGGTGACCGCCAAAAACCACCCCTACTCTTCTGTCCTCACTCAGCCACAACATACTCCCAACCTTGAAAGAACCGGGAAAGGTACTTTCAAAAACTAAAAATTGTGAAATTCTAAAATTACAATACTAAGCAGAACATGTAAGAAACAAATACATATAATAATCAGAATATGACAATTAAAAATCTATACGTAAAATTAACGCACGAACAAATAATGATAACATTAACTAATAGGTGTAACAATTTAATGATTTTAACCTAAACGTATTCATATAGTAAAATGAACCAGAGAATGAATGAAAACTAATCTTGCACTTAAACTAAGTAAATAAAACGTGAAAATAAATCAACTGTACTTTACAAACACACAAACAAAAATGTGATGCAGTCTAAAATATTAATATATGGATATTTTGACATAAGATACATAACATGACATATACAAAGACGTACTAGACCCTATTAGAAAACATATGAATTGACTTTAATTAATAACTTTAAATTAAACGTCAAAACCATAAATGAATTGGTATATACATCATTAACAATTAATTACTATAACGACATATGAATTGAAATTAACTAAGAAGTAACATTAAAAGATGATTATTAAAAAATTATATGAAAAATAACCCTTGAATTAAGTAAATATTCATCTATGATATATACAACAAGAAACTGAAAATTGAAATCTATAGACTAAATATATACACGTGTTTGAAAAATGAGTGAACGCTTTGTAAATATTTACAACATAGTAACTGACGAACTGTGCAGTGTTTAATTACTAGAATCTATAATTTTAAAACAAAAACTAATATACTTATTAACTTAAATGTGCAGTTTGTAGCAAATTCCAATAAAAAACAGGTTAATGTGTGAATTAAATACTGTATATGCCTATCCAATAAAAACTTAACAATGTTAAAACATTTTACTATAACTTATAATTTATGTGAATATTTACAATCTTTTTAGACTACTTGTTATATGGAAGTTTATCACTTCACTGGTCTTGAAGTGGAAGTGGACACAGCCTGTTGATGTGCCACTTAACTTGACCACCTGCTGTCTTTAGTGTGACGACCCTGGCAAGGTTGTCCCTTCCCGGGTGAAGTTGAACTATTCTTCCCAAGGGCCAGGAAGTAGGAGGGACGTTGTCTTCTTTCACTAAAACCAGGCTTCCTTCACTTAGAGAAGGATGTGAGTGTCCCCACTTGCTTCGTCTCTGCAGGCTAGTGATGTACTCAATGAACCATCTCTTCCAGAAGTGTTGCAACAACCAATGTAGACGTTGCCCTCTTGACAGCCGATGTTCTGGAAGGTGTTCCAATGATGGATCTGGGACTGCCTTCAGTGAGCCACCGGTTAGGAAGTGTGCTGGGGTTAAGGCAGAAGGATCAGAAGGGTCATTAGAAAGCTGAGTAAGCGACGGGAATGCAATACTGCCTCTACTTGTACTAAAATAGTAATGAACTCCTCATATGTCAACTTCGCATTGCCCAATATTCTTTTCAGGTGATATTTGAGAGACTTTACTGAAGCTTCCCAGAGACCTCCCATATGAGTTGAGTAAGGAGGGATGAACTTCCAGTGAATTCCCTCGTTAGCAGCTTATGTAATTATGTTGGATGACTCTGATATCAGGAACACTTTCAGCTCCTTGAGCTCTCTATTCGCTCCCACAAATGTCGTTCCGTTGTCTGAAGATATGTCCGCGCATAATCCTCTTCTCGCAACAAATCTCCTGAGGGACCCAAGGAACGCCTCAGTGGTCAGATCACTCACCAGTTCCATGTGCACTGCCTTGGTAGCAAGGCAGACAAATACCGCCACATAACTCTTTGTCGTGGTTGCGTTTCGGCGTCGAGACTGTTTGATGTGGAATGGGCCACAGTAGTCCACGCCAGCGTGCAGGAAGGCTCGAGCAGGGTTAACTCTTGTTTCTGGCAGCATGCCCATCTGTTGACTAGCTACTCTTGGTCTTGCCTTAAAACACCTCAAACACTGTCTTGTAATATTTCTTGTAGTGTTTTTTCCGTCTATGGGCCAGTAATTTTGTCGTATTGCGTAGAGTAACGATTGTGGACCACAATGCTGATTTCTTAGATGTTCTTCTTGAGTAATCAGCTCTGTTACTCGATGGTTTTTTGGTAATAAGATTTGATGTTGAACATCATAGTTAAGCCGTGCCCTCTCTAATCGCCCCCCAACCCTGATTAAGCCATCTTCGTCCATGAACGGAGCGAGAGCTGAGAGTTGGTTCAATGACCTTGAGTTTGGCTGCGAGTTGTTGCCCTTTGACAGCTCCTTATACTCAAGGGGGAAGCCCTGAACTTGACAGAAACGCAATACGTGTATTTTAGCCCCAGCTATTTCTTTCGGGCTCAAGGGTCCATATTCATTTTGTGAGGCATCCCTCTTCATATTCTGAATAAATCGGATACACAATGCCAAAATTCTATTGATTTTCTGAAATGAAGAAAATCGATTGATTATGTTATGTATTGTGTCGTTTGTATTATTAGCACCTGTGACGAGGAATGTTTTTAATCTTGTCTTACGTGTCTCTGGAAAATCATCCTTATTGACTTCAAGTTGGAGATTCTGAGAGCTTGAAGACCATGTTGTTTCATGTTCAGTGAGACATGAAGGTCCTGTCCACCACAATTCAGAATTAACTAAGACTTGTGTTTTGCAGCCTCTGGAAAGTAGGTCAGAAGAGTTTTCTTCAGAATGTACATAATGCCAGCTTGTGGGTGAAGAGATGTCTTGAATCTTGGCGACTCTGTTTGAAACAAACGTGTTCTATCTACCGGGATCTGCATTTATCCATGCCAGGGTCACTGTTGAGTCTGACCAATAGTGTACGCTTTGTGGTTCGCCAGGAAGAGCCCTTTTTACTTGGTCTATGAGCTCTGCTAGTAAGAGTGCCACACATAGCTCCAGTCGGGGTACTGAAATAGTTTTGAGAGGAGCCACTCTTTTCTTAGCACATAATAGGCTGACCCTGGCCTTTCCTGTTGAGTTAGTGTGTCTGACGTATATTACACCACCGTATGCTGTTTCTGAGGCATCAGAGAATCCATGCAATTGGAATGGTTGTGCAGAATGGGAGATGGTGACTTGCCTCTTGACAACAATCTCGTTTAGGTCACGTATGCAATGCGGAAATTGATACCACTGTGTCTGAACATGTAGTGGAAGTGATTCGTCCCATTTTATCTTTAATTTCCATAGTTCTTGCAGCAGTACCTTCGCTCTTACAATGACAGGTGCAACCAATCCTAAAGGATCATAGATTCTGGCTATGTGTGATAACACTGTGTGCTTTGATAATCTCACTGAGGTCTTTTCTCCCTCCAGGGAATTTTTAAAGAGAAATTTATCTTCCTTAGGGTTCCACCAAAGCCCGAGTGTTTTGGTATTGACGTCATTGTCAGTGGGTACCTATTGCGGATGTGTTTCTCGTAATGATGCTGGTAAATGTTTGAGAAGAACACTTGAGTTGGATTTCCAATTTCGTAGGTTAAATCCTCCTCTAGAAAGTATGTCGATGAGCTCCCTTTGAAGAATAATTCCTTCCTCTTCAGTGCTGACACCTGTCATTAGGTTATCCACATAAAAATCTTCTTCTATCACCTTTGCAGTAGTGTTTGATCGATGACTTTCATCCATGGCCAGCTGATTTAGTGTTCTTGTAGCTAGGTACGAGGCAGATGCTGTTCCATAAGTGACGGTCTTCAGTCTGTATTCTTCCAAGGGTTGTGATTGGTCTTCTCTCCAACCTATGTTTAGCAGATCTCTTTGTGAGCTGTGAATATTTATCTGCCTGTACATCTTCTCCAGATCAGCGGTCATGACAAAGGTGTGCATCCTGAATCGTATGATTATTGAAAATATATCCTGCTGAACTGTAGGTCCAATCATTTGAATGTCATTTAATGACAAGCCAGAGGTTGATTTTTCGGAGGCATCGAATACAACACGTACCTTTGTCGTGGAGCTTGATGATTTTGTGATGGAATGATGTGGAACAAAGTACTCTGCAGCCTTGTCTGATGTGATGGAACTTTTTTTCACCTTTTCCATATGGCCTAATCTCTCGTACTTGGACATGAAGCTCGTATATTCTAACTTGAGGTGTGGTTCACGATCAAGCCTCTTCTCGATCTGCAAAAATCTTCTCACAGCCATTTCTCGTGACTCGCCAAGCGCATCTGCTTCTTTCTTCAGTGGCATCTTCACTGTGTATCTTCCATCTGCTTCACGGACTGTATTTTCAACGAAATGACTTTCACACTCCTGTTTTTCAATGGTTAGGAGAGACCTATGGTTAGGCTCCTCCAACGTCCAAAAGTTCTGCAGTTGCCTTTGGAGTCCTTCAAAAGAACTGAGGTGACATAAGGTAGTGTCTGGAGTGTGTGTTGTTGAGAGTTTGCCACCAACTATCCATCCTATTCTGGTTTTCTGCAGTGTGGGCATGTTTTTGGATTTCAATTGGCCTATGCATAACAGTTCTAGAATTACTTATTGTCAAAGTAGTACATCTATTTGTTTAGGTCTGTGGAACTCTCTATCAGCTAGGATAATGTTGTTAGGTATTTTTAAATTATCAATATTTAAGGAACAGGTTGGAATGGCTTCTGTTATTTTGTGCACCACTAAAAATGATAGGTTTGTATTGTAGCTTGACACACGAGATTGTATCTTGGCCTATACTACTCCCTTTGCCACAATATTGGTTTGGTGTTGATGCCTGACACGCTGATAGAACTAGGATTCTTCTTGACGCCAAGTTTTTGTGCGATGTTTTAAGTCATGAAATATGACTGAGAACCGCTGTCGAGTAGTGCTCTGCATTGAACCTTCCTCCCTGAGCTGCTTATGACATCTATAATGGCCGTGGAAAGGACAACTTGACTTGAAGTGGATTCCGCATTTGAAGTATGAGCACTGAGTGTAGATGTAGCTTCTGGTTTTTGTTGTGGCATATGTAATACAGTGTTATGCTTTTGGGAGCAGATTTAGCATCCTCTCGATTTGCATTCTGACACTTTGTGGCCTGGCAGCAGGCAGTTAAAACAGATGCCTGCATCCCAAAGTTTTTTATATTGCTCTGCTGACGTGGCCTTGAGCAATGATTGGCACTGATACACAGCATGAGACTGATTGCAAAGACGGCCTCTTGCATTCTGTGTCATAAAACATGCCTTTTGCGTTATAGGCTTCTTTGTGAAGTTAATTGGTGTTTGATGTGACGTTGATGGAGGTGCTTTACTAGTGGTTTCCAGTAGTTGGCATCTTCGCTGTAAGAATTCTGTTAGCTGGATGAAAGTTGGTAGCTGATTGGACTGGGTTGTTAGCTCCCAATCTCTCATCAGGCTGGCGTTTAATTTGGAGGTTATTATGTGGATTAATAACGTATCCCAACTGTCTGTGGGCTGCTGGAGAGCCTTCAAGGCGCAAATATGCTTGCGTGCACCATCTAACAGTCTTCTTACACTATGTCCTGACTCCTTATCTACTGTGGGCAGATCAAAGAGAGCCTTCACATGCTTTTGTACTATTACTCGCTCATTTTTATAACTTTCTTCTAGTAGGTTCCAGGCCACTGAGTAGTTGGTTGCTGTCATCTCAAGGTTATTAATGATATGTGTTGCTTCACCTCTCAGAGCTGCTTTCAGGTAATGAAGCCGTTGGATATCAGTGATTGTGTCATTGTCATGTATTAGTGCCTTGAATGTGTCCGCAAATGGCAACCGTTCATCGAAGGTGCCATTGAACGTGGGCAGATCAATTGGTGGAAGTCGAACTTGAGGTGGAAGTGGTGTTGATGTTGGGGTGACTGTGGTGGGATATGTCTCTTGAGTAGGTGTGTTATTGTTCTTGATGAATGTATCGGCTTGGGGAGATATATCGTAATACATGTCCTCAAAAAGTTCTCTTTCTTCCTGTTGTGTGGGGCTGTCATCTAAGAGTTCAATCTGAGTTTGGATGGTTTCAAACTCAGACCACACTTCTTCAAGTTTGGCCAGACGCCTACTTAATTGTGCAACATGCTGGGAACCTGTACATGTTTTGAAAAATGTTTTAAATCTAGTCAATTTTGATTTTGATTGACCCCTCCTAGATACTAAATTTCTGAGTTCTGTTGAGTTGTTTTCATCATAGTTTGTTGGGGCCATTTTGTAAATATTGTATTGGCAGTATTGAAATGGGGATGTTAATAAATATAAATAATTATGGTAATAATAATGATAATATTGACAGTAACAGGATGAGATCACAAAGTTAAAGGGATAATATTGACAATGGTGTTGTTTGAAAGGGAGAGTGAACAGCTGTTCTGTGTCATGGGTTGATGAACTTGGGGAGGTTTTACTGCGAGCGAAAGGGAAAGGAAATGAAGAGCAAGATAGGATAGTTTGGAATGGAAAGACAGACAACTTGTAAAGTGGACTCACTATGAATTAAGGTGGCGGGCAGAGGTGTTGTAAAACTGTCCAACCCTTGTCCGGTGATGGCTGGCTGGGGCCCTTTGTCCAAGCGTGTGTGGGTTGGAAGATTTCTGGCGCGAAGACACTGTTCTGCACTCTCCTGTCACAGCACTTAGAACACTTTACTTTATGTTATATGCAAATTCTGCACTATTCTGTCACTGTATCACGATCACTGAATCGCATCCGGCCCGGAGGACCAACAATGTCACGGCGTACCACGTATTTGAGTAAATTAAAATTGGGGCGATGAATAAAAATTCACATGTAAGAAAAACTGAGATTTATTGAATTGAAAGGTAAAAATAATATCCTGACGGTGAAGCAATATAAAATGACTGAATAAATTAAATGTAATACTATGTAACGAATCTGTATACTTAGCCTTTGTAAAAGCTAAGTATTGTAACAAATCAGGTGTATGCGGACCGAGCGGGTCTGTGACTTGTCGCCAGCAACTGTCGTTCAAGACTACTCAGTACTCAAGGGGTTGAGGGTGACCGCCAAAAACCACCCCCACTCTTCTGTCCTCACTCGGCCACAACAACGTCACTAGGCCGTAGGTAGCGATGCAGGTTTTATTTGCTGCGAAAAGATCATAGTCGGATTTCGACCTTCTTCCTGGTAGCATATAGACCTTGAATAGACACAGAAATTGGCTCCAGAGTCCACCAGGAACTGCATTTTCGTCACTCTATCAGTTAAAAAGAGGCGACGGGATGACAATGGGCACAGGGTCACTGGCCACCACTAGTGACCCTCCTGATCGTTTCCCGGGCCTCTGGTGATGTACTGGCAGGGTTTGGTGCACTTGCTGGCCTGGTCGCCAAACCTCCTATGGTATCAGCAGACGCCATTTTGATGCCGGCTGCTGGAGCGTGAGCGCGGATGTAAAAAAGAACCATAAATACCACGTTTAGGGTATACAAAAACTGTTCTTTTTGACAGTTACTTCATTAGAGAATGAAGTTTTAAAGATCTTTCCGTTTTCCAAATGAATATACAGAAAAATAATTGCCAATTTGTGAAGATTAATTTTCTCAAAAATTCTTAAACAAAGTATTTTCTTAATATTCAAAAGCGTTCTTTTTAACCTAAAAGAAATTATGATAATATGTTTTGTGATGTTTATTGTAATTTTAACAATATAAATTTGTTGATGTTTTGATGAAAACAACAGCAGTTATACTGAATAGTATTATGGTGACGATGTGACACATACTATATCTACGAGCAATTTAGATAGTCAAAAGATAGTATGCAGTAATTTGGTAAATTGCAGTAATCACATCGATTAGTATAGAGTTTATTCTGGTCAAATAAATAATTTCTAAAGGCTTGAAAACGGTTTAAACAATCATTAATACTACAAACTATTTTATTGTTTAATAATATATTCATATTACCATTCGTATATGCACAATGCAATGAAATAGTTACATTTTCATAGTTACCCTTGTAATAATTGAATACTTAGTAGCACTATTTGGATTCATTGCTACAGTTTTAGCGGAATTTTTTAGCTTCGTTTTGGCTCTTAAACTACTAAGATGCTTTTGTAATGAAGTAAGTTAATTTTTTATGTAGATCATTAAGTTGTTTGTTTTTAGTTAAATATTTATTGCTGAAAAAGTCCTAAGTTATTATTGTTTTATGCATTTTTAAGTATATTTTCTACATTTCTTAGTGTCAATAAGTTATCTAAATTCATAAATGAATAATGTTTGTTATCAGATTATCAAAATATAATTTCAATACTGATCTTATGTATAAGATTTAAAACCGTCACCATTTTGTGACGGATAAAGATTTTTAAGTTTGGTTTGCGGCATTTGTCTATGCTTGACCACCTCTTAAAATAATGTGCATATAAACCATACTTACACTAAATCTTTTCCACTGACTCCTAATGGACCGTCCCCATAGAAGAATAGCAGGACACTGAATACAGCTTAAAGTAGGTGTATATGTAAAGTAATCATGTGTCAAGTTTTTTAGCTTCATCTAAAATGGTTACAAACAAATTAAGCCATTCTTAAACTTACAAATAAGAACAGTATTGAAACTTTTGAGTGCCACCATTTTGTTTAGGATTAACCTTTTGATGTATAATTTTCTACTAGATAAGACCTTTAAAATTGTTTACGTTTAAGATTTTCTTCCGACTCCTAAGCCGTCCCCCTACGAAGGTAGTGGATCACTGAATTTATAGTAAAATAACTTTTTATGTCCAGCAGCAATGTGAAAAGTGTTTAATGACCTTAATGTGTAATGGTCTAAACAATATTCAACTGTCTTCGATATTTTGTTAACCCTGTATATACACGGGGATAATCAGATCATTTACAACAAACAGAAACTAGTCAAACATATGCTTCGGAAGTAATTAAGTGAAACACAGTTAACGTTGTTTTGTTTTCAGGTATTTCCTTTGTATTTGATTTGGCTAATCAAATGTTCCCATATTGACATGTTTTGGTTCTTTTCTAAAAAGCAATATATTTAATGAATGAATAACCTTACACTTATTTTATACGTTATCAAAATCATTAAATGCTCATAAACATATAAATGTTGACTGACATAAATATAAATGTTTTAATTGATTTTCATAATTAAAAACATAACAGGATTCTGGATTAGGTGACTAATTAAATTATAATTTTTGCTAAAGAATTTTTAAGTTGTTATTAATAGAACTAACGCGTTAATTATGTTTAATAAGCTTTTACTTAATATAAAATGTTATCTAGCAATTGCAAATATACTGTAACAATTCCATTATAAGATGTTATTCAATTTAAGTTTTAAATTACATATTTTCATCTACTTAAATACTGTTAAATCTGTTAAAAAGTCGAAGTTTGTTGCAAAGCG
Organism: Stictocephala bisonia; assembly: GCA_035578905.1. Taxonomy (NCBI): domain Eukaryota; kingdom Metazoa; phylum Arthropoda; class Insecta; order Hemiptera; family Membracidae; genus Stictocephala; species Stictocephala bisonia. The sequence goes on from JAQJVL010000299.1 coordinate 806,780, forward strand.
ATGCTCACCATGTGTGTGTACACGACCATTTCACACTTCCACTACACTGCGTCACTGAATATACACAATTGAATCATCATAACTGAGGAATGTAATGTAGTTCTACCGACAGTTACAGCTGGCAACAACAATACTAGGTAATGACGTCATCTACAGAATTACTTTACTTCTGCATGGCTTCAAAACATCGTTCCATTACTGTAACAGTACTTTTCCAAGCATATTACTGCTTTGTGTGTGTAAAAATATTATTTGTTATATTTCACTCAGTAATTTTAAGCTATATTTACTAACATGTTTGTTTGGAGATGTTTACTGCGAATTATTTGCAACTAAAAGCATTTGGATCACTTTAAAATAATATGACATAAATGATGTTTCATTAATCCAGAGTTTCTGAATTATTGGTCAATCAGCTAATATCTACTAGGCCTAACTCATATTTTTAGGTAAAAGATCATATCTTTGCGAAACTCCATTCCGTAGTTACTATGAACACGTAATTATTATGCACACAATTAATTTACATTAACATTTTAAATGATGAATATATTTATTGACATATTTATACTTTAAATTATTCTTTCCATCTAATAACTTAAATCGTAAATCCAAATAGCTTTTCCACTAACCAATGAATAACAACTGACAAGTTTATAATAATACTTTTTATTTTGAGTTTGAACGATAACAAATCATAAGTTATCATCTAAACTTATGATTTCAGATAATATTGTAAATTAATATTTTCGTTTTATCTGCTCCACATGTCTTTGCGTGAACTTCATTCAATATGTGAAGTACCGACCGTTAGTTCGGTTAGGGATTCAATCCCTATACTGTTAATATACATACTTTTATGTGATTAAATATACGCTTAAGAACGCATAAATAAATTAGAGTTCAAACCGTGGATTTATAAGTTTTCCGATTAAAAATTATATTATTTTACGAATTGATGAAAAAATTACACTAGTGATTTTGTTCTCCTTTACTTAAATGAGAAATAATAAATTATGATGAAAAATCATGCTGAAGCTACGGTTGGATTGCGCTGTGCCTATGTTCAAGGGCACGTGCTTTTCACCTAGCAAAGGATGTCTGACTACAATATCACCTAAAATAAGTTTCTACATGAGGTAAACCTTTACATTTCTAAGTGGAATAAACGTAATATGGTTAAGAAATCCCTTTATTTACAGTTATATAAACCATCAAAATCAGAATCTAAATCCCCAAAATGATTATTTTTTGTTAATGGACAGGCTTGAAAGATAAATGGTACAATAGACAGTATAATTGCAACTGAATACTATCAGATTTAATGGTCTTATCAGCTTATGTTGTTATAATAATTGAAAATTTATTTAGTTTGTTTCTATAATTTTATTTTACAATATAATCATTTCAAAAACGAGGTAACTGGTATTGGTACACTTTAAAACAGGAAACAAACAGAAATATAAACTATATATACAAAAACTTTTGAAATTATTAACCATTAGTCTACGAAAAAATGGAAATTTTCATAACATCAAGCATCTATCGTATCAAGGACAACATAACCCAAAGTCATGGAGCGTTGTGTCTTGTGTTACTTGTGTATTCAAGTTCGAGTGGTTGAACTTATAATTAATAACAACACAACCCAAAGTCATGGAGAGTTGTGTCTTGTGTTACTTGTGTAAATCAAGTGCGAGTGGTTGAACTTATAATTATTAACAACATAATCCAAAGTCATGGAGCGTTGTCTTGTGTTACTTGTGTAAATCAAGTACGAGTTGTTGAACTTATAATTAATAAAAACATAACCCAAACTCATTGAGCTTTGTGTCTTGTGTAAATCAAGTGCGAGTAGTTGCACTTTTAATCAATAACTACATAACCCAAAGTCATGGAGCGTTGTGTCTTGTGTTACATTAGTAGATCAAGTGCGTGTGGTTGAACTTATAATTAACAACAACACAACCCAAAGTCATGGAGCGTTGTGTCTTGTGTTACTTGTGTAAATAAAGTGAAAGTGGTTGAACAATAACAACTTAACCCAAAGTCATGGAGCGTTGTCTTGTGTTACGTGTGTAAATCAAGTACGAGTTGTTAAACTTATAATTAATAACATCATAACCCAAACACATGGAGCGTTGTATCTTGTGTTACTTGTGTAAATCAAGTTCGAGTGATTGAACGAATAATTAATAACAACATAACCCAAAGTCATGGAGGTTTGTGTCTTGTGTTACTTATGTAAATCAAGTGCGAGTGGTTGAACTTATAATTAATAAAAACATAACCCAAACTCATGGAGCGTTGTGTCTTGTATTACTTGTGTAAATCAAGTGCGAGTGGTTGAACTTATAATTAATAACAACATAACCCAAAGTCATGGAGCGTTGTCTTGTGTTACTTGTGTAAATCAAGTACGAGCTGTTGAACTTATAATTAATAAAAACATAACCCAAACTCATGGAGCCTTGTGACTTGTGTTACTTGTGTAAATCAAATGCGAGTGGTTTAACTTATAATTAATAACAACATATCCCAAAGTCATGGAGCGTTGTGTCTTGTGTTACATGAGTAGATTAAGTGCGAGTGGTTGAACTTATAATTAATAACAACACAACCCAAAGTCATGGAGCGTTGTGTCTTGTGTTACTTGTGTAAATCCAGTGAGAGTAGTTGAACTTATAATTAACAACAACATAACCCAAAGTTATAAATATACGTGTTTTTCATTAGTTATGTTAACAAATTAAACAAACAGTTACAATAATTGGGGCTCTTGCTAGCCTAGTGGTTAGCACGTCTGCTTCATATGCAGATGGTCACGGGTTCACATCCCAGGAGGTTTATTTAAATTTGCCATGGGGGTTTGTACTGTTGTCCCTCAACAACGTTTGAATAGCACGTTCAAAATGATATTGGCGTAGGAAGTTAAAAAAATTTCATTTGGAGATGTGTTTATTAAGGAAACAAAAATTTCTTGTCTAATCTAATTTGCGTTTTATTAAATAATTGAAGCATTGAAAATCTCCAAATATTGTCCAAACCAATCAATAACTATAATTTTTAAATAAAAATATAGTTGTTAAACAAATGCCTTAATAGAATATTGTTATTTCTGCATAAGTATTGATTTTAAAATCAATTACTTTAATAAGAAATTCACATTTAATGTAAATTATGCCGACTTAACGTCAATATAGCATAGCTATTAGGCATTTCTTAGAATGTGATGATTGCGTAGAATTGAATATGCTAGGCACAAACCCATGACTTATAGAAATAGTTCGTAAGCAATAATTTAAACATTTTAATATAGTTAGTGTATATCCAAAATACAAAAATTAAAGTCTTCAGTAAATATTAGTTATGTTGTTAAATACGCACTAACATTTATAAATACTTTACAAAGGTGTCTTTATTATTTGTTATGTCTGGATACTAAATTAGAGAAACAGTTTTGCAAAGTAGTAGAAAAGGGTCTCAGCAAACATGTCGTCTGTTTAACACTTCCAAAAGAGTTGCCGCTACGTTCGCTAATGAGGAGAGTCTGCCTTTCTGTGAATACACTTCTTTCACGGCACTCTTAGCAACCGGTAAGTTGTTATATTTTACCTTTGATGACATATAACAATGACAAATAACTTTGATGACATATATGATTAAATCATAATGGCCATAGTAAATGTTAGGTAAGTTTCATTTAAGTTTTATAACGTACTAGTATAAATTCAAAGACTTATTTTACATTCATAACAATGTTCAGATACATACAAGTATACTGGTACAACACGACAATGTGCTTTTTGGTTAACATTCGCAAGAAATTAATTTTCGCAACGATTAATCTATTTTTTATATTTTAAGTAATTTTAACAGGCAGGTTTTATAAGGTTAGGAAACTAGGAATTATAATATCTGTTCTTCATAGCTACAATAAATTATATTTTTTAGAATCCAATGATATAATATGAGTTTTAGAGTCATAAAATTCAAAGACTTGAAGGAACTGTGTGTTACAACTGACATAGCAGTTTTGACACAGGACTATTTAAAAACTAGGTTATAATTGTAAGTTCAACCACTCGCATTTGATTTACACAAGTAACACAAGACACAACACTTCATGACTTTAGGTTATGTTGTTATTAATTATAAATTCAACCACTCGCACTTGATTTACACAAGTAACACAAGACACAACGCTTCATGACTTTGGGTTATGTTGTTATTAATTATAAATTCAACCAGTCGCATTTGATTTACACAAGTAACACAAGACACAACGCTTCATGACTTTGGGTTATGTAGTTATTAATTATAAGTTCAACCACTCGCATTTGATTTACACAAGTAACACAAGACACAACGCTTCATGACTTTGGGTTATGTTGTTATTAATTATAAATTCAACCACTCGCACTTGATTTAAACAAGTAACACAAGAAACTACGCTCATTGGCTTGTTTTTATTAATTATAAGTTCAACCACTCGCACTTGATTTAAACAAGTAACACAAGAAACTACGCTCCTTGGCTTGTTTTTATTATTTATAAGTTCAACCAATCGCACTTGATTTAAACAAGTAACACAAGACACAACGCTTCATGACTTTGGGTTATGTAGTTATTAATTATAAGTTCAACCACTCGCATTTGATTTACACAAGTAACACAAGACACAACGCTTCATGACTTTGGGTTATGTTGGTATTAATTATAAATTCAACCACTCGCACTTGATTTAAACAAGTAACACAAGAAACTACGCTCATTGGCTTGTTTTTATTAATTATAAGTTCAACCACTCGCACTTGATTTAAACAAGTAACACAAGAAACTACGCTCCTTGGCTTGTTTTTATTATTTATAAGTTCAACCAATCGCACTTGATTTAAACAAGTAACACAAGAAACTACGCTCCTTGGCTTGTTTTTATTAATTATAAGTTCAACTACTCGCACTTGATTTACACAAGTAACACAAGACACAACGTTTCATGACTTTGGGTTATGTTGTTATTAATTAGAAATTCAACCACTCGCATTTTATTTACACAAGTAACACAAGACACAACGCTTCATGACTTTGGGTTATGTTGTTATTAATTATAAGTTCAACCACTCGCATTTGATTTACACTAGTAACACAAGACACAACGCTTCATGACTTTGGGTTATGTTGTTATTAATTATAAATTCAACCACTCGCACTTGATTTAAACAAGTAACACAAGAAACTACGCTCATTGGCTTGTTTTTATTAATTATAAGTTCAACCACTCGCACTTGATTTAAACAAGTAACACAAGAAACTACGCTCCTTGGCTTGTTTTTATTAATTATAAGTCCAACCACTCGCACTTGATTTAAACAAGTAACACAAGACACAACGCTTCATGACTTTGGGTTATATTGTTATTAATTATAAGTTGAACAACTCGTTCTTTATTTACACAAGTAACACAAGACACAACTCTCCATGACTTTGGGTTATGTTGTTATTAATTATAATTTCAACCACTCGCACTTTATTTACACAAGTAACACAAGACACAACGCTTCGTGACTTTGGTTTATGTTGTTATTAATTATAAGTTCAACAACTCGTACTTTATTTACACAAGTAACGCAAGGCACAAAGCTCCATGACTTTGGGTTATGTTGGGTTATCTGTTCAGTGGGTGGATCCGCAGGCTGTAGAGGAATGAGGGAGATATAGTTTCATACAATTCTGGTATACCACGTAAAAATTCTATAAATTATCTAGAATATATGTCTTGATCCAGATTTCCGTTTTGTTTACAGCTGAGCACATGTAAAAAAATTTTCACTATCTACTACTCGTGACGATCATTGTAAGGAATATGTAACAATCGGCAGTATTATTGATATGAAGAACGAGAAAGACTGGAAATATAATTGTCAGTTTATTTATTTATTTGTTGATCGTTTTTATGTTATGATATTATTTTCGGAAGTTATATATTTAAGGTTATTTTCTTCTTCAATGTATATAACGAGTTGTCTACCAGTTATTTGCTTCAATAAACCTGATCACACAAAAATAAATGAAACTAATAACCACTTTTTAAAGGAAAGGAAGCTCAATTGATGTTATTTAATAATCATGTTTGTTTACTAAAGAAACTTAATTTTCTTTAAAAGCTGCTATTATGTTATATTTCAGGCTTTTTAATCATTTTATATGTCTCTAAATATTAAAAATTAAATTTTTTCAAACATTAACTAAATTGTACTAAGTATAAGTTAAATATAAAATATTGTTTCTTGTTTAATCAGAATTTAAGTTTGTCTATATTTATTTTTTTATTTACTCATTTTTTTTATTTCTTTAACCAATAATAGATATAATAATATAATAATAAATATCTTATTGTTCTCCCAAACATACAATACATTACACTTTTAGTAAATACACATATATGAAAGAGACAATATTACACCTCAGGCAAAGCTGACTGAAAGAAGCCAGTATGTTTTCAATAATTTTCTTGAATACATAGTGGAGATTTATAATACATGTAAACTGTATTGCCATATTATTATTATTACGTTTTAGTGTGTCTTGTTGATGTATTATTTTATAATTATTATTGGTTAGACATAGACAAATTCTTTTTAGTTGGTACTTTGCTTTAAGGTTAAAATTAATATTTATTATTTTGTCAGTAAGATTGTAGGGAGAATAACTCATTGAAATTGTAATATAATTATTGTTACAATTTTTTTTGTTATTTTCTAAATATACAAAATCACTATTTTATTTTGTAATATACATTTCATTAAAAAAACAATCTACAATGGTACATTGCACTAACATCACGTACCAGATCATTCCAATGTTGTCGAACATCGATCTTAAAATAAATGCAGGTGTCACGGCCTGGCATCTTATATTTTATATTTCCATAATTAATACAATGCAAATAACTGCAAAATGGTAATATTAATAGTTTTACTATTTATAAATAAGCATAATCATATTTATTCAACAATGGAATACAATATATCAATATTATTGCTGTTAACGAGGTGTAACGACTATCTTGATATAGTGAAAGGAAAACCAACAATTAAAAGTAATGTTTCACATTCCAGGAAACATTAATACTATAAGACTCATTTAAGAGTTAATATTTTATAGTGGTTTACTGAGTAATTCTTAACATTCGTACAGACAGCTTCACTGCAGAAATACACATTGGTTGAAAAGGAAGATAATTGAGTACGCATTATTAATTAAAACTAAGTAATGGAAAATAATGTAGCTATTGTCCAAAATAAACCTGATGTTATTAAATAAATTTACGAATTTTACCTAAGCATAATATGTCAATGAGATTTTGATTAGTAATAATATAACTGATGGAAGCGTTCTACAAATGTTAAATTATGAATTATGTTAAATTAATTATCTTAAATATAAATAAACTTGAAAACAATATTTTTTGTGGCTGCTTGTTTGTACTTGAATATATTATAGCAAAAAGAGAATTTAAAATAGCTCATTTAATTTATGATTAACTCCAATTAGTCTACTTTTTATATTGTTCAAATTAACTCATGACTAAAGCTCACATGATTACTGCTGAAGTTTTGTCGAAACTAATAATTGTAGTTTCTTAGCACGTGGTGGTAGAAATATATTGAAAGTGAACGTCACAAACTGCAAATTCATTAAAATGCAAGTTCAAAATGTACAAATATCCTGGAGCTCGAGTTCAGTAAACCAAGTTTACCCTCCTCAAACCAGAGGGATTCTCAAAGGAGTTACAAAGGGGATCCTTCAAATGTTGGATTACTAAAGGTGTGTTTGATAATATTGTCAACAGTATCATCTAAGTAGAGGGGGTGAGGTGGGGGTGAAATATAGCTGTTTTTAAAAATGGTTTATGTGAACAAATAAATATAGGACCAGACGTGCTTCGTGACGCAAAACTGTTCGCTTTATTTCCTAATTCACAATGTAGTCCCAACACCCGCACACATGTAAGCCATCCTAACATTAGTAGCCTGTGTAGGAAGAAGAATAGGTATAATCGTAGTTGTAGGTGGCTTACATTGATCGTGTAGTGGGAAGGTAGTTTACGTGGCATGGGCGTTGTGTAAAATGTACTTAACATGCTTTTGTTCTACATATTTATGGAAGGAAATGGAGTAGTATTATACTTAGTATATTATGATGTATTATTTTTACATGTATTTTATGTATTTTTAACAATGTAAATTGTTATATATAATCCATCATGGAGAAGGATAATAAAGTATAATTTAATATATATTTCATATCAGGTCATCATGACTTGTATTTAAGAGAACGTATGACATATCACATTGTATTTAATACAACAGTTGGCTCGTTATTTAAGAAATTTATGTAAACAGATGACCTATCACATAATGTACTTAGGAGGATAGATGGCCTATTATTTAATATGTTTAGGAGGTTTGTTGGCTCATTATTTAATGTATTTATGCAGACAGATGACCTATCACATAATGTATTTAGGAGGATAGATGGCCTATTATTTAATATGTTTCGGAGGTTAGTTGGCTCGTTATTAAATGTATTTATGCAGACAGATGACCTATCACATAATGTATTTAGGAAGACAGATGGCCTATTATTTAATATGTTTAGGAGGTTTGTTGGCTCATTATTTAATGTATTTATGCAGACAGATGACCTATCACATAATGTATTTAGGAGGACAGATGGCCTATTATTTAATATGTTTCGGAGGTTTGTTGGCTCATTATTTAATGTATTTATGCAGACAGATGACCTATCACATAATGTATTTAGGAGGATAGATGGCCTATTATTTAATATGTTTCGGAGGTTAGTTGGCTCGTTATTTAATGTATTTATGCAGACAGATGACCTATCACATAATGTATTTAGGAGGATAGATGGCCTATTATTTAATATGTTTCGGAGGTTAGTTGGCTCGTTATTAAATGTATTTATGCAGACAGATGACCTATCACATAATGTATTTAGGAAGACAGATGGCCTATTATTTAATATGTTTAGGAGGTTTGTTGGCTCATTATTTAATGTATTTATATAGACAGATGACCTATCACATAATGTATTTAGGAGGACAGATGGCCTATTATTTAATATGTTTAGGAGGTTTGTTGGCTCGTTATTTAATGTATTTATGCAGACAGATGACCTATCACATAATGTATTTTGAAAAACAGATGGCCTAATATTTAATATGTTTTGGAGGATAGTTGGCTTGTTATTTAATGTATTTATGCAGATAGATGACCTATCACATAATGTATTTAGGAAGACAGATGGCCTATTATTTAATATGTTTAGGAGGTTTGTTGGCTCGTTATTTAATGTATTTATGCAGACAGATGACCTATCACATAATGTATTTAGGAGGACAGATGGCCTATTATTTAATATGTTTCGGAGGTTAGTTGGCTCGTTATTTAATGTATTTATGCAGACAGATGACCTATCACATAATGTATTTAGGAAGACAGATGGCCTATTATTTAATATGTTTAGGAGGTTTGTTGGCTCGTTATTTAATGTATTTATGCAGACAGATGACCTATCACATAATGTATTTTGAAGAACAGATGGCCTATTATTTAATGTGTTTAGGAGGACAGATGGCCTAATATTTAATATGTTTAGGAGGATAGTTGGCTTGTTATTTAATGTATTTATGCAGACAGATGACCTATCACATAATGTATTTAGGAGGATTGATGGCCTATTATTTAATATGTTTAGGAGGTTAGTTGGCTCGTTATTAAATGTATTTATGCAGACAGATGACCTATCACATAATGTATTTAGGAGGACAGATGGCCTATTATTTAATATGTTTAGGAGGTTAGTTGGCTCTTTATTTAATGTATTTATGCAGACAGATGACCTATCACATAATGTATTTAGGAGGACTGATGGCCTATTATTTAATATGTTTAGGAGGTTAGTTGGCTCGTTATTAAATGTATTTATGCAGACAGATGACCTATCACATAATGTATTTAGGAGGACAGATGGCCTATTATTTAATATGTTTAGGAGGTTAGTTGGCTCGTTATTTAATGTATTTATGCAGACAGATGACCTATCATAATGTATTTAGGAGGACAGATGGCCTATTATTTAATATGTTTAGGAGGTTAGTTGGCTCTTTATTTAATGTATTTATGCAGACAGATGACCTATCACATAATGTATTTAGGAGGACAGATGGCCTATTATTTAATATGTTTAGGAGGTTAGTTGGCTCGTTATTTAATGTATTTATGCAGACAGATGACCTATCACATAATGTATTTAGGAGGACAGATGGCCTATTATTCAATATGTTTAGGAGGTTAATTGGCTCTTTATTTAATGTATTTATGCAGACAGATGACCTATCACATAATGTATTTAGGAGGACAGATGGCCTATTATTTAATATGTTTAAGAGGTTAGTTGGCTCGTTATTAAATGTATTTATGCAGACAGATGACCTATCACATAATGTATTTAGGAGGACAGATGGCCTATTATTTAATATGTTTAGGAGGTTAGTTGGCTCTTTATTTAATGTATTTATGCAGACAGATGACCTATCACATAATGTATTTAGGAGGACAGATGGCCTATTATTTAATATGTTTAGGAGGTTAGTTGGCTCGTTATTTAATGTATTTATGCAGACAGATGACCTATCACATAATGTATGTGATAGTTCAGATGGCCTCTTATTTAATGTTTTTAGGAGGATAGTTGGCTTGTGATTTAATGTATTTATGCAGACAGATAACCTATCACATAATGTATTTAGGAGGACAGATGGCCTATTATTTATTGTGTTTAAGTGGGTAGTTGGCTCGTCATGACTGATATTTAGGAGGCAGATGGCCTGTCATGTCATGTATTTAGATCATGCCTTACGATTTGTATTTAGGAGCACAGGTGGCCGATTATGTATTGTGGAGAGCAGATGGCCTTTTATCATGTGATTTGGAGGATATATAGTCTGACATATCGTGTACTGTCAAGAACAGATCGTCTGTCATATGATGTATTGTGGAGGATAGATTGTCTGCCTTATTATGAATTGTATAGGGTAAGGGTCTGTCATCATGTGCTTTGGAGAAAAGATGGTGTGCCATATCGTGTATTGTGGAGGATTGATGGTTTTATGAGATTGTGTATTGTGGAGGATTGATGGTCTGTCATCGAGTATTATGGAACATATATGGTCTTCCATATCATATATTGTGGAGGGCAGATAGTGTGGTGAACATAATGTGTTTTGGAAGACAGCTGGTATGTCATATTATATATTTAACGGACAGAAATATGAGTGAAATAACAGTGGCCATAATTAACTTTATATATTTGAGAAGTTTACTTTGGATAAAAATGTTGTAAAATGTGCTAAATAATATTTTTTTGAGGCTTTAGTAAAATTTAATCTATAAGTTTGTGTACTATTCATTGTAATTTTTTTCTTTTTGTACCTATTATTAACATTTTTTAGTACTCAACTGTTTGTATTTGCTATCATTATGTCTCCTTATTTATTTTTTAAGTTATGGATATTCAAAAGACACATAATGAGTATAGTTTGCAAAACCTTATATTACTGAAACAAATTAAACATTATATTGATGTACATACTTCAATGTATTTATGATGTATAATACCACTGTACGTGTATGGGTGAGTGGGTGGATTAATACCACTGTACGTGTATAGGTGGGCGGGTAGGTTAATACCACTGTATGTGTATGGGTTGGCGGTTGGGTTAATACCACCGTACGTGTATGGGTGGGCTGGTGGGTTGATGACACTGTATGTGTATGGGTGAGTGGGTGGGTTAATACCACTGTTTGTGTATGGGTGGGCTGGTGAGTTAGTACCACTGTACGTGTATGGGTGGATTAATACCACTGTACATGTATGGGTGGGTGGGTGGATTAATACCACTGTACATGTATGGGTGGATTAATACCACTGTACGTGTATGGGTGGGTGGGTGGATTAATACCACTGTACGTGTATAGGTGGGTGGGTGGTTTAATACCACTGTACGTGTATTTTAATATCACTGTACGTGTATGGGTGAGCGGGTGGGTTAATACCACTGTACGTGTATGGGTGGGTGGGTGGTTTAATACCACTGTACGTGTATGGGTAGGCGGGTGGGTTAATACCACTGTACGTGTATGGGTGTGGGTGGGTGGTTTAATACCACTGTACGTGTATTTTAATATCACTGTACGTGTATGGGTGAGCGGGTGGGTTAATGACACATGTGTATGGGTGGCCCCTCTCCATATAAATATAACTATTAGTATCTCATCAATACCCCTGCCTTAGATCACTCAACACACATCAACTGGTCACGTAGAACTAGTCCATGTGACCTACTTATCCACTTTATAGATAATCTAAATACTATTAAAAAGAAATATTGAGAGGAATCCATATTATGTGTAGTACAACTTTTAACTAAGCTATTTAATATAAAGTTCATAACATTATATATACTATAAAGTGCTAAATAAAAACAACAACAATGAAAATGATATACTACAAAACAAAGCAAATCCACTGAATTAATATCATTGACTTTTAAAGTGTGATAATTTGCACATTGATAATTAGGTATATTAGACTGTATTGGCTCAATCATCACGTTCGGTCTGGTATACTTGATACTACTAATGTATTTGTAAGAGAAATATATCGAAACCACTTCTACCTATTTAACTGTGTAGGCAGACACAACAAATACGTTAGCAATGTTTTAACTAAAATAAATATAATTTCTCTTTTAAGTTCTGTTAATTAAATCAAAATGCTCGTGTAACATCATTAAATCTATTTATATGTCAATCTAAATTGTATGATTTTAAATAAAATATGTAATGACTTTTTTTTAAATAAAGTGATATAATTTATGAGGGGTCTCACAAAACCTCATAATGGCCCTTTTTGTACCTCGGATAAGCGCAAGTGATAAATGTGGGTTTAAAGATAAATACATTAACTGAACCTTGAAAGATAAAAAGGTTCTGCATTGTTTCATTTCTATTATTTATATGCATATTATTTATACTTCTTTTCTACCCTTCTGATATTTATAAAAAGTATTATAATAGTAAATTATAAAGTATTTTAAATAAACCTGCAAGGTAAGTTTGTGCAGGTAATTTATGACACAGCTGTTGTTATTTTTTATTTTTACCACTTATAAAATTACACCCTTGTTTATTTTACTTATTATATTCAACTTATGATATAATATCCTAATGTTATTACATTGTCGTTTCATTGAGTACTGAAGTCATCAACAATGAGAATAAGAAAACAATGAACTAATCTATAGAAAACAAGGTTGAACTTAGCATCTAACGTAGAGGTCATTCTTGACATTGCCAAACGTATTGAGAAACGAGGACTTACGATGGAGTTATTTTGGATTACGTGTATTTTATCTATTTCTTTTTTTCTTGCTGTTAATGCCAGTGGCATTTTTAATCTTGTATTATTGTTGTTGAGGGATAACGGTCCAAACCCCTTTGGTAAATTTAAGTGGACCTCCCGGGATTTGAATCCATGACCATCTGCATATGAAGCAGAAGTGCTAACCACTAGGCTAGCAAGAGGCAAGTTGTTTATTTTTATTTATTTATACAATTTATTTTTACACAATCGTTTATATCCTACATAAAAGAGTGTGTAAGAATAAAATATATTTACAATCTGTGCTTTTAAATATTTCTAAATGTTAATGTTCACTCTCTGAGTGGTAAGGTTCTCTGATTGGTAAGGTTCATTGATTGGTAAGGTTCTCTGATTAGTAAGGTTCTCTAAATGGTAAGGTTCTCTGGTTGGTAGGGTTCTCTGATTGGTAAGGTTCTCTAAATGGTAGGGTTCTCTGAGTGGTAAGGTTCTCTGATTGGTAAGGTTCTCTAAATGGTAAGGTTCTCTGAGTGGTAAGGTTCTCTGATTGGTAAGGTTCTCTAAATGGTAAGGTTCTCTGATTGGTAAGGTTCTCTGAGTGGTAAGGTTCTCTGAGTGGTAAGGTTCACTGAGTGGTAAGGTTCTCTGATTGGGGAACTCAAAGCAAACTTTAACAAAAGTTGAAGGCATATAGCTTATTTATGAGTTGGATAATTGATTATATGTATATTTTTAATACAGAGATGTTAGAACATAAAATACAGGCACATTTTATATTTAAAAAATGTCTGGATAGTTACATAAACTGCACTTTTGTTTGGAATGAGAATATTTATTAGGTTACTTTAACTATATTGAGCAATCAATTTTGTTACATGAGTTAATCTAACCCAAAAAATACTATGTGAATTTAACATTAGTGATCTTACATCAGTAAAAACTTGTACTACCTGCATTTCCTTAAAGACTCATAATATCTAAGATTGTTCATTTATAGTATAGTATGCTGAATTAGTAACAGCACTTCTCAAAAATCAGCATATAATACTAATATTAAGGAATACATGTTGGTTTTTATTTGAGTTATTTGATGTACTAATGTAATTCTACCTAATGAAATGAAATGGTTTATTGTCACAGAAAATTACATTAGTGTTAAACAGATAATCTTCTACTAACCGGTGACTCGTCAGCTGTTACAAAACAACTAATCTAAAGAATTAAAAAAGAAGAAATAACAAAACAAAGAGGTTAAATCACCAACTAATCAATAATTTATAAGCAATAACATACTAAATAAATTACTTTCAGTGTATCTAAAATATAACGACCTCGTCCTGCAGAAATTCGGAGACGTAGTAATAGCTTCGGTCAACTAGAAACTGCCTGAACTTTCTATAGAGCTGATTGGCATTCCCCAAGCTTTTGTATTTCTGTGGTATTTTATTATAAATTTGTATTCCGCTACATAATGGACTATTTTCATATTTTCTTAATCTATGTTTGGGGGTACGTAGTTTATTTTTAATTCTAGTATTATGGTCGTGGTTCACATTATTTAATAATAGAGTAAACTCGATGAATATTTAACTTTCTTGAATAAATTAAATGTTGATAAATGACCTTCAAATCTTTTAAAATATATTTTATCTGTATTGTATTTTTTAGCAGTTTTAGCTCTTAGACGATATGTTTATGAACTTCCGGTTGACCAGCACACCCCAGGCAACTATGTTACGCTCTAAGCACACTTCCACTCGAACGAAGGTTTGGGTTATTGATAAATCAACTGGATTATGCAGATATCCACATAATATGTAACACAGTAGAGAGTAAATTAAATTGGTATAGAAAACATCATATTTATTTCTTAGCTAAATATGGATTTAATGAATTGTGTCTAAAGTAAATGAGTGGAAATAATATAGCAAGGCACCCTGCTACGGTTCCATTTGTGGATCTTGGCATATCGCTTCATGTAGAAGATCGGCCCACGGCCTCACCAGGATTCTTAAGCACTATGACCATGAATTTTGGTTTATGGGGCAGTGAAGCCTATAAACATAATCTTTTCTAAAATCTGATGGTATATAAGTAATTTAGAGAAGAATAACTTTAATTGTATACCCCACATGGGTGTAGTATTTAATATGATCCAATTTTGGGTTTTTGGGCATATTTTGTTATTTGAGGAAGGGGCATAGCCCTTAAATATTGTCTCTTCCTAAACGTAATGGTATAATGTGATTCAGGAGATAAATATCTATAGTGTGATACCCTACTGTCTGTTAGTAGTCGGTAATGGTTTCCATGTTGTTTTGTTGCTAAACGTTAATAACGCCAAACGTCTAGGAGCCTCTGGGGCAGAAATCAGAATGTTATCAGGGTTGAGACCGGTGCCAATCAATGTCTCGTGGTCTAAATATCCCCAACAAATTAGAAATTAAATATCCTTGGAGCCAAAAAGCTTTCATCCAGACGGTCATTTTTTAAAAAAATAAGATATAATTGTTCGGTAGCGTAGTTGGTTCAATCCCAGCTTCATGTGCTAAAGGTTCTCAGTTCGATCCCAATCAGAGTCAATACATTTTGATAAGGAACAGCTGATAATCATCGGCTGTTCATTTGTCATTGGGCTATTAATTAATGACACTTTCTAAGGGGAATAGTCGGCCTTAGTTTGTAACAATGACTACATTTGCTCATCTACACTCATCACACTCATTCGAAATCAATATTCGCCCATATCTTGACGATCGGCGTCTTATGAATAAATAAATAAAAATAAGTATTTAATTTTCATTGAACAATTTTTTATTTAAACGAAAGCAAATGTTATAATAAATTATAAACCTTTTATTAAATACTAACTATGTAAAATGTTTTATTTCTAAAATTGTATCTACATTTCTTTAAACTTTTTTATATTTTGTATAAATCTACACGCTCTTTATGTTTTGTTTAAATGTTATATTTCATTATTTCAAACAAACATAGAATATCAAAGCTATTATTAATCCAAAATATTGGACCGTATGTTCAGATATTACGTTGACAATATGATTTTTCCACTCTGACATTTTATAAAATTCCAAGATGGAATATTGATATTGATCAAATTAAATTTTAAAAATTAATATTGAGGGTGTCTTTTGATTGCATCAATTTACTAAAGATGCATACTATAGATACTAAAGATGAATGAAACGGAAAAATCTTGATAAATTTGATATTTTTTTAATTCGTAGCACATATCAATGTTTAGCTCCTAGTTCGGTCTATATAAAGTATTATTGTTTTTACTAATTGTAGATATTTTATCGCATATTTGATGTAAAATTAATAAACGGCATTAATTAGGACTATTCACATTTTCTTAAACCTATTTGGTTTTTTTTGTCAAAAGCATGTTATTTGAACAGATGATAAACCTTCAAAACAATTTGTTAAATTACCAACCATATATACCCAAGTCTTTTAACATAGCACCCACCCAACGTACAAGACTGACCACACACTCTCCGTACAAGACTCTTGGTTGATCACCCACCTACTCAACACACAGTAATCTTGTTAGATCACCTCCTCAAAAATTACAAGAAGAGGAGGGGTCAAGTGAAAGAGAGGACTTTTAAGCCCTAACTTTGCTCCTAATAATGACGATTTTCATTTCATTTCATTTCATACCCAATATTACTAAATCATATATCATAGATTATAAATTAGTTATAGTAATGGTTATGTCTAACCCAAATTAAGTAGTTCAGTTATCGTAATTAAGTAAAACTACAATGCTTAGTACAGCTTTCTCATGACGAAAACAGTTAGACTGAATCTCATTTCTTTGTAAATATATAGAGTTTGTAAGAAAAATTAAACTGCTTTTCCGTATTCTATAACTCGTTTTTCTTATAAAAGGCACCAGTTTTGAAATAGGTAACTTATTCTATGGATGTTTCAAGTTGACTGTGAATCAATGTGTGTGATTACATTATTATCTTGAAAATCGTGGTTAGCAAAGTATATCCAAGATAATTATCAAATCATTGATAAATTTGTGGTTTTAAAACTCTTTTGAGCAGTTGTTTTAGTCTTACGAATTCTTTTCTATCAAATAATTGTGGAATACACAATATACTAAATCGTATTTAACATTTCATAACTACCCTAATGATGATTTTTTCAATATTATTTTTAAAATGATGACCGTAAAGAAGCATAGAACTATTGCATTAGTCAATATTTGTTTATTATCTTCATGAGTATCAAGATTATCTTGGGCAGGGTGGTCTCAAAGACTGTCATTGCATAGTTTATCTTGGGCAGGTTGGTCTCAAAGACTGTCATAGCATAGTTTATCTTGGGCAGGTTGGTCTCAAAGACTGTCATAGCATAGTTTATCTTGGGCAGGTTGGTCTCAAAGACTGTCATTGCATAGTTTATCTTGGGCAGGTTGGTCTCAAAGACTGTAATAGCATAGTTTATCTTGGGCAGGTTGGTCTCAAAGACTGTCATAGCATAGTTTATCTTGGGCAGGTTGGTCTCAAAGACTGTCATTGCATAGTTTATCTTGGGCAGTTTGGTCTCAAAGACTGTCATAGCATAGTTTATCTTGGGCAGATTGGTCTCAAAGACTGTCATTGCATAGTTTATCTTGGGCAGGTTGGTCTCAAAGACTGTCATAACATAGTTTATCTTGGGCAGGTTGGTCTCAAAGACTGTCATTGCATAGTTTATCTTGGGCAGGTTGGTCTCAAAGACTGTCATTGCATAGTTTATCTTGGGCAGGTTGGTCTCAAAGACTGTCATAGCATAGTTTATCTTGGGCAGGTTGGTCTCAAAGACTGTCATTGCATAGTTTATCTTGGGCAGGTTGGTCTCAAAGACTGTAATAGCATAGTTTATCTTGGGCAGGTTGGTCTCAAAGACTGTCATAGCATAGTTTATCTTGGGCAGGTTGGTCTCAAAGACTGTCATTGCATAGTTTATCTTGGGCAGGTTGGTCTCAAAGACTGTAATAGCATAGTTTATCTTGGGCAGGTTGGTCTCAAAGACTGTCATAGCATAGTTTATCTTGGGCAGGTTGGTCTCAAAGACTGTCATTGCATAGTTTATCTTGGGCAGGTTGGTCTCAAAGACTGTAATAGCATAGTTTATCTTGGGCAGGTTGGTCTCAAAGACTGTCATTGCATAGTTTATCTTGGGCAGGTTGGTCTCAAAGACTGTCATTGCATAGTTTATCTTGGGCAGGTTGGTCTCAAAGACTGTCATTGCATAGTTTATCTTGGGCAGGTTGGTCTCAAAGACTGTAATAGCATAGTTTATCTTGGGCAGGTTGGTCTCAAAGACTGTCATTGCATAGTTTATCTTGGGCAGGTTGGTCTCAAAGACTGTAATAGCATAGTTTATCTTGGGCAGGTTGGTCTCAAAGACTGTCATAGCATAGTTTATCTTGGGCAGGTTGGTCTCAAAGACTGTCATTGCATAGTTTATCTTGGGCAGGTTGGTCTCAAAGACTGTCATAGCATAGTTTATCTTGGGCAGGTTGGTCTCAAAGACTGTCATAGCATAGTTTATCTTGGAAAGCTTAGATTAGTTTAATAATTATTTGCGTAGATTTTATTTACGTATCGTTCCTAGCGTTTTATAACCAACGGTCTCTAAAATAACCAACAAGTTTTTATTTTATAATAGAATGTAGGGGACTTTGATTAATAAATTATGTCATTCTACACTTAACATGCCTAGTGTTACATTATGTTTAGTTCAAAGGTACAAGTAAGCTTCTTAACCAATTTTATTAGAACATTTCGTAAAATATTCCATATTTTAAAATCATATCGGTTGTTTCTTTATTTGTTTTGAGTTTTGCATTTAATTCTCTAAAATTCAATACACAAACGCTCTTTTTATTCCTGGAATAGGATCTACTTTATTTTTAACATTTTTATCTCACCTTACTGTCTAATACCTTACTAAGCCCTTATATTTGTTCAGATTATTTTATTACCTGCTTGTATTTATGTAAATTTATTTATTTGTTTTAAATAAATACATAGTACAATTATTTAGTTAAATATTTTTTTAAGTGACACCATCATTGACAAAAATATATTTTAACTTTGGTATGACATAAGGGAAACACAATAGTTATTGTTAATTTTCTATGCGATACACTTTTGTTGTTAAGACAATGTGGATTGCCAATTATATATTGTATCTTTAGTTGTATCTCAGCTTCAACAAATGTCCTTATATGTGAGTGGGTGTGATATGTCAGGGAGTGATAACAAGTAGAGTATATTTTAGAAAATATTCACCATTCTTTAGATACTGTATTTCTATGGAACATTTGGGTAAGGAGCTACCTGCACATACATTATATTGATACGTTAGGCTAGGTAAAGTATGATTACGTTAAGTTACGTACATTTGCGGAGCTGAGCGGTGGGTCAATCCGTACAACTGACGTACAGTATTAGTATGGTGATGATGTTAATCACTACTAAATAAACTTATATACTGCTATTTTGTATTTTTTTTTTTTTTTTTTTTTAATTTTGATGTTCTAGTTCGGATAAAACTAGATCCATCTGTGGTTTTATGCTATATTTATTTTAAAATTAGATTAGGATGAATACATAAAAAATTATTTTTAAATCACCAGTACTATAAGTTATCGCATTTTACGCACTGCCAGTATCTCTGCATAATTTATTTATTTATTCATGAGATATAATTAATTTCATAATATTCCTAACGAGAAGTACTTGGTTTATTTTTAAACAAATACTAGTAGTATATTAAATGTCATTTTATGTACAGTTATAAAATATTAATTAAGGGGTGAATTCAGTAATTGAAGTAGTTGAAAACATTCCAAGAAAATTTTTAATGTTGTTTACATTACTTCTGAAAAGATAGCCAGCCACTAATGAGAGACATCTGATTTTAATCTCCTTCTTTCTTGTAGTTTACCCTTAACTAATCATTACGTATCTTTATGAATATATTATGAAATTAACTATATCCTTGAAAACCCATATTTTAAGACATGTATTTTAAGGCATATTGGTTTTATATTAGTTTTTATAATTTTTATAACATGATCTATGTAGAAAATCCGCTAAGAAAAGGTCGTAAGAAGAAAACACACCTATCGATAAATACTTAAATATATAAGAAATATTTCATTGTCATATCTAAGTTAATAATTTGACAAATTATTTTAAATTATATATTTTAAAATTCACAATATTTACAATAACACTGTTTTATTATTTTTTTAAGCCTTTAAACTACAAGGTTAAAAAAATTTTCTTTTTAATATTCCGGCATCAAACTATTAAAAATAACTTTCGCCCTATAGTTGAAAAGACTATTTTTTTAATAGCAAGAATTGTTTAATTAACTATTCTTATTTTGAGATACTTGTTTATAAAACTTCTATTTTTTGGCACGTAGTCAAAGTGGTATATTTGAAAGTCCGTAGTGATATTTATAGTTACTATCGTGTTTAATCTGAAACACTGATATCAGTGTTACTGCACACTGGAAAAATATGCTGTCAAAAGAGCTTTCACATGCAGGTTTGGAACTAAACCACTTAAACTGTATCAGGCGCCTTACACAAATCACACGATATTTCCTCACATAACACTGTAATTATTTGTTCTTAAGACTTGATAGTAAAGATTCATACGAATATGAATTTGAAATGAGTGTGATGAATGTGTATGATTGTGAATGTGTGGTATTTACTACAAACTACTATTTACATCAAGTTTACTATTTATTGAAAAGTGTTATAGGCCAATGACAAATAAATGGTTTGTGGTTATCGGCTGCTCTGTTTAGACTGATTGGAGCGAATTGAGAAAAACATATCGGAATGATGCAGTAGTGTTCTCGTAAAACAAATACATTTATGACTTACTAAATATTGTTGTCCCAATAAAAATAATAGATTTGAATTGAGATCTAAACATTTGAAGAAAAATTTATTTCTAAACAAAATCAATAACAAGATAAATAGATCTAAAATAAATATGAGTCTCGTATCTCCCCTTACTTATGACATATAATGTCTAATAGTGCACACCAGCAGGCTCGTGGCAAACTATAATATTTTGACTACATTAACTGTCCCTTTTACATGGTCCTGGAATTTTACTACATTACTAGTAGATCGGCTTCATCTTTGAGGTCACGAATGGTAGGTATGGTTCTTTGGGAATGTATACATACAGCAATAGTCCATATACAATTTAATACGTCTAAGAGGGACCTCGTCCTCATGACGTTCAGCCATGATATAATGTAAAAGTGATAGAAAACATTGTCAAAAGCGTTAGG
This sequence comes from Stictocephala bisonia, assembly GCA_035578905.1. Lineage (NCBI taxonomy): Eukaryota > Metazoa > Arthropoda > Insecta > Hemiptera > Membracidae > Stictocephala > Stictocephala bisonia. Next base: position 828,608 of record JAQJVL010000299.1, read on the forward strand.
GATTCTCATAAGGCTGCACGGTTAGGCACTGTCTGTTATAGTACAATAAATGTAAGTGGAGGAAATGTACTTTAAATTTTATAGTTTAGTGTGGAAATAAGTTTTTGTTCAAAATTTGAATCTAGCATTTTAACTGGGACATTCTATTGTATGTATGACAACTGTTGAAATGTCTTAGAATAGCAGGTAGATCATTAAGCTTCGTTAAAACATACGTTCATTCTTTGTATACACATTATGTTCAACAAAATACGCCTTTAGTTCTTCATTTTATCATGTATTATATCCATAACTTATTTAAAGTTATTTGAACCATTATTGTTATATAAATATTCATACAATATGATTAAATTGAGCTAGTTATCTTATTGCACAAGGAAAAGCCCTTGATTCTATAACAAATGGATTATGTCCGTATTCCCATAGTAATAAATAATTCGGTCAGTGCATCATGTTAATTGATATTTATGGGTGTAGCAAGTTAGATATGTTAATAACTTGTAAAGTTCAATTAATTGTTTGTATCATTAAACATAGTCTAGATTATTCAATTATGCTACAGCTGTTTATAGGGTTGACGGTAATTTTGTGGTAAATATTAAAATGTGCAAATGACACAGATGTTAGTTCTGGAATCGTCTTGTACCAATATAACAACACCACATACCTAACTTTATTGTGTGAAAAAGCTTACACTAACCCGCATGTCTCATATAAAACATTTCATATTGTTTATTTGTCACCCTTATACATATAAATTCAAAGGCATATTTTATTTAAATGATTATATTTAAAATCAATGTAAAAGTTATCGTTAATCACGCACATTTTGAAAGCATTTTTGCAAAAAAGATAAATCAGGTTTAATGTGTTTACTTAATAATTTTACTAAATATACTCCTATTCTTAAATGTGGTCAAAATACATCTATGAAATATATTAAATATAAAAAAGTTTATGTACTTTCAAATATTTAAATAATTTAACCGTTTTTCAAAACTACAAGTTTTGTTTAAAAAAAAAACCTTAATTTTCTATTTGTTTGAACACGTAAGGTTTTCGGAAGAAATTCATTACTAATGCATGAAAAAGGGTTGTTGTTTAATTAAAACGGCCGATCCGTATCAACCGACGTTTGTTTTGGTATGTTTATTTAACAAGAGTATCGACAGGGTGATCCTTGTGTTTCCTTCTTTATTTTACAACATTTTTTAGACGGTCCTCTCTGTCAGAATCACAAAACATTTGTAGGTTATAATTATGATTATTGTTTGTAAATATTCACAATCGGGGGTTTTACTGTTATTCTTTAAACACAATAAAAATCAACACGTTTTGATAAACATCTCAAACAAAACATAGCCAATATTTACTATCTCTGTAAATTGTAAAGTTCCAATTCATTTTAATAATTCTCATTTGCGTTAGTGATGGGAAGATAGTCGAAGTGACCATAATTTATATCAGTAAAACTCTGCTAACTTTGTAATTATAAGTATGATTTTTGAAGATATTTTGATGAGAGCCCTTATCTTATTAGAACGATATACGTATATTAAAAATTATGTAGTATTATTGAAATAATTATAATAATTAACGTCTAGTTACAAAATTATAAACTTTATTATCTCCATGTTTTACTATAAGATTTTTAAATCCTTATCTTTTTATAATAGTTACTATTTCATTTAAGTTATTTAATGATGCAGCTTAATTATAAAATTCTTAGATGGCAGCATAATCTTTTCAATACTCACTAAAAGAATTACTAATGGTTCGTAACTATCACATTATTCTCGTGATTGTGAGTGATGGGACGTCAACTTGGCTATCATCTTCATCATTACTAATGGTTCGTAACTATCACATTATTCTCGTGATTGAGAGTGATGGGACGTCAACTTGGCTATCATCTTCATCATTACTAATGGTTCGTAACTATCACATTATTCTCTAATGGTTCGTAACTATCACATTATTCTCGTGATTGTGAGTGATGGGACGTCAAATTGGCTATCATCTTCATCATTACTAATGGTTCGTAACTATCACATTATTCTCGTGATTGACAGTGATGGACGATCAACTTGTTGACAGATGGACGTCAACTTGGCTATCATCTTCATCATTACCTTAACTAGGAACTAATAACATCACTTGGAATAACACTGGTTTATCGAACTACTATGGGTTTTCAACATAATTAAAACACGGGTATAAATTCGTTCCAGATCTTTAAATAAATAAAAATGTGCCAATGTTTGCTAAGATAAAACTATTTTACTGCTAAATTAACTTAATTACTAGTTGTATAATTAACCACGTCTTATAAATGTCTCTAAATGAATTTGTTTTAACCTACCTCTAAACGTGCTAAAGGCTTTAAATCGCTATTTCTGGATTAAATTGTGTTGATTCTTAAAAATAAAGAAGACGACATTCCAAGTATTCTTACTAACAAACAGCACCCAAAATGAACAAAGAAAAAGAGGAGTTGGTGCGCCATTAGGCCCTGCAATATTATAGAAATATAAAAGAAGGGCTTAACAAAAAATTTGTCTTTCGGAAAAACAACTCACTAAATAAATAAATTATCAAGTAGATTCTTAGATTTTAAACCACTGATTTTAGTACTTTTCTAGTTTAATTGTAAAGTTTCGAAGAAATAAAGAACTACGTTGCCCGGTGCAACTTTCCCCTAGTAATTAACAAACTATATCATTATTCTTAACCGATCAAAATATTTTATGAGTAAACGATTCTATTCCCTTAAAAAAAGCAAAGTACTGTGAATTGTTTAATGTATTCTATTAATATCACTTTCATTTGCTAGTATTCATTATCTTAAATTATTTCCGAGGTGTAACAACCTAAAATTAAAGATTACAATTTAATTTATCAATTACATTACTAGTGAAACAATCATCTTAATAAAGTTATTATTAATAATAATATAAATAAGAAAATGACAGTAATTAAACAAAAATTTTCTATTTATACAAGCATTATTTTTAATACAAATAAATTCACGCCATCATAATTTAATCTTATGAAATCGATTGTAAATCTAGTCTTTGGAACATCGTACTATAAACTGAAAACTATGATTAATTCCTATATTTAAGTTTGGAATTAAAAATATCTTAAGACTTTTTATAGCAAATATAACAGTTATTTTAATATTTTTTGTTTCATTAGACAACGTAGTAATTTATAATAACTAAATATTAAATATAAATAATAAGTTTAAGACAATATTGTTACTGTCACTTAAATAGTAATTATACATTTTTGTGAATAGAATTTAGTGAATAGAAATAGATTTTCGTAAACTCGTAAGTGACAAAATCTATTTCTATTCACTTTACGTACAGAGTACTTTTCTACATAATTTCTACTAAGCAGAATAAATAAGTATTTTTAGAAATGGAATATTTAACAGATTGTAATGTAACTTGGAATAAAGTAAGACTCAATCGAAATATTTACGAAATCATTTAAAACATTACGATAATCTGATTATAATTTGAACTTTTCTATTCATAGGCCTAATATCTGAAATGTTACTATATTGTATACTGCTATTTATCAAACTATGATATATTTTATTAAACCATTTCAATTGCATATTTCTTGAATCGTAACGTTCTGACATTTATAAATTTATTTCAAGTACATAAACTTTAAGTTTTCCACAGAATACAAATGTGAAGCTAACTGAGTAAGAGAAATAATAACGTGAGAAAAAATATATTTATTGGTATATTGTAAAAGTAGTTTTCAAACAACTTCCATGAATATTAGTTGTAAACTAGACAGTTTACATGCTACTTTCAGATGTAACACTGTCAAGAAACACTAGTTGAACAACAATGTATATACTACGAGGGTGTTAAGTAAATTATTCATACATTTTAATATAGTTGTAAGAATTTGCTATGAAAATTTATCTTTGTTTCATAACACTTATGATAAATAACACAAAAAAACATATTTTCCCTTTAAATATGCAAATGACTTGGCGTTGTTTCAACAATATATTCACTTGTTCAGTTTAGTGGTACATTCGTCTACCATCCTTTCTCATGCTCTTGATTAGCCGTAGGCCCTTTTATTTCTAGGTGGACATGTCTTGTTGGGGCCATGGTAATAGGTTTTGTTTATCGCCTCCCTTAGCTCCGCGCGTGAATAAATTGCACCTCCAATTTAATTTAAATTATATGTTGTACAGTTTCCGGTAAATATCCTGTCGTGTCCGAGTGTGCAGTGAGTGTGTGATCTGTTTTGGATTTACAGTTTGTTCATTGTACCCATGTAGGCATCTCTTTTAAGGATTAAAACATTTGCACACTTCTTTTGGAAGCTATTTCATTGTCTTGTTTATTTTTTTTAGGTAAAATCTTCCCCCTTTGTAAAAGTCCACTAATTTCTTTTTTTATGTTTTTATTTAATTTTTTGTTTTGCCATAAAAATATCATATTCTAGTGACTTTGTTATATTTTCCAAATTTTATGTTGAAACAGAATCTATTTTTTTATATTTATGAATCTAATTGGTCTAACAACAGATATTCAAAATATTAGAATTAAGTTATCTTTCAACATGTAGCGTAAAATCCATAAAATATTAAACTATCAAGAACGCACAGTTTAATTTAGTAGTGCTATATAATCATAGAAATAATAAATTTTTATTCATGTAATCAGTAAACGTCCGAAGAAATAAAAGTAATAAAAATAACCAAATATCAAATGTTTTAGTTACGAGGAAGAGGTACGTCAATATATGATATTTCTTACTTAAAATATATATTTTTAATTTCAGAAGTCAATTTTACTGTATTGAACAAAGGAAGAATTATTAATTTTATTTTAGGAAACATTTGAAATGCGTTTGTTGTTTACTTGAGTTTCGATATAAGAGTATAAGTTTTGATTAAACAAAATATTTTTAATAGTTTTCTGTAAGAAACTACCCACGTTACAATGAATGCATTACGTAATGCAAACACTCTACTTCAAGAAAATAATCCTTTTGTTGGTTTTCATATTTATTCCATTTCACATTTCCGAATGTATATCAAGATTGGGATGTATTTTTTCTTTTAACTATATATTTATTTCCCCTTAAGATTAGTGTATGATTGATGGAAACAAATCTTGAGGAAAAATTAAATCACTAGTTATGTCCAAAACCATTTAATCTAAACAATTATTTAATATGAGGTATATATACTTAATATATAACTTAAGTAACTAAAATTAGTTATTAAAGTTAGATATTAATATAAAGTTAGATACAAATAGTTACGAGTTTTTTCTTAACACTTATGAATGGCTATTTTATGTAAAATGGTAAAAATTTTTAATTGTTACTAATGTGTAAAAAACGTTTACTCTCAAGATGATGATTGCCTTTCATCACGTTGAGCCATACGAACATTATAAATGGATTTTAATTACTATTTTAGGTGTCATTTGGGATATTTTTACATTATTTGGAACAGAGGAATTACTAATTGTCTAACAGTACTTTATTTTACAATTTAAGACAACAAATAATTAAATAAAATTCTGTCAAATATGTTTAGAGAGCTCTATTTATGTTGGTGAAAATTAGATGTATCAATAATACTAAAACATAAATTTAAACAAACGTTAAAGTGACCTTAAAATACTAAGTGACTGATTACAGAAATAATTTGTAAATCCCATTCAATTGAGTTATAAAACTTGACTAATTGGAAAATAATTAAACCCATTATACAGATTTGTTATTTATACCAATTAATTGTTAGTAATGATTTTCAATTATCATACTAACGTAACATTTTATAATACTTAGACCTTCTTCATCGCTTAATTTTCTCCTTACTTATTATTTTGGCCACCAGCAACAAAAATATACAGTCTGGCTCATAATATACAGCCTGCCACAAAATATACGTCTGCTCATAAATCAGCTGCACAAAATATACAGTCTGGCTCATAATATACAGTCTGGCACAAAATATACAGTCTGGCTCATAATATACAGTCTGGCACAAAATATACGGTCTGGCTCATAATATACAGTCTGGCACAAAATATAAGGTCTGGATCATAATATACAGTCTGGCACAAAATATACAGTCTGGCTCATAATATACAGTCTGGCACAAAATATACAGTCTGGCTCATAATATACAGTCTGGCACAAAATATACGGTCAGGCTCATAATCGTTAAAATATCGGAATGACAAATATCGAACTGTTTTAAATTGTGGTTCCAGCTTAAAACTCCAGTTCAATATGACATTTTCACTCTTTTTTTTTTTTTTTAATTTTTACACATTCAAAGTCACAAACTATTAGGTTATTAAATTGTTCTGGATTATTCTAATAATTAAAAAGAAAACCAAAACTTCTACTAAAAAATAAGCTACTCTACTCTTATAAAATTATATAATTAAAATAAGCGACTGATTCTGCGTGATAAATTTCCCTACAAACTGTAATTTTCTTTTTTTTGTAATGTTAAAATTAACCAGGCTAATTTAATTCAAGAAATAACGTATAAATTAAAGTTTAATAAATTGAACTTAGAACCAGTTAAAGACCAAGGAAAATTTGTTATTTGGTTTCATTAACGGTATTATTTCATAACATTTCTTTGTATTTCCGTTAACAGTTATTCAAAAGTCTAATATTTGATTTACCCTAGATTCTCAAATATTCAAGAAAACATAATTGGTAGATAAGTCTCAATAACATCACTTTATATCGATTATTTAGGTACACAAGAAGTGGCAACCTTCATTGAATGACAAATCGATGTAGTTTCGATCCCACTTGACTCAATGTACTATCCTAATCATTATAAGACCTTACAAATATAGACAACCTTAAACAACTAAAAATTTATTGTTTAAATACTTAAGGATTTGCTATTTCTTATGGATCCAAAAACATCAAAACACGAGTTTAATATGTTTTATAATAATATTATGGCTCTTCAAATATCATAATCATTCCTTTGTCAAATGTTACATGGAATGATGGTCAAAACAATGGAATGACAATTACGATCTCTCTCTCTCTCTCTCTCTCTCTCTCTCTCTCTCTCTCTCTCTCTCTCTCTCTCTCTCTCTCTCTCTCTCTCTCTCTCTCTCTATATATATATATATATATATATATATATATATATATATATATATATATATATATATATGCGTATTATTAAAGTGATCCGTGACTTCCGAACCACGGAACCACTTCATGGACTCACTGGGAATTGAACCCGGGCCAAGCGCTTACAAGCCTTAGTCCATTCTAGCTCTATAAAGGAGGCACATTTCTAATTTTATGGCATCTTGTCTTACTTGTTCTCTCCATTTTCCTGTTTATTTCTAGTGGTTTATTTTCATGATTTTTTTGTGAGTTTATTGTCGTCCAGTCTTTATAATGTCTATACAATTTTAGTCACCTCTTTTTCGTTGTTGTTGTTATTTTTTTTTGTGTTTGTACACCTCTTTGTCGCTTCTGATTCTGTATTTAGATTAATTCTCATCTTTTTGTGGTCTTAAGATCTTTAGTATTATTCATCTTTCTATTTTCACTAATTCTTCCATGTGTGATTTCCTCACTAGTTCCAGTGTTTCTGAGGCGTATACTGATTGTATGTGTTGTAATGGTAGAGCTCGGTGTTCATGGATATAGATTTGTTGTTGTACAGTATCTGTTTTGTGTCATAAAGTATAGTTTTTGGAGTTTGTTGTATCATTCCTTTGTTACTTTCCATTTATTTGATTAATTTTATAAACTTTAAACAGGAAAACCTTTAATTAATTTAGTACGTCATATGTAGAATTATTTGATTACTTTATAAACACACTCAATATATTTAGGTTATTTTCAATCATAATTTATTTAGAAAGGCTAATAGTAAATTGCCTTTTTGAACTAAGTCGAACTCAGATAGTAACAATGACTACACTCATTCACCTCTCATATTCACCCATTCCTCTATGATCGGGTGTATAATTACTAAATTAGTAATGACTAAAGAAACGAACAGTTTTAAACTCTTACAATTATCGTTAATACTGTTTTGCATAATATAGCTGTAATTAAAATGGTTTAAAATTAATATTGTACGTTAAATTGATTGTAGCTTAGTACAAAGATAAATTGGAATAAGCCAATACCTTGTTTCATCACATTTTTAGCTTTCTTGTTGAAGATTAATAAATTAACATTTTTGTGTTTTCAAATTTTTTGCATAGTAATCGTTCCAGCAGGATATTAGAAAATCCTAAATTCCGTTTGGTGTGATATTAGAAAATGATTATTTTATACCCAAAGTTGCATGCCAAGCGTATCTAGGATATTTATAGAAATAGTTATATAATTCTTAATTGTTTTATAACTCTTTACTAATATGTGTTTTTTGGTTACATATGTTTATGATAAAACAGTGTACACAAAATTAAATAAAGTATTCCTGGAGAAACCAAATGTATGATAGTTTAACATTAAAAAAAGCTGTAATTAAGAATGAATATAGTTCAAATATTTTCCAGTTACATAATATTTTTAAGAGGATAAATTTCATTAATATTAAACAAGGTTTTGGCAGTTGTTTAAATTATCATATTTAGAAATCCCACGTAAAATAAACATCACTTGTATTTCATTAACTAATATAGGGTTAATAATTATAGGGTTTAATTAATTCTATATAATTTTTAAAATCCAACTTTTATAAATAAACCATGTAAACCTTTCGACAAAATTAGGATATATTATTGTCATTAAGACTCGATAACATCAGCAACACTACCTGGTCAGTTCCTTTGACATTGGTTCATGTTGTTGTTTTGATAGTAAACATCTTTATTTGTTATGAGGGGACACTATTGTCATTTGCTATCTTGAAGGGTTTTGTTATTTGTCTTCACATTGCACTCTTACTTTGTTATTAGGGGACACTCTTGTCATTTGCTATCTTGAAGGGGTTTGTTATTTGTCTTCACACTGCACTCTTACTTTGTTATTAGGGGACACTCTTTTCATTTGCTATCTTGTGTAAGTTTGTTATTTGTCTTCACATTGCACTCTTACTTTGTTATTAAGGGACACTCTTGTCATTTGCTATCTTGTGTGAGTTTGTTATTTGTCTTCACATTGCACTCTTACTTTGTTATTAGGGGACACTCCATTTGCTATCTTGTGTAAGTTTGTTATTTGTCTTCACATTGCACTCTTACTTTGTTATTAGGGGACACTCTTGTCATTTGCTATCTTGTGTGAGTTTGTTATTTGTCTTCACATTGCACTCTTACTTTGTTATTAGGGGACACTCTTGTCATTTGCTATCTTGAGTACGTTTGTTATTTGTCTTCACATTGCACTCTTACTTTGTTATTAGGGGACACTCCATTTGCTATCTTGTGTAAGTTTGTTATTTGTCTTCACATTGCACTCTTACTTTGTTATTAGGGGACACTCTTTTCATTTGCTATCTTGTGTAAGTTTGTTATTTGTCTTCACATTGCACTCTTACTTTGTTATTAGGGGACACTCTTGTCATTTGCTATCTTGAGTACGTTTGTTATTTGTCTTCACATTGCACTCTTACTTTGTTATTAGGGGACACTCCATTTGCTATCTTGTGTAAGTTTGTTATTTGTCTTCACATTGCACTCTTACTTTGTTATTAGGGGACACTCTTGTCATTTGCTATCTTGTGTGAGTTTGTTATTTGTCTTCACATTGCACTCTTACTTTGTTATTAGGGGACACTCTTGTCATTTGCTATCTTGTGTGAGTTTGTTATTTGTCTTCACATTGCACTCTTACTTTGTTATTAGGGGACACTCTTCTCATTTGCTATCTTGTGTGACTTTGTTATTTGTCTTCACATTGCACTCTTACTTTGTTATTAGGGGACACTCTTGTCATTTACTATCTTATGTACATTTGTTATTTGTCTTCACACTGCACTCTTACTTTGTTATTACGGTACACTCTTGTCATTTACTACCTTGTGTGAGTTTGTTATTAGTCTTCACACTGCACTCTTACTTTGTTATTACGGTACACTCTTGTCATTTACTACCTTGTGTAAGTTTGTTATTAGTCTTCACACTGCACTCTTACTTTGTTATTACGGGACACTCTTGTCATTTGCTATCTTGAGTACGTTTGTTATTTGTCTTCACACTGCACTCTTACTTTGTTATTACGGTACACTCTTGTCATTTACTACCTTGTGTGAGTTTGTTATTAGTCTTCACACTGCACTCTTACTTTGTTATTACGGTACACTCTTGTCATTTACTACCTTGTGTGAGTTTGTTATTTGTCTTCACACTGAACTCTTACTTTGTTATTACGGTACACTCTTGTCATTTACTACCTTGTGTAAGTTTGTTATTAGTCTTCACACTGCACTCTTACTTTGTTATTACGGGACGCTCTTGTCATTTGCTATCTTGAGTACGTTTGTTATTTGTCTTCACACTGCACTCTTACTTTGTTATTACGGTACACTCTTGTCATTTACTACCTTGTGTGAGTTTGTTATTAGTCTTCACACTGCACTCTTACTTTGTTATTAGGGGACACTCTTGTCATTTGCTATCTTGTGTGAGTTTGTTATTTGTCTTCACATTGCACTCTTACTTTGTTATTAGGGGACACTCTTGTCATTTGCTATCTTGAGTACGTTTGTTATTTGTCTTCACATTGCACTCTTACTTTGTTATTAGGGGACACTCCATTTGCTATCTTGTGTAAGTTTGTTATTTGTCTTCACATTGCACTCTTACTTTGTTATTAGGGGACACTCTTTTCATTTGCTATCTTGTGTAAGTTTGTTATTTGTCTTCACATTGCACTCTTACTTTGTTATTAGGGGACACTCTTGTCATTTGCTATCTTGTGTGAGTTTGTTATTTGTCTTCACATTGCACTCTTACTTTGTTATTAGGGGACACTCTTGTCATTTGCTATCTTGTGTGAGTTTGTTATTTGTCTTCACATTGCACTCTTACTTTGTTATTAGGGGACACTCCATTTGCTATCTTGTGTAAGTTTGTTATTTGTCTTCACATTGCACTCTTACTTTGCTATTAGGGGACACTCTTGTCATTTGCTATCTTGTGTGAGTTTGTTATTTGTCTTCACATTGCACTCTTACTTTGTTATTAGGGGACACTCTTGTCATATGCTATCTTGTGTGAGTTTGTTATTTGTCTTCACATTGCACTCTTACTTTGTTATTAGGGGACACTCTTGTCATTTGCTATCTTGTGTGAGTTTGTTATTTGTCTTCACATTGCACTCTTACTTTGTTATTAGAAGACACTCTTGTCATTTGCTATCTTGTGTGAGTTTGTTATTTGTCTTCACATTGCACTCTTACTTTGTTATTAGGGGACACTCTTGTCATTTGCTATCTTGTGTGAGTTTGTTATTTGTCTTCACATTGCACTCTTACTTTGTTATTACGGGACACTCTTGTCATTTGCTATCTTGTGTGAGTTTGTTATTTTTCTTCACATTGCACTCTTACTTTGTTATTAGGGGACACTCTTGTCATTTGCTATCTTGTGTGAGTTTGTTATTTGTCTTCACATTGCACTCTTACTTTGTTATTAGGGGACACTCTTGTCATTTACTATCTTGTGTACATTTGTTATTTGTCTTCACACTGCACTCTTACTTTGTTATTACGGTACACTCTTGTCATTTACTACCTTGTGTGAGTTTGTTATTAGTCTTCACATTGCACTCTTACTTTGTTATTACGGTACACTCTTGTCATTTACTACCTTGTGTGAGTTTGTTATTTGTCTTCACACTGCACTCTTACTTTGTTATTACGGTACACTCTTGTCATTTACTACCTTGTGTAAGTTTGTTATTAGTCTTCACACTGCACTCTTACTTTGTTATTACGGTACACTCTTGTCATTTACTACCTTGTGTAAGTTTGTTATTAGTCTTCACACTGCACTCTTACTTTGTTATTACGGGACACTCTTGTCATTTGCTATCTTGTGTAAGTTTGTTATTTGTCTTCACACTGCACTCTTACTTTGTTATTACGGGACACTCTTTTCATTTGCTATCTTGTGTGAGTTTGTTATTTGTCTTCACACTGCACTCTTACTTTGTTATTACGGTACACTCTTGTCATTTACTACCTTGTTTGAGTTTGTTATTAGTCTTCACACTGCACTCTTACTTTGTTATTACGGTACACTCTTGTCATTTACTACCTTGTGTGAGTTTGTTATTAGTCTTCACACTGCACTCTTACTTTGTTATTACGGTACACTCTTGTCATTTACTACCTTGTGTGAGTTTGTTATTTGTCTTCACACTGCACTCTTACTTTGTTATTACGGGACACTCTTGTCATTTGCTATCTTGAGTACGTTTGTTATTTGTCTTCACACTGCACTCTTACTTTGTTATTACGGTACACTCTTGTCATTTACTACCTTGTGTAAGTTTGTTATTAGTCTTCACATTGCACTCTTACTTTGTTATTACGGTACACTCTTGTCATTTACTACCTTGTGTAGGTTTGTTATTAGTCTTCACACTGCACTCTTACTTTGTTATTACGGTACACTCTTGTCATTTACTACCTTGTGTAAGTTTGTTATTAGTCTTCACACTGCACTCTTACTTTGTTATTACGGGACACTCTTGTCATTTGCTATCTTGAGTACGTTTGTTATTTGTCTTCACACTGCACTCTTACTTTGTTATTACGGTACACTCTTGTCATTTACTACCTTGTGTAAGTTTGTTATTAGTCTTCACACTGCACTCTTACTTTGTTATTACGGGACACTCTTGTCATTTGCTATCTTGAGTACGTTTGTTATTTGTCTTCACACTGCACTCTTACTTTGTTATTAGGGTACAATCTTGTCATTTGCTACCTTGTGTGAGTTTGTTATTTGTCTTCACACTGCACTCTTACTTTGTTATTACGGTACACTCTTGTCATTTACTACCTTGTGTGAGTTTGTTATTAGTCTTCACACTGCACTCTTACTTTGTTATTACGGTACACTCTTGTCATTTACTATCTTGTGTACATTTGTTATTTGTCTTCACACTGCACTCTTACTTTGTTATTACGGTACACTCTTGTCATTTACTACCTTGTGTGAGTTTGTTATTTGTCTTCACATTGCACTCTTACTTTGTTATTAGGGGACACTCTTGTCATTTGCTATCTTGAGTACGTTTGTTATTTGTCTTCACATTGCACTCTTACTTTGTTATTAGGGGACACTCTTGTCATTTGCTATCTTGTGTAAGTTTGTTATTTGTCTTCACACTGCACTTCTACTTTGTTATTACGGGACACTCTTTTCATTTGCTATCTTGTGTAAGTTTGTTATTTGTCTTCACATTGCACTCTTACTTTGTTATTAGGGGACACTCTTGTCATTTGCTATCTTAAGTACGTTTGTTATTTGTCTTCACATTGCACTCTTACTTTGTTATTAGGGGACACTCCATTAGCTATCTTGTGTAAGTTTGTTATTAGTCTTCACACTGCACTCTTACTTTGTTATTAGGGGACACTCTTGTCATTTGCTAGCTTGTGTAAGTTTGTTATTAGTCTTCACACTGCACTCTTACTTTGTTATTACGGAACACTCTTGTCATTTGCTATCTTGTGTAAGTTTGTTATTTGTCTTCACACTGCACTCTTACTTTGTTATTACGGGACACTCTTTTCATTTGCTATCTTGTGTGAGTTTGTTATTTGTCTTCACACTGCACTCTTGCTTTGTTATTACGGTACACTCTTGTCATTTACTACCTTGTGTGAGTTTGTTATTAGTCTTCACACTGCACTCTTACTTTGTTATTACGGTACACTCTTGTCATTTACTACCTTGTGTGAGTTTGTTATTAGTCTTCACACTGCACTCTTACTTTGTTATTACGGTACACTCTTGTCATTTACTACCTTGTGTGAGTTTGTTATTTGTCTTCACACTGCACTCTTACTTTGTTATTACGGTACACTCTTGTCATTTACTACCTTGTGTGAGTTTGTTATTAGTCTTCACACTGCACTCTTACTTTGTTATTACGGTACACTCTTGTCATTTACTACCTTGTGTGAGTTTGTTATTTGTCTTCACACTGCACTCTTACTTTGTTATTACGGTACACTCTTGTCATTTACTACCTTGTGTGAGTTTGTTATTAGTCTTCACACTGCACTCTTACTTTGTTATTACGGTACACTCTTGTCATTTACTACCTTGTGTGAGTTTGTTATTAGTCTTCACACTGCACTCTTACTTTGTTATTACGGTACACTCTTGTCATTTACTACCTTGTGTGAGTTTGTTATTTGTCTTCACACTGCACTCTTACTTTGTTATTACGGGACACTCTTGTCATTTGCTATCTTGTGTGAGTTTGTTATTAGTCTTCACACTGCACTCTTACTTTGTTATTACGGTACACTCTTGTCATTTACTACCTTGTGTAAGTTTGTTATTAGTCTTCACATTGCACTCTTACTTTGTTATTACGGTACACTCTTGTCATTTGCTACCTTGTGTAAGTTTGTTATTAGTCTTCACACTGCACTCTTACTTTGTTATTACGGTACACTCTTGTCATTTACTACCTTGTGTAAGTTTGTTATTAGTCTTCACACTGCACTCTTACTTTGTTATTACGGTACACTCTTGTCATTTACTACCTTGTGTAAGTTTGTTATTAGTCTTCACACTGCACTCTTACTTTGTTATTACGGTACACTCTTGTCATTTACTACCTTGTGTAAGTTTGTTATTAGTCTTCACACTGCACTCTTACTTTGTTATTACGGGACACTCTTGTCATTTGCTATCTTGAGTACGTTTGTTATTTGTCTTCACACTGCACTCTTACTTTGTTATTACGGTACACTCTTGTCATTTACTACCTTGTGTAAGTTTGTTATTAGTCTTCACACTGCACTCTTACTTTGTTATTACGGGACACTCTTGTCATTTGCTATCTTGAGTACGTTTGTTATTTGTCTTCACACTGCACTCTTACTTTGTTATTAGGGTACAATCTTGTCATTTGCTACCTTGTGTGAGTTTGTTATTTGTCTTCACACTGCACTCTTACTTTGTTATTACGGTACACTCTTGTCATTTACTACCTTGTGTGAGTTTGTTATTAGTCTTCACACTGCACTCTTACTTTGTTATTACGGTACACTCTTGTCATTTACTATCTTGTGTACATTTGTTATTTGTCTTCACACTGCACTCTTACTTTGTTATTACGGTACACTCTTGTCATTTACTACCTTGTGTGAGTTTGTTATTTGTCTTCACATTGCACTCTTACTTTGTTATTAGGGGACACTCTTGTCATTTGCTATCTTGAGTACGTTTGTTATTTGTCTTCACATTGCACTCTTACTTTGTTATTAGGGGACACTCTTGTCATTTGCTATCTTGTGTAAGTTTGTTATTTGTCTTCACATTGCACTCTTACTTTGTTATTAGGGGACACTCTTGTCATTTGCTATCTTGAGTACGTTTGTTATTTGTCTTCACATTGCACTCTTACTTTGTTATTAGGGGACACTCCATTAGCTATCTTGTGTAAGTTTGTTATTAGTCTTCACACTGCACTCTTACTTTGTTATTAGGGGACACTCTTGTCATTTGCTAGCTTGTGTAATTTTGTTATTTGTCTTCACATTACAATCTTACTTTGTTATTAGGGGACACTCTTGTCATTTGCTATCTTGTGTAATTTTGTTATTTGTCTTCACATTACAATCTTACTTTGTTATTAGGGGACACTCTTGTCATTTGCTATCTTATGTACGTTTGCTATTTGTCTTCACACTGCACTCTTACTTTGTTATTAGGGGACACTTTTGTCATTTGCTAGCTTGTGTAATTTTGTTATTTGTCTTCACATTACAATCTTACTTTGTTATTAGGGGACACTCTTGTCATTTGCTATCTTATGTACGTTTGCTATTTGTCTTCACACTGCACTCTTACTTTGTTATTAGGGGACACTCTTGTCATTTGCTAGCTTGTGTAATTTTGTTATTTGTCTTCACATTACAATCTTACTTTGTTATTAGGGGACACTCTTGTCATTTGCTATCTTATGTACGTTTGCTATTTGTCTTCACACTGCACTCTTACTTTGTTATTAGGGGACACGCTTGTCATTTGCCATTTTGTGTAAATTTGCTATTTGTCTTCACATTGCACTCTTACTTTGTTATAAAGTGTCCTCTTACTCAAGCTGCCTTAGCTCTCTTCGTCTTGCTGCGGATGGAGTTAACAAAGGCTATAAATGGGCGGAATCAGGATGTTTCGTGAGAAAATATCTTTCCTAATACGCATCTAGATTCAATAAATATGTGACTAGTGCCAAATATTATATGAGGCCTAGACTATGGTATTTGCCACTAATAATTTTATATATGTTTTATAGTTGGACATTTATTAAGTGGTATTTGACTTTTATTTGTATACAATAGTTTACCCTGTCTTATAAGAGGGCTATATAAAGAAGCCTCGAAAAATAATTTTGTTTGCAAAAATATCATATAAAACCATTATCTTCGCACTATAAACAGTATTATCAGTCATTATGTATATGACTTCTAAAGCGGTATACTTATATTTATGTCAGAGATAAGACAAAATTGTTTAAATATTATTTTAAGGTATTGTCATGTATAACTTAGTTGGTCAGTAATGCTCCATTAGGAGAAATATACCTTTGGGTTTTAGTTAATCGGAATATTTATTTTGCTTTAGCTTTTGGATAGATATTTGTGTAAATTGTAATTTTATTGTTATATAGTATAAAACGAGACTCAAAATACAACACTGGGTTAGTTCTGTTATTCATATATCGTACAGCACGAGACTCGTAATACCACAATGGGTTGGCACTGTTATTCATATATCGTATAGCACGAGACTCGTAATACCACAATGGGTTGGTACTGTTATTCATATATCGTATAGCTCGAGACTCATAATACCACAATGGGTTGGCACTGTTATTCATATATCGTACAGCACGAGACTTGTAATACCACAATGGGTTAGTACTGTACTATTATTTATATATTGTATAACACGAGACTCGTAATACCACAATGGGTTAGTACTGTTGTTCGTATATCGTACAGCACGAGACTTGTAATACCACAATGGGTTAGTACTGTACTATTATTTATATAATGTATAACATGAGACTTGTAATACCACAATGGGTTAGTACTGTACTATTATTTATATATTGTATAACACGAGACTTGTAATACCACAATGGGTTAGTACTGTTGTTCATATATCGTACAGCACGAGACTTGTAATACCACAATGGGTTAGTACTGTACTATTATTTATATATTGTATAACACGAGACTTGTAATACCACAATGGGTTAGTACTGTTGTTCATATATCGTACAGCACGAGACTTGTAATACCACAATGGGTTAGTACTGTACTATTATTTATATATTGTATAACACAAGACTCATAATACCACAATGGGTTGGTGCTGTTATTGATATAGATTATTTTATGAATTTAAATGCAAATGATCTGCTAGTTATTTATTCATAAACACTTTATCAACTCGGATTCAAAGTGAAATAGTATGAAATTGATACATTTATAGATCTGCCCAATTTCAAAAGCTTTAGTTTAAGAAAGGAGTTAATTAAAAATATTAACTCTCGGAATATATTTAAAACTCGTTTGAAACGATTTTTGTTGTCAAAATCATTTTATTCAGTTGATGAGTTTATGACTGGCCGCTGGGTAAATTAAAAATTAATTGTAATCAAGTTCAAAACTGAGATTGTGAACTGTATCTGAGTGACACTTCACCATTAGAATAAGAATGTATGAATATATTTGTATGTTTGATTGCGACCTTGATGTGAATGAATGTTTTATTTGTCTATATTTATATATTATTTACCACCTGACGATTGCGATACATTGATGTTAAATGTTTATTTTCGCAATAAAAGAATTATTATTGTTCCTTGAAGTGAATAATTAACTTATAAATAACATTTTAAATAAACTTATAACGAATTATTAAGTATAAAATACAATCTAAGTATTATTTAAGTGACACTCCTTCCAGCCTTAAGACAATTAGGTAAGACAGTAACCTTTGCATGCAGTAAAATCTCCAATCCAGTATCAAACCAGGAATTTTGATTTGTTAATAGTGATTATTTCTTATTTAAATTTATGTTTCTTTTTCCTTAATTCAAAATCAAATTTAAACCCATTAGCTGTTTATAATAAGTGGCAAAAATTATGTATGTTAAGTTTTGTAATGATACTGTTTGTAATGCCTCACATTATTACGTTTACCAAGTGCTCTAAGAAGAACTGTTAATAATTAATAGTTCCTCTAGCACTTACGGAAGTTCCGCATTCCGCTAGTAAACTTCCGCTCAGTTCTTCTAAGTGCTTTATTGTGTAACGTTAAGGTTGTAAACATCAGTGAGATGACACTTAAAGTGTTTCGTTGATAACTTATTCACTAGTTAGCTTCGAATCAATTTGATAAATAATAGACTTTTAATGAAAATAAATTTAAAGACCAATATTTGATTCTATGACGAAATATTATGTCTACAATGCTTAATTTATTTCTTATTATTATTTTGTTTAAAGGTATCGTAGATAACTGAAATATGTTGACAAATGATTGATTGTGACAATTATATGATGGATAGCGTGTATCGTCTGATTACTCTATAGTATGTATCGTAAGGTTTGTTGTCAGCTACCATTTGTTAATTTTAAAAGCTGCAATGTATAATTTGGTTATAGATCCGAAAGTCATAATATTATTTAATAAATAAAAATGTAAAGTGATCTTATGTCACAAAGTATAATAAATTGAGCCATTTATGACTTCTCTCACTGATTCTGTTAATGCTGGCTAATCTAAGGTGACCATATTTGTAATGACCTCAAAGCGGGACACACATTAGGAGGGTCAGGGGGTCCCCGCCAACCATGTTAAGGGTATTTTCAAAAATTGACAGAACTAAAGTCCTAAACTCATTATTTGATATATTTTTGCACTTAAATTCACAGAAATAAGCATAGGAAAAACTTGACTGTTCAGGTAGTAAAAGTAACACAATTACACTAATCGGAACATCAGTTAAATTAATTTATTAATAATGAAACAAACAAAAATACACATTTAACAATTGAAAATATTGTAAGTTACACAGAAAAATCAACTGAATGAAGTTTACTGTCCGAGAATAATTGGAATACTATGTAGACAAGTTTGTGAAACATCTTCTTTTACCAGACTTATAAAAAGGTTAATTGGCAAATTGGTAAAGTTTAAATTTTCAATGTAATCTCAACACATTTCAATATAAAAACAAGAGTACAGTATGTCCACTAGCTTACACGTTCACTCATTGGCATACTTTTTTGATGAATGTATGCCTTTATGGAGAGCTGGTTATCCTTTTATTTTGTCATGAAACTTATCACAAGTTAGTCCAACATTGTACTTCAGCATAAGCATTGCTCTTAAAGTTGGAACGTTCAATTGAGATTTATTTTCAGTCCATATATTGTTCATGTTAGTAAACACTCGTTCAACTGGAGCATTAGTTCCTGGCAGACACAGAAGCAACTCAGCGATGTAACGTAAGTTTTCGTATGGAATATTCTTTTGTTCAAAATGGAGAAATACCTCTACCCATCAAAGTAATCCCACCGTAAAAGATGGCAGGGAGCAATCTGTAAATATGTGATCCATTGTTTGGATAGACTCACCACAATCACATACCTGATCTAGTGTCAATCGCCATTTATAGTTCCAGTAATTGCATCTACCATCACCAGTTCGGAATCGATGCAATTTCAAAGTTTAAATTATGTTTTCATATTTTTTGTGGGGTATGATACTGTTCGGGTTACATCAAACTTTAAAGCTGCACGTACACCCTGGGTAGTTCTAAATGAGAAACCAATCTGGTAGCTAACTGTCACGATTTTGTCATCCCCCAGCTACGGCAGCTACCACAAAACTCTGTAGTAAAATTTGACGTCTTCAAAGCGGTATGCAGATTTTTAATAATGCATAATTTTGTAATAACTGATTCAAATGATACAGTTATTGACAATAACTTATGAAAATGATTATATGACGTATATATACGGCATTTTAAATTATTTTTTCATAAGTTTTGTGTTTTCAGATGTTGTTGCATAGTAACCATTCAAGCGATAAACTGATGTAAACTGTTGGACAATGGTTATTATATGCCTAAAGTGTCATGGCAATCGTACCTAGAATACCTACCAAAATAGTTAAGTAATTTTGAATAGTCACATCCTCTATCAAATTATTATAGTCATTGTTTTAACTCTACACTAAAGTTAATCCTACCTTTAAGTTTAACAGTCTTACAAATTACAACAACAAACAATTGTTACCCTTTTATATAAGTCGTTAGATATTGTTTAACTTGGTGGGTTTAAAAATAAAACTTTAATTAACATTATCACT
The DNA here is from genome assembly GCA_035578905.1 of Stictocephala bisonia. Lineage (NCBI taxonomy): Eukaryota > Metazoa > Arthropoda > Insecta > Hemiptera > Membracidae > Stictocephala > Stictocephala bisonia. The sequence continues at coordinate 849,196 of JAQJVL010000299.1, forward strand.
TACCACAATTATATATATCATAGAAATATTTTATAAATTCTACATATCACAGAAAGAATATATGGAACAGAGACGTCTTATAGCCTATGTTAGGATACAACGGATATTAATGCTCTGGGATATGAAAATTATGAAAATTAAAGGACTTTATTCATGGATTAAACATAAAAAAAGCAGTATTTGATAATGCTTGCAGTTGTCAATCGTAAATATAATTTAATATAATAAAACCTACACAAATAAAAAGAGACTCAGACAATATAAAGAGACTCACACAGCTTAATTTAAGGTATTTGTGTAGTATTTAGAAAAAATCAACTTTCAGGTTTCTATATTATATCGATGAAAATAAATTTCTGATAATCATAAAATAAAATGACTTAACTTCTCTGAAGTCCCCAATATTCTGATGGCCATTCAAATTGAATAGTGCTGCGAAAGTTGAAAGGAAGTTTGCATTAACCTCTCAAACTTCTGCACATCTGCTTTAAGTACTTTGGTAAGTTCTCTTTACTACATCGAATATTTATTTGTTCGCTAGGATTTCACACAGTGCAAATATATTAAGTGGTAAATATACATTAGTAAAAAATGGTTTTCTGTAGTATGTGGTTTTAATTTTAAGGCTACGAATACTAAAATTTGTAAACCATAAATTTATTAGAAACTCTTTTAATTTAATTAATCAGCTGGCTGGTCATCTATCGAAAAAACTTTATAAATGACTTTGCAAGTTACTTTTAGTATTATTCAAATTGAATTCTAACTGTACTTTACTAACAACATTAAATTTTGTTCTAAACAGCATCCCCACAGACATGTAACAATGGTATTCACCCACTCACCCAACCAAATACATATACAACAGAATCCCCCACTGACATGTAACAGTGGTATTCACCCACTCACCCAACCAAATACATATACAGCATCCCCGACATACATGTAACAGTGGTATTCACCCACTCACCCAACCAAATACATATACAACAGCATCCCCCACGGACATGTAACAGTGGTATTCACCCACTCACCCAACCAAATACATATACAACAGAATCCCCCACTGACATGTAACAGTGGTATTCACCCACTCACCCAACCAAATACATATACAGCATCCCCGACATACATGTAACAGTGGTATTCACCCACTCACCCAACCAAATACATATACAACAGAATCCCCCACTGACATGTAACAGTGGTATTTACCCACTCACCCAACCAAATACATATACAGCATCCCCGACATACATGTAACAGTGGTATTCACCCACTCACCCAACCAAATACATATACAACAGCATCCCCCACGGACATGTAACAGTGGTATTCACCCACTCACCCAACCAAATACATAAACAGCGGTATTGACCCATCCGACCACCTATACACCTACTATTTTGTAAGTCAGTCATTTACTATTATGTTACATATTATCGAATGAATTAATATTTATGCATGTATATATATCGAAAGATAACTATTCTGGCTGCTTACTATTAAAGAGATGCAACCCTAATTATCTCGCTAAGAGAAGTGGTTCATCATTTTGTCAATACCTAAATCTTTTCCACAAATGGAAACTACAAATAATTTAATATAATTTATTAGATAACTTATATGTGATATATTTTGACTGTGAAGGCGCCGACTCGAATAACGCACCGACATAGTCCAAATATTCACATCTTCTAAACTGTGTAGTTATAATTTCTTTATTGTTCTGGATTTATACATGTGGAAGTGTGAGAAGAAAAACACCTCATACTACTCTCCCCGTACTTAAGTTACGTGTATTGAGCTCAAATACTTTTTACTCCAGACAGAGTAAGTTATTCCCATATTCAATGTGAAATTTACTCTCAACTGTTCAAATTGCTTCATATTTTTAATAATTCATATTTTTAAGGTCCATTAGGTAGCCAGTAGGATAATTTATAAAACTATATTCTTTATCAATTAGAATTATCTAGCTAGACTGGAATCAATGCATTATTAAATGCATTATCTAGCAATAACTGACTGTCTAATCTGTTATAGAAATTCATGCAGTATATTCAACATGATATACAACTAACTAACACAAATTACATTTGCTTAAGGTATGTTACTTCTGCTAGAAATATTACGGGTTCCATTAAAAAACCGAAAAAATTTGAAAAACAACTGGTTGAATGAGCCGGAATGACTATCGCTAGTAGCAGTTTTCATTGCATTCTTAAAGCTATATGTGTGAACTAAGCGCTATCGGATGTATGATTTGATTAACGGAATTAAGTGAGCATCATTCATCACAAATGAATATTAATGTACTATAAAAGAATCTTTTTAAAATATATTATTGAACAAGCAGACGTTTATTTCCTAATCAATATTAGCTACTATCTACTCACAACTATTGTTCACTAGTAATACAGAACGTCTACTCGCCAAGCTTTCCTCTGGTCTTGAGGAAAGTGCGTGTTAAGAGGTAGGCCTAAGTGTCAAAAGTCAAATAAATTAACTCTACATCTCCATAATTCACCTTTCCACGAGTATAGTCATTTAGATATAACTATGAACGTTATAACGAACACTCAATGCTATTATTTTATTAGTATCACTATTTTACTAATTAGCAATATATACTACGCTGCTATTAGTTTATTCTATGGATTGAATCATTATTTAAATGTGTATACCATTTAAACGATCTAAATTGCATTTTAAACCAAAACAATACTTTACTATGACTTTAAATACTAATTTTAAACTGAGATAGTAAATTTTAGACCCTGGGTCACGTGGTCTTAGGCCTGTTGTTGAACACCATTGTCCATTCTTTTGTGAATTCCTCTGGTCTGAGAAAGGTGAGCGAGGTTCACCGAAATCGATCACCATAATATTTGTGCATTTTGTACTTATGTTGTAATATATTTATTTTGTGCTAATATTGAAATATATTTGTGATGTGTGACATTCACGTTTGCTGTATATGTACCAACACGTATTATGCTAATGAAACATCTATTTTTAAATTTCCACCAAATAATCTAATCTGAAATATTTAGTGTTGATGATTTTTGTTAGTAATGTATGAAGTACAACAACGTAACACACTGTTATTTTGTGTTCACTACACAACTCAATGAACGTTGGCTGGAATTTACTGTAAAGTCATTATAGTAGGCCTATTTTTATTTTACTTTAATTGAACATTTAAATTTATTAATTCTTATTGTTACATCAATAGTGTGAGTTTCGTAGAATTATGCTACCTTTACATTAGTATCCTAACAGTACTCCCTGCACCTTATAGAAACATTCCAGGGTGGGCCACGTGGTCAGTGTTGCCCCCTCCCTGCAGAACTGGTTTGACGAGTCTTATGGCTGAGAGGTTGTATTGCCACGTGACAGCATGGCCGGAACGTTTGGTGATGTAAATAACACATTGACACGATCGTTAATGGAAGTTTTAGTTATTACTAATTACAATTAACCCTATTAAGGAATACATTGTCAGTAAAACCTAAAGAACAACATCGATTTGTTACAATGCTGTTAGTAAACCCTTAGAGCTGCACTAAAGATGTAGAGTAAATTTACATAATGAAAAAAAAAAAAAAGTAAGGAATAGTTCGAAGCCATAAAATGCTATTTATGTACAAAAGTAGTAGGTTTTAGCCGAAAACACTTTCATCACAATTTCTTTTTTCCACTTTATAACTTTTGTGAAAAAATCTTAGTATTTTTATTTAAATTGATTATAAGCTCTGCTGCTATTATTTGGAAAAGATAGTTTTACTTAAATATTTTTAGAAAGCAACACAACGTTCTGGAAGGTCAATTTTCACTTAATCTGTAAATCGCAATAAGGTATTTAATTGCAGAAGTGGTTGGGTCTAAGAGAATAAGACAGTGGTCAACAATTTATTGATACACACAACCTGGGTCTGGCTCCTGAGACGACCACTTCCTTCTATCCGTATACCGTTCCATATGTTACATGTTAAAAAATGAATGTTACATGTTACAGATGTTACATGGAAAAATGAACTTAAGTAACAAAAATTGTTCATTATAAGGCATTTTCCTTATAAGCTGGGCAATTACCTTTTAATATAACACGAAAGAAGTGGTATAACAGGCTCTCAAACAAAGCTTTCAAAAATATTGCCTTTGTCTTTACTAATGAGACATCTGCGTCTAACAGAACGACAGACAGCCTTTGTGAACGTCCTTTCTAACTGACAGCTGTAAGGGTACGCTTATTTATATTCCTTTAATTGATCACATCGAAGTAAACGCTTTTATATTTATGTCATACTTTCAAAAATATATTAATTAAACATAACCCTTACGTATATTTCCTTGTTATTATGAATATACATTGTGAATGAATAAATTGTGAATTGTCAATGAACTTTCTGTTAAGCTCTCTTAGTTATTGTTTCTAGTTCATTTAGAATAACAAATATAATATAAAGTTTTCGAAACACTTTGGTTTTCCTTACAGCCATTTATTTATTTATTATTTATTTTTTAGTTTACTTAAAAATTTATATCACAAAAATAAAAAGTATAATAAGCTGAAATGTTTTATAATCCTTTATAACATAAACATCCATTTTTGGAAAACTTATTGGTTCTCCTATATTAAAAGCTCAAACTGTCGGACATTTAAATTTGTATATCCTGTACAACTCATAAACCAATAATTATATTAAAACTACACCGAAATATGTTTTTTATAAAATCCATTTCCAAATCCAATTTAGTAATGGAGTAATTCTCTATCAATTATGTTGGTGGAAGAGGTCTATGTGCCTTTATCAATCTCCCTTCTTTGAACATTGAAGACATCAATAGTTCATTGTAGGATCACGTAACTGTCACAAATTACATGATTGAACTCATTAAGTTTCTATGGAAACCACCATACACATACTCAATAATACAGTGGTGACATTTCTGTTATTGGGGCTATTATTTGAACTATCACAATAATTAGTAAAAACATGCCGTATTCCTAAACATTTCATGAACTATGGATGTTTGTGTCCTACATCAAATTCACAGTATAAGTAATAGCAAAAAAAATAATAAATGTTATATTTTAATTGTTATCATCCTATATATTGAAACAATCGGGTCATTTAGTTCACTCACTTTCTGAACTTATTACTTGGCTAATTTTATGAAATTCTTTTTATTCAAAAGATAATTTTGATTTATAAATCATAAAGGAGCTAGATTTTTGAAATTTCAATAGCTTGTTTGCCCTACATAGCGTCAACGCTGTAATTTTATTCTTATGGAGATTAATTTTAATTGACCAGCTGGTGGCATAAACAAGTGTTAAATTGTAACAAATGTTAATCATAGAGAGCAGCACAGTAAAATATAAAGTTATTTGCGTAACGTATTAAAATAATAGGATTATTTCGTACACGCAGATTGCAAGATAACCACTAGAATGATATATTTATATGATTATTTATTTTATACGAAGGTGCCTAAATGTAGAAGGAAATAACGGAGCTATAATTTTAATGTTTAACTAATACAGCCAAGTGGAGTATCAAATTAAAGGTATTATTCCATTAACTAGTAACGTACCATCAGATTTCAGAAAATATTATGTTTATGGGCTCCACTGCCCACTGCCCGAAAAACAAGAATTCATAATCATACGTGTTAAGAATCCTGGCAAGGCAGATCTGCCTCACGAGGCAACTTGCCGAGATTCACAAATGGGACTGTAGCAGTGCCATGGTGAGACCGCAGGCCGAACCTTTCACCTCGAGGCCGTAGGCCGAGTTCCACTAAGGGACCTTTAGCAGAGCGTCTTGGTGAGCCCGAAGGCCGAGTTCTACAGAGGAGCTAAAGGACAAAATAAAAAGAGTATTTTTTGTATCTTTGTGGCTTAAGACACAGTCCACAGGCGACGCCGAAGGCCGAGCTTCGTTCACGAGCACAGCGAGTGATAGGGTTAACAAGCGAAACCTGCAGGGGTTTCCCCTAGTTTTGTTTATTCCTAAGTGTGCGACTGCATGAAAGTTCCTATTGTCAACTACCACTGTTCTTTTGACGAATATTGTTTACTAGTTATGAAAAGTATTTTATTAATAATACTCTTAGATCACATACATCTTAAAGTATCACATGTACATCTTAAAGTATCACATGTATATCTCAAAGTCATAGGATAGTAATGTTATGGGGTGGTTATTGTTTTACATTCAAATACAGTTTAGATAATATAAATTTGGCTTTCCATAGAATAAAGTAATAGTCGAAGCTGTCTATAGTATATAAGTAAAGAAAGGTATGGCAGTGTGGTATGTGTTGCTAATTAGTAAAATAGTTATACTAATAAAAGAATAAAATTAAGTGATAGTTAAAACGTTTATAGTTATATTTAAATGACTATAGTTATGGAAGTAATAGGTTCTCTTTGAATTTAGCCTCAGGTGTAAAAATATAGACTATTTATAAAACAACGTTCTTTAACACTTCATCTATAAGAGAAGAAATACCAAGATTATTGCAAAACTGTAGTATTTACTAACTCTTTGCCTTAACTATATCCCTAATACATGTTGTTAAATTTAGATTCAGAATAATGACCTTAAATTAAAAGTTTATGCGTTTGAAGAAACAGTTTTTAAGAAATGTAGTTCACAGTAAAAGAACATTTATAAACACTATTATTAATTAATAAACTTTAATAAATATTATTTTGTCAGATAATAAAAGTTCGGTACTGGATGAGGAAAATGTAAATTATTAAATCTGTTGACTATTAACTTTATTAATGAACATACTAATGTAGTCTTATTATTATTTGTTAACTACAGGTAATTGTTGTTTTCCATATATTCCCTACTCCTGTGAAATATTCATAATAGTTATACACCTACTCTATAATTTAAAGGTCTAAAATGACAAACAAATTTTGTACTTTAGTGAATAGTCCATCAAGTATTTCACTACAAAACGACCGAACTTCTAGGAACATCCTACTATTCCTGAGACCATTCTGAATAAAAGCGCCCCCAGCTATTTCATGGGAAGTTCGCACTAAACGACCAAACTTCGACATATCTCTATTTTATATTTTGAAGTATGGTATAAAATGATTTCAAATATATATTTTTAAAACAAGACAACTATTAAATCTGCTAAAATACAGGCACTATAACAAATAAAGCCTACAAAATAATGTGTCATCGTCTAAACCATCATACGGTGAATGAAACGCCGTTTTATATGTTGGACAGATAATATATTATTAGTGTTTCTTAATAAACAACATCAATTCATCTTGTTTTAAAAGAAAGCCAGTTCTTTTTACGAGTTTTGTCAGCTAGGGAACCTTCTGCTTGTCACTAACACAAAACATTTATGTTGGTCTAGTGTTTTGTAAGGAGATATTCCTAATATATAATTCCACCAAATACGACCCGACATTTTCAGTAGGGTCCTCGTCATGGCAACCACTGAAGAGACATTCTTGGTAGTAATAAACCTGAGAACATAAACTATTATCTACCCCCTGAGATAACATAAAGTAGTTTCTTAATGAGATGAATTCAAGAAGTTTTGTTTAACCTTCAACTTTTGCTTGCTTGTATGTAAATATACGATGAGTTATTGGCCCAGAACGAGAATTCCAATACTCCTGGCGTCAGCTTAGTACGTTGTAGTACAGTGATCGATTGAAATTTTAATTATATCTGTAATTGATGAAATCATACAACATCGAAAAGTCTCTAAATCATTTGATAAATCCGGATCAATTTTCCGTTTTCACTTGTGCGAGTGATGCAAAGGAGTGCTTTTTATCTAACAACACCTTAGCAAATCTAAGTAGATGGGGAATAACTGTTCCTTACGATGAAGTAACCTCCACGCTCATGTGAAATAACTGTTCCTTACGATGAAGTAACCTCCACGCTCATGTGAAATAGAACCTTGGTTATAAATTTACCTCAATATTCAATGCAAAAACTGCATATGGAAAATTTGTTGGGGATAACCCACATTCCTAAAAGTTGGCCCTCTCAGGCAGTAGGATTAACTTCCAGGGCTTAACAATACAGTCATAATGCTCCTTGTGTATTTTTAAAATCTCATTGATATTGTGGATGGCTACCCAATTAAAAGATAATGGTTGAAACATGTCAAATATGTCACGTTGACAGTTTCAGATTTTTGGGATGTTAGTTACATGAACATGAAGAGACTATTAGGATCATGACTAGTACGTTATATTAACATTTACAATACAAAAGTGGAATTGTCATAAGACCTTGTTAGCTGACTAAAGTTCGGGGCTTGAGTTTACTCTCCTTCTCTTGCCCCCACGGATCAATAAAGTTGATAGTTACCTCACATTTATTGTTGCCTACAACCACCACAATATTTAGAACTTCACCATAACTGGGTTAAAAAACCGTTGAAAGAAAAACACTTTTTGCCATTTTCATGACAATAGTTCTCCACATTCTTTTACTTCAATTAAATTTTCATACAAATCATTACATGAAATTATAATACTTATTCCAATTCCTAAGATTAACATCTGGTCAATGCAGCACGATGACTTAACATTGAATAACAAGTATTATTTTACCAACACATTTAAATATAGAAACGACAAGCACGTACATTATAATATAACAAGTGCATGTTAAACGACAAGCACGTACATTATAATATAACGAGTACATGTTAAACGACAAGCACGTGCATTATAATATAACGAGTACATGTTAAACGACAAGCACGTGCATTATAATATAACGAGTACATGTTAAACGACAAGCACGTGCATTATAATATAACGAGTACATGTTAAATGACAAGCACGTACATTATAATATAACGAGTACATGTTAAACGACAAGCACGTACATTATAATATAACGAGTACATGTTAAACGACAAGCACGTACATTATAATATAACGAGTACATGTTAAACGACAAGCACGTACATTATAATATAACGAGTACATGTTAAACGACAAGCACGTGCATTATAATATAACGAGTACATGTTAAACGACAAGCACGTACATTATAATATAACGAGTACATGTTAAACGACAAGCACGTACATTATAATATAACGAGTACATGTTAAACGACAAGCACGTGCATTATAATATAACGAGTACATTTTAAACGACAAGCACGTGCATTATAATATAACGAGTACATGTTAAACGACAAGCACGTACATTATAATATAACGAGTACATGTTAAACGACAAGCACGTACATTATAATATAACGAGTACATGTTAAACGTCAAGCACGTACATTATAATATAACGAGTACGTGTTAAACGACAAGCACGTGCATTATAATATAACGAGTACGTGTTAAACGACAAGCACGTGCATTATAATATAACGAGTACATGTTAAACGACAAGCACGTGCATTATAATATACCGAGTACATGTTAAACGACAAGCACGTGCATTATAATATAACGAGTACATGTTAAACGACAAGCACGTACATTATAATATAACGAGTACATGTTAAACGACAAGCACGTACATTATAATATAACGAGTACATGTTAAACGACAAGCACGTACATTATAATATAACGAGTACATGTTAAACGACAAGCACGTACATTATAATATAACGAGTACATGTTAAACGACAAGCACGTACATTATAATATAACGAGTACATGTTAAACGACAAGCACGTACATTATAATATAACGAGTACATGTTAAACGTTAAGAGTTATTATTTTTTTAATTTCATTATGAAAAGTTGCAGCACATGATGCAATAACACGTAGTGCTTATGGAATCTTCATATACCGCTTGTAATAAGTAATAAATCTAACCTTGGAACTGTATAGATGTTACAAACTTGGCCTATATAATACATTATCTATTATTACATTTCAATACACTATTTTAGTGGACGTAAACATATAAAAGACAATCATATAAAAAAATTTAAATAAAGGAATGTCTACTTTGTTATATTTGGTTATTCATCAAAGTTTCAGTGTTTATAATGAACTGTAATTGGATTTGTTTTACTAAAATCTAACTTACAACTTTTACAAGTATTTTGATCATGTTATTAAGTATAAATAGTTACTGAAGCACTTAAAAAGGTTCACTTAGAGCTGTTAAATGTTTCACAGTCCAGACTGTTTTACTGAATAGTGCTTAGTTTTATAAATGGTAATAATAAACTACTATGGTCCTATAGCTATGAATACCAATGTATGAATAACTGGGGTGAGAATAATAACGTGTGTTATATAATGCACAATATAACAATACACTAAATTTGAAAACAGTTATTTATATAGGTACGTCAGTACATGTATGGGTGGGTGAGTCAATATAAATATGAAAGTACGTGTATGAGCAGGTTGGACAATATCAAGTACGTGTATTTTATTATATTTATTTTTATTTAGTCATAAGACGCCGATCATCAAGATATGGGTGAATATGGATTTCGAATGAATGTGATGAGTGTATATGAGCGAATGTAGTCATTGTTACAAACTAAGGCCGACTACTCCTTAGAAATTGTCATTAATTATTAGCCCAATGACAAATGAACAGCCGGTGGTTATCAGCTGATCCTTCTCAAAATGTATTGACTCTGATTGGGATCGAACTGAGAACCTTTAGCACATTGTAAGGGTGTGATGGTCAATATAAATACGACCGTACGTGTATGGGCGGGTTGGTCAATATAAATACGACCGTACGTGTATGGGCGGGTTGGTAAATATGAATACGACCGTACGTGTATGGGCCTGTGGGTCAATATCAATACCACATTACATGTATGGGTAGGTGGGTCAATATCAAAACCACAGTACGTGTATAGGTCTAGAATATTTATAAATAACTACTGTTATTGGTTATTATATGTATTTTAAAATGATCTTTATCCACCAAAATTATGCGTATGTAAGTTTAAAGACAATTCCTACACATTTCTTCATTAAATATTATTCTAATAATATCTTTTTTAATTTAAGAATCTAAAATAATATGGGTAATTATTTCAAATCCTTTACATACATATATGTTGTACCTACGCTTGGCTTATTAAATAGTCCAATGCCAAAGACTAAGGAAAATTTACTTGTATTTTATTAAAATATTATATGTTATTAAATACTAGTAGTAGTTATTTGATTATTTTCGTCATATACATTTATATCTTTTTCAAACCAAATTTAAGTTTTATTCTGAATAGAACTAAAGGTTTTTTTACTGTCAATAAAAACCTAATGTACTAAAATTAAGCTGGATTTTAGTATATACAATAGTTTCCCATCTAATAATAACAAGAAACAATAATTAATTATACATTATATATAATTAAATAACATGAGCTTTGTAACTAGTGACAATCCTTATAATGCATGGCAAACAGTATTCTTTTATGTATGGTTTTATTTCTGTGGTAGCTACATTAATGGCCTTCAGACCAAACAAGGCAGTTTGGCGCCCGATCAATGCCGCTTCCGAACCTTGTTTATTGGCAGTTGTAAGCTACAGGACGAGATTAAAACATAATAAAACTACACGGCAATATAAACTTGACATCTGATGACATCAACTTTAGTCTATATAAAATAAGATGAGTCGTTTCCTTATATATATTTTTTTTTGTTTTTGTTTTTTTAGTGAAAATATAAACTTGTTTGCCAATATGTATACAAAGGTCTTGCTTACTTCTTAGAAAAGATCCCTTAGAACATGCAAGGAAATTTTTATTATACTTTTGATTTCAAGCTTCATCATAGTAAACATATTGCATAAAAACAAGATTAAAATTAAAATTACTTTTTTAATTTCTATAATAATCCATAATTTACTATTGATTTGTATGTGGAACTTACATGGGTAAAGTAAGGGGGGAAATTAGTAAAGCTTCCCTCCTTGTGAATAATATTGAATAAAGCTTCTTGTCAAGGCCGGGACTCAAATTTGCAGTATCTTTAACTCAGACTCAAAGTTTTGACGCCTTATAGTCAGCTCTATAAATAGTTCTAATAAATCAATAATATATATGTGTATATATATATATATATATATATATATATATATATATATATATATATATATATATATATATATATATATATATAAACATGGTTTGCAGTTTTGTATTAAAAAAGACATATGTAGTTTCAGGTCATACCTATAGTCGAAATAATCTTGATCTATTTAATAAATTTGAATCATGTAAATCAAAATCCTAATATACAGTATATATATATATATATATATATATATATATATATATATATATCATGTTTATAACATTAGCTATTATTTTTATCTTGAAAATGTTTTTGCACAGTAATAGCAATAACTTAATTTAGCCAATTATTTTTAAGGCAGCATAAAATCCAGAATTTTGTGATTAATTAGACTGTTTTCACTAACCTAATAAGTCTAATTCATATAGCAAATGTCAATTTCTTTGAATACTAATCAATATTATAAAAATGTACATATATATTTTTTTTGTACTAAAATAAGACTTACTTACTAAATACTAGTGTACACATTTTATGGGATGCTACAGTAATTTAAAAAAATCCATGTTAAAAATTACTAATCGGACATTAGCGTAATTATGTGATGGGTTTAAAGTGTTCCTTAATTTTAGGACACATAATAACAGATCATAAAAATGAAGTATTGAGTGTGTCGTGGCCTCATTTCCATGGATACGAAATGAGCCCAATAGTCCATTCTACTGACAGTAATTTCTATCGATCTCTTAGGTACACAAATGAACTACCGATATTATTCATTGGTGCATGTCTTTGAATGGATAGTCGATGAATACCACCCTCTCTTATGACCTACTTACGTAACTCACAAAACCTTATCAAACACTGTTTTAAGAACAACAAAACTTCGTAACCAATAATATAATTTAGTTCATTTACCTATTCCCGGTTGTAGGTAAATTAAATTAAAATTTGTATGCTAATCCTTTTATGATTTAAATTAAATTCATGTTCAAATAAAGGTACGAGTAATTAAATATCTCTCGTGTTTTGTGCCTTACAATTATACGTTTCCATATTTTTAGAATGTTCAGCATTTGCAACTATAGTAAAAACATGTGTAATACGCACCTATCACTTGTCTCTGGCTTAGGAGACCTATCACTTGTCTGGAATACGCAACTATCACTTGTCTCTGGCTTAGGAGACCTATCACTTGTCTGGAATACGCAACTATCACTTGTCTCTGGCTTAGGAGACCTATCACTTGTCTGGAATACGCACCTATCACTTGTCTCTGGATTAGGAGACATATCACTTGTCTGGAATACACACCTATCACTTGTCTCTGGCTTAGGAGACTTATCAATTGTCTGGAATACGCACCTATCACTTGTCTCTGGACTAGGAGACCTATCACTTGTCTGGAATACGCACCTATCACTTGTCTCTGGATTAGGAGACCTATCACTTGTCTGGAATACACACCTATCACTTGTCTCTGGCTTAGGAGACCTATCACTTGTCTGGAATACGCAACTATCACTTGTCTCTGGCTTAGGAGACCTATCACTTGTCTGGAATACGCACCTATCACTTGTCTCTGGATTAGGAGACATATCACTTGTCTAGAATACACACCTATCACTTGTCTCTGGCTTAGGAGACTTATCAATTGTCTGGAATACGCACCTATCACTTGTCTCTGGATTAGGAGACCTATCACTTGTCTGGAATACGCACCTATCACTTGTCTCTGGATTAGGAGACCTATCACTTGTCTGGAATACACACCTATCACTTATCTGTGGCTTAGGAGACCTATCACTTGTCTGGAATACGCAACTATCACTTGTCTGTGGCTTAGGAAACCTATCACTTGCCTGGAATACGCAACTATCACTTGTCTCTGGCTTAGGAGACCTATCACTTGTCTGGAATACGCACTTATGACTTGTCTCTGACTTAGGAGACCTATCACTTGTCAGGAATACGCACCTATCACTTGTCTCTGGCTTAGGAGACCTATCACTTGTCTGGAATACGCACCTATCACTTGTCTCTGGCTTAGGAAACCTATCAATTATCTGGAATACGCACCTATCACTTATCTGTGGCTTAGGATACCTATCACTTGTCTGGAATACGCACTTATCTCTTATCTGTGGCTTAGGAGACCTGTCACTTGTCTGGCATACGCACTTATGACTTGTCTCTGACTTAGGAGACCTATCACTTGTCTGGAATACACACCTATCAATTGTCTGGAATACGCACCTATCACTTATCTGTGGCTTAGGATACCTATCACTTGTCTGGAGTACGCACCTACCACTTGTCTCTGGCTTAGGAAACCTATCACTTGTCTGGAATACGCACTTATCTCTTATCTGTGGCTTAGGAGACCTGTCACTTGTTTGGAATACGCACCTATCACTAGTCTCTGGCTTAGGAGACCTATCACTTGTCTTGAATACGCACCTGTAATTAGCTATTGACAAGAACGAAGTGTCAACATCCAAGGATGATGCCTTACTAATTTTTAAAACCATATATGAATTGTTAATCAGTGTTTGAAATGCATTTTACTAAGGGAAACTTGTCTAAAGGTAAAAAACGAAGGTGATCGCTATGTACATGTGTAATTTGCACATATACAGTGGAATACAGTAGCAGGTTTAACTACAATTTAACTACGTTTTGTTCCTATCACAATACCATTATAAGAACGAAACGTATTGTGAAGCCGTAATATAATGCATTATACACTTATAATGCAAGGAATTTCAAGACGATTTATTTTATAACTGACATCATAAATAATTAATAAAACTATCCTTAGTTACATAATTGATACAGTAACATACCTTTTTTAAGGCTATAAACACACAAGCAGACATCAGATAGGGGCGGAAAATCAGACTCATGTAATGAAATGGGTTTGATAATTGCATTGATGCACACTGCATTAATGTGAAATTGTGTTTGCTAAAACTACAAAGATTTAACATTTTTAAGACTGTATTTTACTGCATACTACAATTTGAGTTAATGTGAGGCAATGACAACCATCAATGCCACCCAACATCAGTAGTAGTTAACTCAAAATCGTACAATGGCATTGACACGTAAGCCCTCTCTACCTCTCTACCCTCTCTTACAGAACATTTAAAAAAGTAATTGAATACCTACGAATCCAGTTCTCGATTAATGTTCGTGATCTATCAAGGAAGTAGAACAGCATCTCATCTGCTAGCTATCCCTTATTCATCGTCAAGGACCATATTAACTATGGTGGGTCCTTTACCTACATGATCTTCGTATATGTAAATCTTCCACCGAGATAACAAATCTTCAGTGGACACATTCTTTGCGCGCAGCTAATTATGCTGATAACTCCGGGTTTTCTCCATCAACTTGATGATGATTTACACCATAATTGTTAAATATCCCCTATAAACAATAAATTAAAACATGTACGATGTATCATGACTATTTATTGTTTAAAAGAAAACCAATATATTTATTAAGTTTGATGGATGGTATTTTATTAATGGTAACATAAATAAAGTTTTTTTATTTATTATATAACAATTTACATGATGAAGATAAAGGAATGTTAAAATTTATAAAAATATTAAATAAAATGTCAGATGTATATGTTGCAATGGCATTACTATTGGCAGATAATGTTAGATGTATATGTTGCATTAGTATTACTATTGGCAGATAATGTCAGATGTATATGTTGCAGTTGTATTACTATTGGCAGATAATGTCAGATGTATATGTTGCAGTAGTATTACTATTGGCAGATAATTTCATATGTATATGTTGCAGTAGTATTACTATTGGCATATAATATCAGATGTATATGTTGCAGTAGTATTACTATTGGCAGATAATATCAGATGTATATGTTGCAATAGTATACCTATTGGCAGATAATATCAGATGTATATGTTGCAGTAGTATTACTATTGGGAGATAATTTCAGATGTATATGTTGCAGTAGTATTACTATTGGCAGATAATATCAGATGTATATGTTGCAGTAGTATTACTATTGGCATATAATATCAGATGTATATGTTGCAGTTGTATTACTATTGGCAGATAATGTCAGATGTATATGTTGCAGTAGTATTACTATTGGCAGATAATATCAGATGTATATGTTGCAGTAGTATTACTATTGGCAGATAATATCAGATGTATATGTTGCAGTAGTATTACTATTGGCAGATAATATCAGATGTATATGTTGCAGTAGTATTACTATTGGCAGATAATATCAGATGTATATGTTGCAGTAGTATTACTATTGGCAGATAATATCGGATGTATATGTTGCAGTAGTATTACTATTGGCAGATAATATCGGATGTATATGTTGCAGTAGTATTACTATTGGCAGATAATATCAGATGTATATGTTGCAGTAGTATTACTATTGGCAGATAATTTCAGATGTATATGTTGCAGTAGTATTACTATTGGCAGATAATATCAAATGTATATGTTGCAGTAGTATTACTATTGGCATAAAATATCAGATGTATATGTTGCAGTAGTATTACTATTGGGAGATAATTTCAGATGTATATGTTGCAGTAGTATTACTATTGGCAGATAATATCAGTTGTATATGTTGCAGTAGTATTACTATTAGCAGATAATATCAGATGTATATGTTGCAGTAGTATTACTATTGGCAGATAATATCAGATGTATATATTGCAGTAGTATTACTATTGGCAGATAATATCAGATGTATATGTTGCAGTTGTATTACTATTGGCAGATAATATCAGATGTATATGTTGAAGTAGTATTACTATTGGCAGATAATATCAGATGTATATGTTGCAGTAGTATTACTATTGGCAGATAATATCAGATGTATATGTTGCAGTAGTATTACTATTGGCAGATAATATCGGATGTATATGTTGCAGTAGTATTACTATTGGCAGATAATATCGGATGTATATGTTGCAGTAGTATTACTATTGGCAGATAATATCGGATGTATATGTTGCAGTAGTATTACTATTGGCAGATAATGTCAGATGTATATGTTGCAGTAGTATTACTATTGGCAGATAATATCAGATGTATATGTTGCAGTAGTATTACTATTGGCAGATAATATCAGATGTATATGTTGCAGTAGAATTACTATTTGCAGATAATATCAGATGTATATGTTGCAGTTGTATTACTATTGGCAGATAATATCATATGTATATGTTGCAGTTGTATTACTATTGGCAGATGTATATGTTGCAGTTGTATTACTATTGGCAGATAATGTCAGATGTATATGTTGCAGTAGTAATACTATTGGCAGATAATATCAGATGTATATGTTGCAGTTGTATTACTATTGGCAGATAATGCCAGATGTATATGTTGCAGTTGTATTACTATTGGCAGATAATGCCAGATGTATATGTTGCAGTTGTATTACTATTGGCAGATAATATCAGATGTATATGTTGCAGTAGTATTACTATTGGCAGATAATATCAGATGTATATATTGCAGTAGTATTACTATTTGCAGATAATATCAGATGTATATGTTGCAGTAGTATTACTATTGGCAGATAATATCAGATGTATATGTTGCAGTAGTATTACTATTGGCAGATAATATCAGATGTATATGTTGCAGTAGTATTACTATTGGCAGATAATATCAGATGTATATGTTGCAGTAGTATTACTATTGGCAGATAATATCAGATGTATATGTTGCAGTAGTATTACTATTAGCAGATAATATCAGATGTATATGTTGCAGTAGTATTACTATTGGCAGATAATATCAGATGTATATGTTGCAGTAGTATTACTATTGGCAGATAATGTCAGATGTATATGTTGCAGTAGTATTACTATTGGCAGATAATGTCAGATATATATGTTGCAGTAGTATTACTATTGGCAGATAATGTCAGATATATATGATGCAGTAGTATTACTACTGGCAGATAATATCAGATGTATATGTTGCAGTTGTAAAACTATTGGCAGATAATGTCAGATGTATATGTTGCAGTTGTATTGCTATTGGCAGATAATGTAAGATGTATATGTTGCAGTAGTATTACTATTGGCAGATAATATCAGATGTATATGTTGCAGTAGTATTACTATTGGCAGATAATGTCAGATGTATAAGTTGCAGTAATATTACTATTGGCAGATAATGTCAGATGTATATGTTGCAGTTGTATTACTATTGGCAGATAATGTCAGATGTATATGTTGCAGTAGTATTACTATTGGCAGATAATTTCATATGTATATGTTGCAGTTGTATTACTAATAGAAGATAATGTCAGCTGTATATAATGCAGTAGCATTACTATTGGCAGATTATGTCAGATGTATATGTTGCATTAGTATTACTATTGGCAGATAATGTCAGATGTATATGTTGCAGTAGTATTACTATTGGCAGATAATATCAGATGTATATGTTGCAGTAGTATTACTATTGGCAGATAATTTTAGATGTATATGTTGCAGTAGTATTACTATTGGCAGATAATATCAGATGTATACGTTGCAGTTGTATTACTAACCGCAGATAATGTCAGATGTATATGTTGCAGTGGCATTACTATTGGCAGATAGTGTCAGATGTATATGCTGCAGTGGCATTACTATTGGCAGATAATGTAAGATGGACATGTTGCAATAGTATTACTATTGGCAGATAATGTCAGGTGTATATGTCGCAGTGGCATTACTATTGGCAGATAATGTCTGATGTATATGTTACAGTAGTATTACTATTGGCAGATAATGTCAGATGTATATATTGCAGTAGTATTACTATTGGCAGATAATTTCATATGTATATGTTGCAGTTGTATTACTATTGGCAGATAATATCAGATGTATATGTTGCAGTAGTATTACTATTGGCAGATAATATCAGATGTATATGTTGCAGTAGTATTACTATTGGCAGATAATATCAGATGTATATGTTGCAGTAGTATTACTATTGGCAGATAATATCGGATGTATATGTTGCAGTAGTATTACTATTGGCAGATAATATCAGATGTATATGTTGCAGTAGTATTACTATTGGCAGATAATATCAAATGTATATGTTGCAGTAGTATTACTATTGGCATAAAATATCAGATGTATATGTTGCAGTAGTATTACTATTGGGAGATAATTTCAGATGTATATGTTGCAGTATTATTACTATTGGCAGATAATATCAGTTGTATAAGTTGCAGTAGTATTACTATTAGCAGATAATATCAGATGTATATGTTGCAGTAGTATTACTATTGGCAGATAATATCAGATGTATATATTGCAGTAGTATTACTATTGGCAGATAATATCAGATGTATATGTTGCAGTTGTATTACTATTGGCAGATAATATCAGATGTATATGTTGCAGTAGTATTACTATTGGCAGATAATATCAGATGTATATGTTGCAGTAGTATTACTATTGGCAGATAATATCAGATGTATATGTTGCAGTAGTATTACTATTGGCAGATAATATCGGATGTATATGTTGCAGTAGTATTACTATTGGCAGATAATACCGGATGTATATGTTGCAGTAGTATTACTATTGGCAGATAATATCGGATGTATATGTTGCAGTAGTATTACTATTGGCAGATAATGTCAGATGTATATGTTGCAGTAGTATTACTATTGGCAGATAATATCAGATGTATATGTTGCAGTAGTATTACTATTGGCAGATAATATCAGATGTATATGTTGCAGTAGAATTACTATTTGCAGATAATATCAGATGTATATGTTGCAGTTGTATTACTATTATCAGATAATATCAGATGTATATGTTGCAGTTGTATTACTATTGGCAGATGTATATGTTGCAGTTGTATTACTATTGGCAGATAATGTCAGATGTATATGTTGCAGTAGTAATACTATTGGCAGATAATATCAGATGTATATGTTGCAGTTGTATTACTATTGGCAGATAATGCCAGATGTATATGTTGCAGTTGTATTACTATTGGCAGATAATGCCAGATGTATATGTTGCAGTTGTATTACTATTGGCAGATAATATCAGATGTATATGTTGCAGTAGTATTACTATTGGCAGATAATATCAGATGTATATATTGCAGTAGTATTACTATTTGCAGATAATATCAGATGTATATGTTGCAGTAGTATTACTATTTGCAGATAATATCAGATGTATATGTTGCAGTAGTATTACTATTGGCAGATAATATCAGATGTATATGTTGCAGTAGTATTACTATTGGCAGATAATATCAGATGTATATGTTGCAGTAGTATTACTATTGGCAGATAATATCAGATGTATATGTTGCAGTAGTATTACTATTAGCAGATAATATCAGATGTATATGTTGCAGTAGTATTACTATTGGCAGATAATATCAGATGTATATGTTGCAGTAGTATTACTATTGGCAGATAATGTCAGATGTATATGTTGCAGTAGTATTACTATTGGCAGATAATGTCAGATATATATGTTGCAGTAGTATTACTATTGGCAGATAATGTCAGATATATATGTTGCAGTAGTATTACTACTGGCAGATAATATCAGATGTATATGTTGCAGTTGTAAAACTATTGGCAGATAATGTCAGATGTATATGTTGCAGTTGTATTGCTATTGGCAGATAATGTCAGATGTATATGTTGCAGTAGTATTACTATTGGCAGATAATATCAGATGTATATGTTGCAGTAGTATTACTATTGGCAGATAATGTCAGATGTATAAGTTGCAGTAATATTACTATTGGCAGATAATGTCAGATGTATATGTTGCAGTTGTATTACTATTGGCAGATAATGTCAGATGTATATGTTGCAGTAGTATTACTATTGGCAGATAATTTCATATGTATATGTTGCAGTTGTATTACTAATAGAAGATAATGTCAGCTGTATATAATGCAGTAGCATTACTATTGGCAGATTATGTCAGATGTATATGTTGCATTAGTATTACTATTGGCAGATAATGTCAGATGTATATGTTGCAGTAGTATTACTATTGGCAGATAATATCAGATGTATATGTTGCAGTAGTATTACTATTGGCAGATAATTTTAGATGTATATGTTGCAGTAGTATTACTATTGGCAGATAATATCAGATGTATACGTTGCAGTTGTATTACTAACCGCAGATAATGTCAGATGTATATGTTGCAGTGGCATTACTATTGGCAGATAGTGTCAGATGTATATGCTGCAGTGGCATTACTATTGGCAGATAATGTAAGATGGACATGTTGCAATAGTATTACTATTGGCAGATAATGTCAGGTGTATATGTCGCAGTGGCATTACTATTGGCAGATAATGTCTGATGTATATGTTACAGTAGTATTACTATTGGCAGATAATGTCAGATGTATATATTGCAGTAGTATTACTATTGGCAGATAATTTCATATGTATATGTTGCAGTTGTACAGTATTACTATTGGCAGATAATGCCAGATGTATATGTTGCAGTGGCATTACTATTGTTAGATAATGTCAAATGTATATAATGTATTAGTATTACTATTGGCAGATAATGTCAGATGTATATGTTGCATTATTATTACTATTGGCAGATAATGTCAGATGTATATGTTGCAGTAGTATTACTATTGGCAGATAATATCATATGTATATGTTGCAGTTGTGTTACTTATTGGCAGATAATATCGGATGTATATGTTGCAGTTGTATTACTATTGGCAGATAATGTCACATGTATATGTTGCAGTAGTATTACTACTGGCAAATAATAACAGATGTATATGTTGCAGTAGTATTACTAGTGGCAGATAATGTCAGATGTATATGTTGCAGTTGTATTACTATTGGCAGATAATATCAGATGTATATGTTGCAGTAGTATTACTATTGGCAGATAATATCAGATGTATATGTTGCAATAGTATTACTATTGGCAGATAATATCAGATGTATATGTTGCAGTAGTATTACTATTAAGAGATAATTTCAGATGTATATGTTGCATTAGTATTACTATTGGCAGATAATATCAGATGTATATGTTGCAGTAGTATTACTATTGGCATATAATATCAGATGTATATGTTGCAGTAGTATTACTATTGGCAGATAATATCAAATGTATATGTTGCAGTAGTATTACTATTGGCATATAATATCAGATGTATATGTTGCAGTTGTATTACTATTGGCAGATAATGTCAGATGTATATGTTGCAGTAGTATTACTATTGGGAGATAATTTCAGATGTATATGTTGCAGTAGTATTACTATTGGCAGATAATATCAGTTGTATATGTTGCAGTAGTATTACTATTATCAGATAATATCAGATGTATATGTTGCAGTAGTATTACTATTGGCAGATAATATCAGATGTATATATTGCAGTAGTATTACTATTGGCAGATAATATCAGATGTATATGTTGCAGTTGTATTACTATTGGCAGATAATATCAGATGTATATGTTGCAGTAGTATTACTATTGGCAGATAATATCAGATGTATATATTGCAGTAGTATTACTATTGGCAGATAATGTCAGATGTATATGTTGCAGTAGTATTACTATTGGCAGATAATATCAGATGTATATGTTGCAATAGTATTACTATTGGCAGATAATATCAGATGTATATGTTGCAGTAGTATTACTATTGGGAGATAATTTCAGATGTATATGTTGCATTAGTATTACTATTGGCAGATAATATCAGATGTATATGTTGCAGTAGTATTACTATTGGCATATAATATCAGATGTATATGTTGCAGTAGTATTACTATTGGCAGATAATATCAAATGTATATGTTGCAGTAGTATTACTATTGGCATATAATATCAGATGTATATGTTGCAGTTGTATTACTATTGGCAGATAATGTCAGATGTATATGTTGCAGTAGTATTACTATTGGGAGATAATTTCAGATGTATATGTTGCAGTAGTATTACTATTGGCAGATAATATCAGTTGTATATGTTGCAGTAGTATTACTATTATCAGATAATATCAGATGTATATGTTGCAGTAGTATTACTATTGGCAGATAATATCAGATGTATATATTGCAGTAGTATTACTATTGGCAGATAATATCAGATGTATATGTTGCAGTTGTATTACAATTGGCAGATAATATCAGATGTATATGTTGCAGTAGTATTACTATTGGCAGATAATATCAGATGTATATATTGCAGTAGTATTACTATTGGCAGATAATGTCAGATGTATATGTTGCAGTAGTATTACTATTGGCAGATAATATCAGATGTATATGTTGCAGTAGTATTACTATTGGCAGATAATATCAGATGTATATGTTGCAGGAGTATTACTATTTGCAGATAATATCAGATGTATATGTTGCAGTAGTATTACTATTAACAGATAATATCAGATGTATATGTTGCAGTAGTATTACTATTGGCAGATAATATCAGATGTATATGTTGCAGTAGTATTACTATTGGCAGATAATTTCAGATGTATATGTTGCAGTAGTATTACTATTGGCAGATAATATCAGATGTATATGTTGCAGTAGTATTACTATTGGCAGATAATATCAGATGTATATGTTGCAGTAGTATTACTATTGGCAGATAATATCAGATGTATATGTTGCAGTAGTATTACTATTGGCAGATAATATCAGATGTATATGTTGCAGTAGTATTACTATTGGCAGATAATGTCAGATGTATATGTTGCAGTAGTATTACTATTGGCAGATAATGTCAGATGTATATGTTGCAGTAGTATTACTATTGGCAGATAATTTCATATGTATATGTTGCAGTTGTATTACTATTAGCAGATAATGTCAGCTGTATATAATGCAGTAGCATTACTATTGGCAGATTATGTCAGATGTATATGTTGCATTAGTATTACTATTGGCAGATAATGTCAGATGTATATGTTTTAGTAGTATTACTATTGGAAGATAATATCAGATGTATACGTTGCAGTTGTATTACTATTGGCAGATAATGTCAGATGTATATGTTGCAGTGGCATTACTATTGGCAGATAGTGTCAGATGTATATGCTGCAGTGGCATTACTATTGGCAGATAATGTAAGATGGACATGTTGCAATAGTATTACTATTGGCAGATAATGTCAGGTGTATATGTCGCAGTGGCATTACTATTGGCAGATAATGTCAGATGTATATGTTACAGTAGTATTACTATTGGCAGATAATGTCAGATGTATATATTGCAGTAGTATTACTATTGGCAGATAATTTCATATGTATATGTTGCAGTTGTATAACTATTGGCAGATAATGCCAGATGTATATGTTGCAGTGGCATTACTATTGGCAGATAATGTCAGATGTATATAATGCATTAGTATTACTATTGGCAGATAATGTCAGATGTATATGTTGCATTAGTATTACTATTGGCAGATAATGTCAGATGTATATGTTGCAGTAGTATTACTATTGGCAGATAATATCAGATGTATATGTTGCAGTTGTATTACTTATTGGCAGATAATATCGGATGTATATGTTGCAGTTGTATAACTATTGGCAGATAATATCGGATGTATATGTTGCAGTTGTATTACTATTGGCAGATAATGTCAGATGTATATGTTGCAGTAGTATTACTACTGTCAGATAATATCATATGTATATGTTGCAGTAGTATTACTATTGGCAGATAATGTCAGATGTATATGTTGCAGTTGTATTACTATTGGCAGATAATTTCAGATGTATATGTTGCAGTAGTATTACTATTGGCAGATAATATCAGATGTATATGTTGCAGTATTATTACTATTGGCAGATAATATCATATGTATATGTTGCAATAGTATTACTATTGGCAGATAATATCAGATGTATATGTTGCAGTAGTATTACTATTGGCAGATAATTTCAGATGTATATGATGCAGTAGTATTACTATTGGCAGATAATATCATATGTATATGTTGCAGTAGTATTACTATTGGCATATAATGTCAGATGTATATGTTGCAGTTGTATTACTATTGGCAGATAATATCAGATGTATATGTTGCAGTAGTATTACTATTGGGAGATAATTTCAGATGTATATGTTGCAGTAGTATTACTATTGGCAGAAAATATCGGATGTATATGTTGCAGTAGTATTACTATTGGCAGATAATATCAGATGTATATGTTGCAGTAGTATTACTATTGGCATATAATATCAGATGTATATGTTGCAGTAGTATTACTATTGGCAGATAATATCAGATGTATATGTTGCAGTATTATTACTATTGGCAGATAATATCAGATGTATATGTTGCAATAGTATTACTATTGGCAGATAATATCAGATGTATATGTTGCAGTAGTATTACTATTGGCAGATAATTTCAGATGTATATGATGCAGTAGTATTACTATTGGCATATAATGTCAGATGTATATGTTGCAGTTGTATTACTATTGGCAGATAATATCAGATGTATTTGTTGCAGTAGTATTACTATTGGGATATAATTTCAGATGTATATGTTGCAGTAGTATTACTATTGGCAGATAATATCGGATGTATATGTTGCAGTAGTATTACTATTGGCAGATAATATCAGATGTATATGTTGCAGTAGTATTACTATTGGCAGATAATATCAGATGTATATGTTGCAGTAGTATTACTATTGGCAGATAATATCAGATGTATATGTTGCAGTAGTATTACTATTGGGAGATAATTTCAGATGTATATGTTGCAGTAGTATTACTATTGGCATATAATATCAGATGTATATGTTGCAGTAGTATTACTATTGGCATATAATATCAGATGTATATGTTGCAGTTGTATTACTATTGGCAGATAATGTCAGATGTATATGTTGCAGTAGTATTACTATTGGCAGATAATATCAGATGTATATGTTGCAGTAGTATTACTATTGGCAGATAATATCAGATGTATATGTTGCAGTAGTATTACTATTGGCAGATAATATCAGATGTATATGTTGCAGTAGTATTACTATTGGCAGATAATATCAGATGTATATGTTGCAGTAGTATTACTATTGGCAGATAATATCGGATGTATATGTTGCAGTTGTATTACTATTGGCAGATAATATCGGATGTATATGTTGCAGTAGTATTACTATTGGCAGATAATATTAGATGTATATGTTGCAGTAGTATTACTATTGGCAGATAATTTCAGATGTATATGTTGCAGTAGTATTACTATTGGCAGATAATATCAAATGTATATGTTGCAGTAGTATTACTATTGGCATAAAATATCAGATGTATATGTTGCAGTTGTATTACTATTGGCAGATAATGTCAGATGTATATGTTGCAGTAGTATTACTATTGGGAGATAATTTTAGATGTATATGTTGCAGTAGTATTACTATTGGCAGATAATATCAGTTGTATATGTTGCAGTAGTATTACTATTAGCAGATAATATCAGATGTATATGTTGCAGTAGTATTACTATTGGCAGATAATATCAGATGTATATATTGCAGTAGTATTACTATTGGCAGATAATATCAGATGTATATGTTGCAGTTGTATTACTATTGGCAGATAATATCAGATGTATATGTTGCATTAGTATTACTATTGGCAGATAATATCAGATGTATATGTTGCAGTAGTATTACTATTGGCAGATTATGTCAGATGTATATGTTGCATTAGTATTACTATTGGCAGATAATGTCAGATGTATATGTTGCAGTAGTATTACTATTGGCAGATAATATCAGATGTATATGTTGCAGTAGTATTACTATTGGCAGATAATTTCAGATGTATATGTTGCAGTAGTATTACTATTGGCAGATAATATCAGATGTATACGTTGCAGTTGTATTACTATTGGCAGATAATGTCAGATGTATATGTTGCAGTGGCATTACTATTGGCAGATAGTGTCAGATGTATATGCTGCAGTGGCATTACTATTGGCAGATAATGTAAGATGGACATGTTGCAATAGTATTACTATTGGCAGATAATGTCAGGTGTATATGTCGCAGTGGCATTACTATTGGCAGATAATGTCAGATGTATATGTTACAGTAGTATTACTATTGGCAGATAATGTCAGATGTATATATTGCAGTAGTATTACTATTGGCAGATAATTTCATATGTATATGTTGCAGTTGTATTACTATTGGCAGATAATGCCAGATGTATATGTTGCAGTGGCATTACTATTGTCAGATAATGTCAAATGTATATAATGTATTAGTATTACTATTGGCAGATAATGTCAGATGTATATGTTGCATTATTATTACTATTGGCAGATAATGTCAGATGTATATGTTGCAGTAGTATTACTATTGGCAGTTAATATCATATGTATATGTTGCAGTTGTGTTACTTATTGGCAGATAATATCGGATGTATATGTTGCAGTTGTATTACTATTGGCAGATAATGTCAAATGTATATGTTGCAGTAGTATTACTACTGGCAAATAATAACATATGTATATGTTGCAGTGGTATTACTATTGGCAGATAATGTCAGATGTATATGTTGCAGTTGTATTACTATTGGCAGATAATATCAGATGTATATGTTGCAGTAGTATTACTATTGGCAGATAATATCAGATGTATATGTTGCAATTGTATTACTATTGGCAGATAATATCAGATGTATATGTTGCAGTAGTATTACTATTGGGAGATAATTTCAGATGTATATGTTGCATTAGTATTACTATTGGCAGATAATATCTGATGTATATGTTGCAGTAGTATTACTATTGGCATATAATATCAGATGTATATGTTGCAATTGTATTACTATTGGCAGATAATGTCAGATGTATATGTTGCAGTAGTATTACTATTGGCAGATAATATCAGATGTATATGTTGCAGTAGTATTACTATTGGCAGATAATATCAGATGTATATGTTGCAGTAGTATTACTATTGGCAGATAATATCAGATGTATATGTTGCAATAGTATTACTATTGGCAGATAATATCATATGTATATGTTGCAGTAGTATTACTATTGGCAGATAATATCGGATGTATATGTTGCAGTAGTATTACTATTGGCAGATAATATTGGATGTATATGTTGCAGTAGTATTACTATTGGCAGATAATATCAGATGTATATGTTGCAGTAGTATTACTAATGGCAGATAATTTCAGATGTATATGTTGCAGTAGTATTACTATTGGCAGATAATATCAAATGTATATGTTGCAGTAGTATTACTATTAGCATATAATATCAGATGTATATGTTGCAGTTGTATTACTATTGGCAGATAATGTCAGATGTATATGTTGCAGTAGTATTACTATTAGGAGATAATTTCAGATGTATATGTTGCAGTAGTATTACTATTGGCAGATAATATCAGTTGTATATGTTGCAGTAGTATTACTATTAGCAGATAATATCAGATGTATATGTTGCAGTAGTATTACTATTGGCAGATAATATCAGATGTATATATTGCAGTAGTATTACTATTGGCAGATAATATCAGATGTATATGTTGCAGTTGTATTACTATTGGCAGATAATATCAGATGTATATGTTGCAGTAGTATTACTATTGGCAGATAATATCAGATGTATATATTGCAGTAGTATTACTATTGGCAGATAATGTCAGATAAATATGTTGCAGTAGTATTACTATTGGCAGATAATATCAGATGTATATGTTGCAGTAGTATTACTATTGGCAGATAATATCAGATGTATATGTTGCAGTAGTATTACTATTTGCAGATAATATCAGATGTATATGTTGCAGTAGTATTTCTATTAACAGATAATATCAGATGTATATGTTGCAGTAGTATTACTATTGGCAGATAATATCAGATGTATATGTTGCAGTAGTATTACTATTGGCAGATAATTTTAGATGTATATGTTGCAGTAGTATTACTATTGGCAGATAATATCAGAAGTATATGTTGCAGTTGTATTACTATTGGCAGATAATATCAGATGTATATGTTGCAGTAGTATTACTATTGGCAGATAATATCAGATGTATATGTTGCAGTAGTATTACTATTGGCAGATAATATCAGATGTATATGTTGCAGTAGTATTACTATTGGCAGATAATGTTAGATGTATATGTTGCAGTAGTATTACTATTGGCAGATAATGTCAGATGTATATGTTGCAGTAGTATTACTATTGGCAGATAATTTAATATGTATATGTTGCAGTAGTATTACTATTGGCAGATAATTTAATATGTATATGTTGCAGTTGTATTACTATTAGCAGATAATGTCAGCTGTATATAATGCAGTAGCATTACTATTGGCAGATTATGTCAGATGTATATGTTGCATTAGTATTACTATTGGCAGATAATGTCAGATGTATATGTTTTAGTAGTATTACTATTGGAAGATAATATCAGATGTATACGTTGCAGTTGTATTACTATTGGCAGATAATGTCAGATGTATATGTTGCAGAGCCATTACTATTGGCAGATAGTGTCAGATGTATATGCTGCAGTGGCATTACTATTGGCAGATAATGTAAGATGGACATGTTGCAATAGTATTACTATTGGCAGATAATGTCAGGTGTATATGTCGCAGTGGCATTACTATTGGCAGATAATGTCAGATGTATATGTTACAGTAGTATTACTATTGGCAGATAATGTCAGATGTATATATTGCAGTAGTATTACTATTGGCAGATAATTTCATATGTATATGTTGCAGTTGTATTACTATTGGCAGATAATGCCAGATGTATATGTTGCAGTGGCATTACTATTGGCTGATAATGTCAGATGTATATAATGCATTAGTATTACTATTGGCAGATAATGTCAGATGTATATGTTGCATTAGTATTTCTATTGGCAGATAATGTCAGATGTATATGTTGCAGTAGTATTACTATTGGCAGATAATATCAGATGTATATGTTGCAGTAGTATTACTATTGGCAGATAATGTCAGATGTTTATGTTGCAGTTGTATTACTATTGGCAGATAATTTCAGATGTATATGTTGCAGTAGTATTACTATTGGCAGATAATATCAGATGTATATGTTGCAGTAGTATTACTATTGGCAGATAATGTCAGATGTATATGTTGCAGTAGTATTACTATTGGCAGATAATATCAGATGTATATTTTGCAGTAGTATTACTATTGGCAGATAATATCAGATGTATATGTTGCAGTAGTATTACTATTGGCAGATAATATCAAATGTATATGTTGCAGTAGTATTACTATTGGCATATAATATCAGATGTATATGTTGCAGTAGTATTACTATTGGCAGATAATATCAGATGTATATGTTGCAGTAGTATTAATATTGGCAGATAATATCAGATGTATATGTTGCAGTAGTATTACTATTGGCAGATAATTTCAGATGTATATGTTGCAGTAGTATTACTATTGGCATATAATATCATATGTATATGTTGCAGTAGTATTACTATTGGCAGATAATATCAGATGTATATGTTGCAATAGTATTACTATTGGCAGATAATATCAGATGTATATGTTGCAGTAGTATTACTATTGGCAGATAATTTCAGATGTATATGATGCAGTAGTATTACTCTTGGCAGATAATATCATATGTATATGTTGCAGTAGTATTACTATTGGCATATAATGTCAGATGTATATGTTGCAGTTGTATTACTATTGGCAGATAATGTCAGATGTATATGTTGCAGTAGTATTACTATTGGGAGATAATTTCAGATGTATATGTTGCAGTAGTATTACTATTGGCAGATAATATCAGATGTATATGTTGCAGTAGTATTACTATTGGCAGATAATATCAGATGTATATGTTGCAGTAGTATTACTATTGGCAGATAATATCAGATGTATATGTTGCAGTAGTATTACTAGTGGCAGATAATATCAGATGTATATGTTGCAGTAGTATTACTATTGGCAGATAATATCAGATGTATATGTTGCAGTAGTATTACTATTGGCAGATAATATCGGATGTATATGTTGCAGTAGTATTACTATTGGCAGATATAATATCGGATGTATATGTTGCAGTAGTATTACTATTGGCAGATAATATCAGATGTATATGTTGCATTAGTATTACTATTGGCAGATAATTTCAGATGTTTATGTTGCAGTAGTATTACTATTGGCAGATAATATCAAATGTATATGTTGCAGTAGTATTACTATTGGCAGATAATGTCAGATGTATATGTTGCAGTTGTATTACTATTGGCAGATAATTTCAGATGTATATGTTGCAGTAGTATTACTATTTGGAGATAATTTCAGATGTATATGTTGCAGTAGTATTACTATTGGCAGATAATATCAGATGTATATGTTGCAGTAGTATTACTATTGGCAGATAATATCAGATGTATATGTTGCAGTAGTATTACTATTGGCAGATAATATCAGATGTATATGTTGCAGTAGTATTACTATTGGCAGATAATATCAGATGTATATGTTGCAGTAGTATTACTATTGGCAGATAATATCAGATGTATATGTTGCAGTAGTATTACTATTGGCAGATAATATCAGATGTATATGTTGCATTAGTATTACTATTGGCAGATAATATCGGATGTATATGTTGCAGTAGTATTACTATTGGCAGATAATATCGGATGTATATGTTGCAGTAGTATTACTATTGGCAGATAATATCGGATGTATATGTTGCAGTAGTATTACTATTGGCAGATAATATCGGATTTATATGTTGCAGTAGTATTACTATTGGCAGATAATGTCAGATGTATATATTGCAGTAGTATTACTATTGGCAGATAATATCAGATGTATATGTTGCAGTAGTATTACTATTGGCAGATAATATCAGATGTATATGTTGCAGTAGTATTACTATTTGCAGATAATATCAGATGTATATGTTGCAGTAGTATTACTATTGGCAGATAATTTCAGATGTATAAGTTGCAGTAGTATTACTATTGGCAGATAATATCAGATGTATATGTTGCAGTAGTATTACTATTGGCAGATAATTTCAGATGTATATGTTGCAGTAGTATTACTATTGGCAGATAATATCAGATGTATATGTTGCAGTTTTATTACTATTGGCAGATAATATCAGATGTATATGTTGCAGTAGTATTACTATTGGCAGATAATATCAGATGTATATGTTGCAGTAGTATTACTATTGGCAGATAATATCAGATGTATATGTTGCAGTAGTATTACTATTGGCAGATAATATCAGATGTATATGTTTCAGTAGTATTACTATTGGCAGATAATGTCATATGTATATGTTGCAGTAGTATTACTATTGGCAGGTAATGTCAGATATATATGTTGGAGTTTTATTACTATTGGCAGATAATGTCAGATATATATATTGCAGTGGCATTACTATTGGCAGATAATGTTTATAGAAGAAATTAAGGTAAACTGTGCTTTTAGGAAAAATATTACATAAGAAGGACACTAGGAAAAATGGGGCCATGATTTTTAAGCCAAATTCTCAAGGACCTGAAGATCATGGTAGCAGATTTAAAAATGGCAGAGGACAGTGATCAGTGGATGGAGAGATTTTGTGAGTCCAAACACCTTTTTAAATTACAATGGCCAAAGAAATATTATGTAGGATATTATAAGTACAGAGACGAAACGCCAAAAAGTGAAGATTTGTTATTTCGGTGGATGATTTACAAATGCGAAGATCATCTGAGCAAGGACTCCCTAGAGTTATTATAGTCCTTGTCTTTGCTTTTTAATACAGTCCTTGCTTACAGAGGAGATGTTCTACTTCCTTGATGGATCACGAAAAAATCTTATGGGGTGGAAACTAATAGTAGAGCTAAAACGATTTTCTTCAACGAGATTCCGCAAATCTGCATGTTAAACCTGACAATATACGAACCAATTTTTCTTAGAATGTACCCTATCTAACCTTAATATACTCTTAGGAACTAAACAAATAACTGTTAATCAATAAAATAATATTTTAACTATCATCTAACGATGACATCCATCCAAAGGGTAGTAAGTCTTGATATATATGATGGCAAATATGCGTTTATCACAATTAGTAATTCAATAGTTGTATGATGATTAGAGGTAACTAAACCATCCCTAATGCTAACACCTTTGTGAAGGTTCATTAAAAAATGTTTGATCACTTTTTTTCAATCATTTCATACAAACCATTTTTTCTAGTGAGAGTTTCATATCAAATAACATTTATCATCATTATCCAATAATTTTTTGTATACTACATGTTTTATCTAAACCACATTCTGGATAATTTTTTTTAATTCACTATCATTAAGCTTTAGAGTTAATAGTTTTCTGAAGAAAAATAAAAAAATGGCATACAGATATAGGAATAAGAAATGTTTATCTCTACCGTCTTAATGTTAACACACGATCTCTTGATCACTTTTATGTGAATGGAATAATATATTATAAACTATATAAATATAATGAAACATCTCTTTTCAAGTAAATTTAATTGATTTTAGTATTTTTATTTATACAAAAATGCTTATGATATGCCAAACTTCGGCAAGTTGTAATTAAATAAAAACTTAGATTTATAAACCCCTAAGTGAGACACCTCTTATTTAATGAGATACTAATATGAAATAACGTTGTAGAATTACATATATCCTAATATTTCTTTATTATACAATTTGAATTAAAAACATATATTTAACTTTATCACTGGGTAAGATAATGTAGTCGAGTATTTAAAATATACAACTTTAAATAATGATCGTGCAATTAATTGTCCAAAATCAATTATAAAAATACATGTAATAATATAAATTACTCTATAAACCAAACGACCGTAGCAAAAGTTCATAGTTTTAATTGGTTTGAAACTATCCAAGACAATATTAACTCTTCATGTCCCTCCTAGAAGACAACTATACAATTACTCGCTTTATTTAAATTTAAAACATTTCAATAGGTATTTTTTTGAATTGTTACCTTAATTAGATATTGGAATAAAAAGTGTATTAAAAAAATGTAGTCCCATTATAAAGAGTCA
Source organism: Stictocephala bisonia (assembly GCA_035578905.1). NCBI lineage: Eukaryota > Metazoa > Arthropoda > Insecta > Hemiptera > Membracidae > Stictocephala > Stictocephala bisonia. Next base: position 883,346 of record JAQJVL010000299.1, read on the forward strand.
TTTTATCACTGTTTTTAGATCTTGAAAAGTTGTATTTTATAGTGTTTAGTAACAATTAAAAATATATAAAGTACCTCGTTTACAGGTAGACATTTTAATGCGTTTAAAATTTAAAAAAGGTTAGATTTTCAAGAATCAAAGTATGTTCTTGGAAATAGTTTACATAGTGTAAGCTATATGAGACAGGAACTGAGTTAGGAAATGTGAACGGTTGAGAATCATTTTACATAGTCAAGCATCTGTGGGAATGATGATTATGTAATTGGATTCAATCATAATACTTTTACAGATGTAAAAGTATTCCCTAGATTCTAGGGTTGAGGGAATCTAGAGATAGTTTGTCATGTCTGGGGAAGAAAGAAGAAATGTCTATATAGTCTGCAGGCACTCCAAGTATAACGGAGGTCTCATCTACCACCAGTTGAAGTCAAACACTAAAGGGCCGACGCTAAAGAAGATGAACTAGCAAGCCTGATCACCAGCTTCAGGTTTCAACTTTAAGATTTCCACTCAATCCCAAAGCAGAGCTTCAAAAGGAGTAGGTCTAAGCCCACCGCCAAGGGTGAAGAATGAAGAAGACAGAAAAAGGAATCATACTAAGCCCGATATCAAAGGGTAGGCCAATAAAGAAGAGGGCAGCCAAGAGGACTCCACTAAGCCTGAAATCAAGGGCGAAGAGCCAAGGACCAGCGCACCGGGAGCAGTGACGGGACCACTTCCAGCCTCACGTGGACACACGCCGCGACTTGAGAATTTTCGAGCAGAGAGAAGAAAGCGTAAAGTGGGGTATGTCCACTTCCATTCTGAATGCCAGGGAATAACTGTTTATAAATCAATAATAAATAACGTAGAGGAATGTAATAATTTCCCCGCAAATATAAACTTTTGTATGTATAAATAACTGAATAGTAATAATTAAAAATATATATTTATATCAATTCTAAATATACTTTCATTTGTCTATTGCTTAGAAAGAAAGAGTGGAGTGATCTTCCCTATAAATAATTGAACAATAAGGGAATTCTACTATATTAAATAGGACTATCCACAAAGGGCTAGATGTTAAGTTAAATGGATGGATACTTGATTTTAAAGTATTTTCTGATAATTACTTTTTGGAACGTCTATATAGGCGTCATTTGGAGGGATGTCTTCCGGTACTCATTATGAACAGGCTTACTGTGAGTATACGGGAGACTCAGTTCATCTCTGTCGTCCTTGTCTGAGGACCTCCACTCTTTGTGGACTCAACAAAATCCTCAAATATCTAGCTAGAGTTTTTATTTTCAAATTTTACATTTACTGAAATTAAAACATCCTTCATACTAGTACATACAGTGTTATGATGTTTTTATTATTTTATTATTTTTCCTATGGCGAGTTAAGAAGTGTGGATTCATTAAAGTCTCTCAAAGAATAATTAATTTATCTTAATATACACTCCACCTATGTCCTAAATGCTATTTATATAAAGTATGTAGTGATGTTGTAGTATATAAACTACTAACCAACGCTGCTTTGTGTTCTTAGTAGTTGGTTCAAATTAGATGTTACGTTTAACTAAGAATTACGTATACATAATTAGAAAACAAGCATCTTAGAATAATAATGGATATGTTTTCACTAGTGGTACCTTAGAATAATTTAACTAAATAATGCATCCATGAGAACTAAATTAAGAGACACGAGAAGGAAAATTGTTCACCTATCATGCGTACTTCAACTACTGAGAAAATATTAGTAAAACACTTAATTACGTCAAATTCATAGTAGAACGAGACTTTGTTTTTGATCATTTCATTACTCTAATAGCTAACTTAACAGTTGAATAATTTGTAAACTTTATAAAACTGTCATTGAAATCCAGGAATGGAATGTAATCGTATTTTCCTAATAAGATTCACATCTAGATACCCGATTGCAAACTACTGAATATTTATTTTGTACAAAACAATCCATCTTAATACCTTGCAAAAATAAATATTATCTTCTTAGTAATAACTGTATATTAATAAAGTCATAAATTGCAGATTGATGCCATGAGATTCTTTAGTAATCTGACATAGCTCTAGACAGTAAATTGATTTTATTTATATTATTGATTAACACTTATTTATCGTTACTGTTTTGTGGTCATTACGTGAGGCTTTACGGTTTTTATTGTTTATATGTTGTTCATATTCGTAAAGAAAATTACGGCTAATTGATTGTCAGTTTAAATTTAAAATTTAATTAATTACTAAGTTCTCATGTACATAGAATATCAATCCTAAATTTTACATTTTGTAAGAAAAAAACTTAATAAATTAATAATGTGTTGATATCTATTTATATATAACAGTTGGCTATAGTGGCAGTTAATTGAATCTAAATATCCTACCAAAAAGTCATTAAATTAAATGGGAAATTCCAATAATGGTACGTAAATGGTAGGATTTGTATAAACACTGCAGTTATAATGATATAAAAAACAATACTACATAGTAGTGTGCACTATTTAGTTATTATTAGTTTTAAAATAGGTTGCTTTTAGCCTATGACCATTGAAAATACTATATCAAATGCAAATCCTCTTCACACAAAACAATTTTATTTATTACGTATTCAAATAAATGAACTACTTAGCTTATAATAATTTAAAATAGTTAAACTATGTAAGTACTAGAGTAACAATAACTAATAGAATCATAAACAATGAAGTTTATTTTATTTAGAGTTTTAATGTTATTTGTTTTATTTATGATTCTGTATACTTTATAACAATAAACTGTCAGACAAATTGTCGTATGAGTGGAAGACAACGTTAATAGTAAAGGTGTCAGGAGATTTATTTTTCGAACAATAGAGAACTTGTACATACAATCTAGCACCCTTTTAGTTTTCCTTTTGTAACCATTTTCTCAAAATTGTGGAAAATTGTCTTAGTTTAAAAATCAATAATTTAACTTTTGTCAGTTTGAACTGTTATAGTTATATAATAAATATTTGAAATGTACATACAGTTTTAACTATTTTTCATTTTAATTTATTTGAATACCTAAAAAAAAGCTGTATTGTGTGATTACTAATTACGGGTTTCCTCTGCCTACATTGTATAACATTTTACTAGAGTAGTTTTTTTTTTTTTTTTTTTTTTGTCTAAAATCATATTATTAATATAACTTTCCCAATATAAGAGAGAGCCTGTATATATATTTACCAGAGTATCGACATTACGTGTCGGTATTTTGAAGTAAAATCATTGTCCTTTGAATGGTAGTTTTGTAAGACTGTGTTTGCAGAGTTTACAGAATAGCCTATTCATATTTTTGAGAAAATATTTGACGTTAAAAGATGTAAGAAAATCACTAGAAGTAAAATATATCAATAAGTGAAATCACCTTAGAAGGGAAATGTCACTGCTTTCCAGATAAAATAAAATATTCAAGACGTTGTGCTCCAGGATTTATTACGTTTTCTTTCTTTAAACTATTCAAGTTCATTCATAATATTTGAATTATATTTATTTTATTTATATTTTTATTATTCTGAATATTACCTGTTTGTTCACTTTCTATTAAATATCTTTAATATAAATTCTTTGGTTACCTGTAAATATCATAATGTTTCGGAAGAAACGAACATGGAAATGAAAGTTGTTGGAACGATTACAAATGTCTGTTATTCTTATGGAAGGCTCAGATAATCAAAATAAATAATCAATTTTATAAAAACATAACCGGTCAGTTCATATTATCATTCTTTAGGTAAGAAAACGTTTCAGATGTGCTTTTACCATTGGCTTTTAGATTGCATTCATAGATACATTAAAATTAGATTCAACCTTAATTAACTGATCATAAATAAGATATACTAAATATGTTTACTTGTATACATGATGATAGAACTTAAAAGATTGCATTGATAACAATACTGTCCCACTAAGCACAGAATCATTATAAAATCATTCATCCAATTATAAGTGCCACTTTAATATATTTAATTTAAGATTTATATTTTCCAATAATAGTTTTACAATGAATCCAGTATACAATAATTTGTTTTTATTGAGCAATTTTTTTAAAATAAATTACAGTTATTGCGTAATTTATTAATACGTTTTGATTTATCAATTAAATGGGATTTAATCATTGTATTAATCTTGGAAATAGTTTGCATATAACTATTTTAATATAACTCGAAGGTGATTGCTGGGTAGAATCTGTACACAGAGACACAGAAACATCCATGCTAGTATACAGCCGGTTACTGCATACGTGTGCTGACATGAATGCTTTAAGGAACGTCATTAATTAATGCTGTATACAGCAGTCTCATGATACGACATAACAATGTAGGATGTTGTGCGATGTTCAATAGCCAACTACTGCATACGTTTGCTGACATGAATGCTTTAAGGAACGTCATTAATTAATGCTGTATACAGCAGTCTAATGATACGACATAACAATGTACGATGTTGTGCGATGTTCAATAGCCAACTACTGCATACGTTTGCTGACATGAATGCTTTAAGGAACGTCATTAATTAATGATGTATACAGTAGTATAATGATACGACATAACAATGAATGATGTTGTGTGATGTTCAATAGCCGATAAATATTTGCATATTTTTGAGCTGCTCTTATTAAACGTTAAATAAAATGTTCATTCATTTCTTCTTTGAGTTCTTTATTGGAAGATTTTAAATTGTAAATAATTTTAACATTCTTATATATTCCAATAAAATGATTTATTCTGTGAGGTCTTTCACCTACAATGTAGGCATCTTCAGACACCAACAAAATTCTATTTCTTTTGTTGATGTCTGAAGAAGCCTACATTGTAGGTGAAAGGCATCACAGAATAAATCATTTTATTGGAATATATGAGAATTTTAAAAGTTATTTTTAATTTAAAACGTTCATTGCTGAGGTATACACAACATATTATGCGTTAAATCATGGACAAGTACAGTTAGTTGCTCGTAATATATTTATAATTTTTATAAAATATAAAAGCTCATAATATTTGTTAAGTAGCTCATATGTATGGTAATGAAACTAATAAATGAATACTCAATTTAGTATTTTTATATATGTTTGTTTTCACATTTTTAGTGTATACCTTACATTAAACAGCAAGATATCTGCTGCTGTTCGTATAAACATTGGTTTACTTTAAATGTATAATATATTTTATATTTTTATAAGTCCTTGTTTCTTGCAATCATTATTACTGTTGTTGGGATACCACTGATCTTGATTTTCAAAAGTTGTTTGTCAACGTTCCTCCCCAGTATTTTCAAAGAGGATTCCTTATTCACTTGATATAGTGTTACATTGGCGTGTATTCAGAGAACTTTGCCGGTTCATGAGTACCACATGGCTCTAATGTAGTACTTTTCTCCTTGTGATTGACTAGCATAAACTCCAAGTTGATCTTATCTGAACACTTAAACTACAATGTATGAAAAGCTAGATGAGAGTATAGTTTTGTGAATCACTGGGGTTTTTATTGACGCGCCGCTTGATTAATACTACACTATTCACTAATACAAAGTAATCTTAGTATCTCAATGTTGTTTTCAATATTGGACAGGTGAACCCAGGGGCAGCCATGGAGGATCTTCAGGATATTATTTCTCCTTTTAATCGTGTGAAAGTTTCCAGAGCTAGGTAAAATGAAAGCGCTCGTAGAACGTAATTTATTATCCTTATTATTCTTTAGTACCGTAACTAACTTGGTATTTTTATTTTTACGGAGTGCTAACAGGCTTTTTTGCTAGTGACTATTCTAGTGGATAATATTAATTTAATAATTACAGAATTTACTTTTCCTGAAGAGACCCATTTGTTTGCACATACTTTGGTCTACGGGATTCAGTGGTGAGACGTGCTAGGATTTGAAATATGTTTCACAATATAGATGTTGTTAAGTAATTATTGTTTCAGGTTTCTAAGAATGGAGAAAGCAGCTTATTATTCTTCAATGCATGACTTAACCCTCACTCACCTAGTTTTGCTCCATTTCTCGAGTATTGTATGTTGATGTCTCAGTGCTACTTTGTACACTAGATGGAGTCAGTGGACAGTAGGGTGATTGGTAGGGTCTAGGGGTAAGAGGTACCCACCCCATAATAGTGTATTTTCTATATAATATACTGTAACATTCTCCATATAAATAATAGTTGCCACTATTGATCTATTTGTGACATAAATTCACTCCAGAACTTCGCCGAGACCACCATGCCCAGCTGATTTGTTGGGGTCATGACAGTTCATGGAGTTCCTGTGATACTATCACACCGGCCAACATGCCTGACGAGACGTCACGCTGGTTGGCCAATAGGAGACACTTCACGTTGGAACAGCACGAGTGGAGGTTGGAAGACAGTGGTGTTTGCGTGGGGCAGTTCCTTCGTGAAGGTGGGAAAGAGTGTTGCGGGCACTCCTTAAATAGTTATGCGGGCAAGTGGTTAAATAGTTATGTAAGCTAAAGAAATACCTCTTTCATATTTATTCCTAAAAATGAGCTCTACGCTTGACCATTTCCTAAATTATTTTCAAAATTTGTAATAAAAAATATAAATTTGAATTACTATAATGATATGTTAAGCTCATACAATGATATCTCAATGTTAAGCTCATACAATGATATCTCACTGTCAAGCTCATACAATGATATCTCACTGTCAAGCTCATACAATGATATCTCACTGTTAAGCTCATACAATGATATCTCACTGTCAAGCTCATACAATGATATCTCACTGTTAAGCTCATACAATGATATCTCACTGTTAAGCTCATACAATGATATCTCACTGTTAAGCTCATACAATGATATCTCACTGTTAATCCATGTTTTATTTCACGGTTGAACAGTCTGTAAGGTATTTCTCTGTTATTTATTGATTATAATTTGAAATAAATGTTTTCAATTCAACATTTAAAAAAGTTATATTAGTTCATAAATGCGATCCTGAGTTCTTCCATTATTGCTAAGCGAGATTAACCTACGTTAAAGTAGAATAGAATACAACAATTATATAATATAATTTTAAACATATGTGCAAAAGTTATAGTAAAAATATGGATGTTAAAGAATTTTTTACTTATCGAGACGTTTAATCAAACAATATTAAAATAGTTTAGGTTTTATCGAGTTAAATATTTAAAATATTCGTGCTAATTATAGGTATAACTGTTAATTTACAAAACGGTTGATAACAGCATAGTTGTAAGTATTTGGATAATATATTTAATGTACGTACGAAATTTATGTAATATGTTTCACTTTATATGATATATATATATATATATATATAACTTTTTTTAAATAATTTAAACATATAAAAAATTACTCAATACGTTGGTAACAAATGCTTGATAATTATGCTATACTTTTTGCAAGTATATTTTATTGCTAGTTCTTTACGCTACATTTTGTATGAGACAATAGTACAAACACATGCAAAAGAAACAGTCTTACAGTATAATCTTATTTTGAGCAAATTGTGCAAGAAGACAATAAATATACAAATACATTACATTAAAAAATATTTAGATGCAACATCTGTTTAACGGTTGATATTAAGCATCAAAACAAATATAAAAGCTTTTAAAATCCATAGAGTTTTACGATGACCATTTACCATTATCATTTACTATAGCATTTAGGTATATGGTAAATGAAAATACTGGCCGGATCCCCAAGGCAAATTCAGGAAATCTAAACATCCTTGTATATTTGCACGTCGGTATACACTAAAAAATATAACATTTAGTAAAAATGTTACTCTTACTTTCCCTTAAAAATAAAATAGGATATCTTCATCGACAGGTAGAAAATGAGGCAAGGCTCGTTTAGTATATGGGTATAGTAGATGGGGAAATAGGTTTACAAAACCACTAAATACCGTGTGTGGTATTTACACCTAATATGTACAAAGTGCATTAATTATCATGACGTTTACATTGAGTAACACACCTCGCGTGTTTATTACGGACCGCCGTGGGTTGACTAATTAGTATTGTACTATAATTAATTATTAGATGGTTATAATGCTTTTAAAGGTACGCGTTGAAGTTCGAGGATGGTAGTGCTAGTTGTTAGTTGCATTAAAGAGCATGATGAATAATATAAATGTGTTATAAATATAAATCCAGAAACCTATGTAGGTATGCAACTCAATAAGAAGAAAGTAATTAGATACATCTATCTTAACACATATAAATTTTGTTTATTGTAATGGTAACAGAGGTTCTGAATACCCATCGTTATATTATGGTTTTAGATTCAGCTTTTTTTATTTTTAAAAACCATTTTAGTGAGGTAAATTATGCTAATGTTTTACTTAAGAAAGAATATAAATAACAGCTCTTACTTAGAGAAAATACTAAATCATTCCAGTGCAAAGTAAAGTATTGTAAAATTTATTGTGAGGAAATGTCATAGGCTATAATTACCTTTTCCAAAAGTATTGGATTAAAGCCCATACATAGTGACACAAATAAAAAAGAATTACCTGATTACAAGTAAGTCTTGCAATAAAAGGATTAACGAAATAAAGTACAGCATTGACTAAGTAATACATTAAATTGAAGTTAATAACGAGTGGCATTGACCCACGAAAACGTCAGTTTCCTCCCATATATGAATTACACCCGCCACATTACCAATACAGTGGCAAATGTGATAACACTACTTTCTTGCAGTACATTATGCAGCTAACATTGTATGAGACAATAGTACAAACACATCAAAAGAAACATTTTACAGTATATCTTATTTGAGCAAATTGTGCAAGAGACAATAATTACAAATACATACATTCAAAAATGTTAGATGAACATTGTTTAAGGTGATAAGCATCAAAACATATAAACTTTTAAATTGAGAGTTTTGACGATGTTTACTATCATTATTACATTTAGGATAGTAAATAAAATATGCCTATAAAATTGATTAAAACCTTGTAATTTGCTCTCGGTATACCTATAACTGTAAAATGTTTTACTTTCCTTATTGAAATCTTCATCGACAGGTAGAATGAGGCAATCTTAGATGGTTATAATTAGTTCAAAAACTTACGTGTGAGTTTTAACCTAAATGCAAATGTAATTATCATGACTTTACATTGGAACACGACTGCGGTTTATTGAACACTGTATGGTAAAACCAGTATACGTGTGTGGTATTAACCTATATGTCAGTGCTTATTTCATACGTGACATTGTATCGCGAGTTATTAACGAACCCTGTAAATGGTCAACGTGTGTGATTACCCTGAATTGTCAAGGTAAAAGACGCATTGAGAACCACATCACATGTTTTGAAACGGGGAATTTTACAAAACACAAATAACTCCCCAATAGTACAATGATTATCTGATTTTATAGTTAACCTTTTTATTACGACCGCCAGTTTGATAATTAGTATTGTACTATAAGTTTAATTATTAATGGTTAGTAATGCAAAGTAGGTTAAGTTCGAGAGTTAACCTGTAGTTGTAGTTCATTAAGAGCATGAGAATATAAAGTGTTAAGAATAAAATCCAAAAACATGTAGGATGAAGTCAGTGAGAAGTAATTAAACACATCTAACACTGATAAATTTGTTTATTGTATTGAGGTCGAATACCCTGTTATATATGTTAGAAGCTTTTTTATTTAACCATTTAGTGAGCTAAATTATGCAATTTTACTAAGAAAGATATAGATAACAGCTCTTACTTAGGAAATACTAAATCATTCAGTCAAAAAGATGAGTGGATATATATAAAATTTTCAAAAGATATTGGTATAAAATAAAAATTGACCTCATATCATAGTAGTAACACATAAATAATAAAAAAAAACCGAAATTTACTTGTATGTACGATAGTAATTGTTCTTGTTCTGATAATTTAAAAAGGATTCTTAATAGACGTTAAAATCGAAAAGCTACAAACGCATTTTGGTACTTAAAGTTTTTAAAAATACACTTATAAATTTAGAATGATTTTATATAATTACGAGTATACATGGCAATTCGACCTCAAACTGAAATATCGTCTGTTTTCCTTTCCTACAAATAATTATTTAATATAACTACCACAGTTTTCCAAAGACTATTTTTTCAACACAATATAAACATGGATAATAGGATTAAAAAGTACATTTCTTGGTAAAACAACTAATAGAGTGTAAAACAGTTGCCATCACAAAGTAAAAAACTATTCAGGATTTTTTATAAGTGTTAGTTTTTTTTATAATTAATAGTAAACTTGTTGAAAGAAAATGTTTTTTTTTAATTCATGGAGATATGGATACCAAAACTGGCTAATAGGGACTTTCTAGAGGCATAGCACACTAAAAAATCATGCAATATATTTTTATAACATTTCGAGAATATTTGGACAAAGTTTACTAAACAATATACTGTAGTGCAAAGTAAAACAAAACAAAATTTGTTAATAAAGTATAACCAAACAGGTTTTATATTAATTAAACGTGTTCGAACTTTTAGTTGAAATTCGTATCAATATATTTGGGTGAAATTATAGATCGGTTACATTTAATGAAAATTTACTTACTTGAGTTTACTATAAATGAGGAAGTTTAGTAATTTTGTGTTCGGGAAACACAGCAAGAGTGAGGGACAATGAGGGTGAGAAAGAGATCACGTTGTGTGTGTTAGTGAGGCAGGCGCGTTCTAGTGACAATTGCTGCGAGATCTAAAACTAAATCCTGTAGACCCCTAAACTGGTCAACTGGATGAATACCCTGAAACGATTGTCAATAAAACGAGATTAAATCCTCATAAATGGTTTCGTATTTACAATGATAATTAAAAATAAATTCGTATATAAAAAATATTACTGATATTACAAATATAATTAATTTATAACTCTTCTAAGCAATATAAGATTAATTACTACTACTTGTATATAAGTTTACAGGATAATAATATATGTTTAGTTATAATCGATATATTTAGTTATTATCCTATGAATAACACTGGTGTACAGTATACAAAGTCTCTTCAATACAATGTAAGCAAACACAATGCACGTCGATACCTTGTTAAATAAAACATGCCCAAACAACGTTAGTCGATACGGTTCAGGTCCTTTTAATTACACACCATCCCAACAGCCTGTAGTAGCAAACCTCTACATGTTTCACATTTTATATCTGATATTAAATTTTAGCAATAAGTTACACTGAGGCATTTTTTATTGTACATATTTCAACTCTGAGCTGCTGGATTGAATTTTAAACCAGAAAAGTTTAGACATAACAGCTTACATGGAATATATAAAATGTTTCTAGGTAAAAATATAATAATAAAAAATAATTAAAAGTTCACTTTTATTATCAATAAAAAAATAATATTTGGAAGTAAAATAGCAATGAAAATGGTAAACATAACTTAATTTAGTTTGAGGTGTGAATGGCTAACGATCTTAAATGATCATTTCGTTAACTAGGATTGGATTATGTTTTAAGTTATAGTGTTTGAACATAAAGTACAGGTAAATAAATACAGTAAAAATGTTGGAATTGACGAGAAACCACTTTTTGTACGAAAACATTTACTGATACGAAGAGACTACATAAAAAACATTGTTGATAATTTGTTACAGAAAGCTCCTTAGAGGAAAATATTATGTTTAGTAACTAACTGAATATACTGTACGTATGTGGTTGGGTGGGTGGGTCAGTACCACAGTACTTATGTGGGTGAGCGGGTGTGTCAGTATCACAGTACGTATGGGGGTGGGTGATTGGGTCAGTACCACAGTACGTATGGGGGTGGGTGAGTGGGTCAGTACCACAGTACGTATGTGGGTGGTCGGGTGAGTCAGTACCACTGTACATATTTGGGTGGGCGGTTGTGTCAGTACCACTGTACGTATGTTCAGTACCACAGTACAAATGAGGGTGGGTGGGTGGGTGGGTCAGTACCACATTACGTATGTGAGTGGGCGGTTGGGTCAGTACCACTGTACGTATGTGGGTGGGTGGGTGGGTCAGTACCACGTACGTATATGGGTGGGTCAGTACCACTGTACGTATATGGTACGTACAGTATGTATGTATGTGGGTGGGTGGGTGAGCCAGTACCACTGTGCGTATGTGGGTGGGTGAGTATGTCAGTACCACTGTACGTATGTGGGTGGGTGGGTGGGTCAATACCACTTACGTATATGGGTGGGTCAGTACCACTGTACGTATATGGGTGGGCGGGTGGGTCAGTATCACTCTACGTATATGGGTAGGCGGGTGTGTCAGTACCACAGTACTTATGTGGGTGGGCGTGTGTGTCAGTACCACAGTACGTATGGGGTTGGGTGGGTGGGTCAGTATCACAGTACTTATGTGGGTGGGCGGGTGTGTCAGTACCACAGTATGTATGGGGGTGGGTGGGTGTGTCAGTACCACTGTATGTATGGGGGTGGGTGGGTGGGTCAGTACCACATTACGTATGTGAGTGGGCGGGTGGGTCAGTACCACAGTATGTATGTGGGTGGGTGGGTGAGCCAGTACCACTGTACGTATATGGGTGGGCGAGTGGGTCAGTAACGTATATGGGTGGGCGGGTGGGTCAGTACCACTCTACGTATATGGGTAGGTGGGTGGGTCAGTACCACTGTACGTATATAGGTGGGCGGGTGGGTCAGTAACGTATATGGGTGGGCGGGTGGGTCAGTACCACTGTACGTATATAGGTGGGCGAGTGGGTCAGTAACGTATATGGGTGGGCGGGTGGGTCAGTACCACTCTACGTATATGGGTAGGTGGGTGGGTCAGTACCACTGTACGTATATAGGTGGGCGGGTGGGTCAGTACTACTTGTAATGTTTTACAAGGACTAGGCTGCGAGGAGTGTTATATGCTGTTATACGTATAGAACAGAAATTTAGTATGGATTGTCATTTTAAGTTTGATATACTTTTTTTTATATTGTAGAACTATCATTGTTTACCACCATATTTTATATTTGAAGCAGAATTCATTATACACTTTTTTGTACTTTACTGTTTGTCTTGAATTTAGGTTAAACTTATTAAAATAGTAAACATATATTATTATAAATGTATATAAACTATGAACAACAGTGCAAATATGTGCATAGTACTTTTATATAATCTTTCTTCATTTATAATAACTGACTCAGATAAATTCTTGACGTGTAATTGATTACATAAATAAGTAAATTAAAGGAAAATATACGATCTATTTGTAATACCTAAGTATTACACTATTAAGTTTAGTACATTTTAGTTGGCTGCTCCATTCTACCTGAAGACAATAGTTTGTTTGTAAAGAAAGTATGAGAGTGCTTCTTCAGCACTGCGTCTTATTAACGCTGCCTTAACAAATATTATCTTCGTCTTTACGACTAAGATTGGTCTTCATCTCTTTGAATGCTTTTATTTTACCATTGCTTTTTCCTAATTAAAGTTTTAAGAGCCCCACAACTAGTAAAGTTCAGCATTTTAACACTACAATATTTATATTTCACAATATTCTTTTCTATTATTCCCTAATTTAACATGTTTCATTACATACTAATATGTTATGAAATATATTTAAACAATATTTTGCATAATATGAAGAGACATATGAAACTAAATTCTATTTTGTTATTAGAGGTTTAAAATAAATATACACTTATATAAACATACGTTATAATGCATATTAACATGTAGAATGAATAATGGAGGGAAATATGTAGCTAATTACAAATTAAGTAAATGTAGTTATCTCAGAATTGCATTTATATAATAGTAGAGAAATAAATATGTTACAAATCTTTATGAGTGAGTATATCAATAGAGTCGGCACTGGAGGCGCAGTGCTGTAACCCAGCTACATGGGGACAAAGTGTTTGGGAGATTGTAGGCGATAGGTTGGATGCTCGGTTCTCTTAATACCGACATGGCGTCCGCTTGATGGTTGCTATCGGCGTCGACACTACTAGAGAAGTCTGGGGTGTCCATGTTGGGTGGTAATCATTGTGCAGATGTGTGGGGGGAGATAACTGAGTATCAGGCTTGTCAATTAGCTGAGAATCAGACCAGCACTACGTGGTTCGGATTCCACGTAAAGATGTAGGTCCCTTAGTTGCCCTGTCTGTTGGGCTATTAATAAATTGTCCTTTCTGAGGAACAGTTGAACTCAGTTAGTAACCAGACTACACTCATCCACACTCATGTAACCATTCATATTCGCCTTAAAATACCAACAACGTTGTGTTGGCGTCTCATATGTAATAATAAAATAATAATAATAATAATAATAGTAGAATATTGAGCAGCTTTTATTTTCTGAAAAACAATGAAAGTATTATGATTATATAATACACAAGTACTGTAGGGAATTTTATTTTCCACAAGAATTGGAATACAATTTAAGAACAGAATATAAACTAGTTTTGTATCTAAAATAAATGCAACTGCTACATTATTTAAGAGTTAGTTTCCTACTCATTGAATGGACAAACGTTTAAATTAGAAACAAATATTGTTTTAATCTACAAAAACGTACTTTTTATTATTATGACAATTGTAAATTTTTTACATTTCTTAAGTATATTTTCGAGATTTGCAATTTGTGTAATCAGGTAGACCTAAACTGTCAAAACATTCAATATATCTAAGAAATCAATGCTTATTACTCAGCTTCTACTTTCTATTTAAATTATAGTTTCAGTAGAATCAATTTGTATTCAAACAAATTTGTATATATCGTATGGTTTTTATAGGCCTCATACCAAATTAATAAAAGATTACATTTATACTAATAAACAATGTCTAAATAGAATAAAGTTTACAGTATAAAGTACTTGTGTCTTAGTGGTTAATAATCATCTCACGTCACAGAGCTAAGCCCGGGTTTAGTAAACATATAACACCTGCTTATCCGATTGAATGAAGACCAGCTAATCCCCCTGAAAGCCAAGCAGTCAATTAACATTCAATCCATAATTTGAACTTCAACTCTGCAATCGCATGAGTGATAATTTGCCATTTCTCAGCTAAATGTCCAGTTCTCGCATATTCACACACCCGTGTGAAATTGATTCAATATAGTCGATTACTTACGAGGAAGGTGCATTCCAAAGATGAGAGTCTTATACCAGAAACTTGTTTCGACCCTAAAACATATTCAAAATTAATGCCCAGCTGGTTTTTGGTAAAAATTCGTTTGAGAATAATTGGGAAGCTAGTGGAAGAGCTGGTTGTCTAGCTTTAAATTGCCCAGCACTTTGTAACATATTTTGCAAAATGGGGGGATTGGAAGTAGATCTTCGCAAACACTATGATAAGTGCATTTTGGCGTCTCGTATCCATAGGACCTATGTTATTGTATGGGGGCATTAGAAGACTTACTAGAGGAGCTGCGACGAGGGAACCGCTGATAGCCATCATCACTCTATTTAGTTGTATAGCATCCTCTTATACATCTGTGCTGTTAAGACACATGGGAGCACAGTGTTCAGTAGTACATGAAAAAAGGGACAAAGCTGTAGTATGCAGGACTTGTGTGTTCACTCCCCAGAAGTTAATTCTTGATGTCACTTTAGCCGATACTTTCTGTAGGTAACCTTAAATACAGACATTGGTCTAAACTGACTTCCAAGCATTGTGGATGCTCACTGTGTGTCAGCCTGACACCATCGATAAAGATGTTCAGTTTTTGATTAGCTAGTCTCTTACTCAGGTAAAAGCAGGTTACTGTGTATTTGTGGGATTGGGCTTTAGCTTTCAGGGTCTAAAATAATTTTGAGGTAACGTGTAAGTGTTCTTTCTGTTTTTGATGTGTTCTCGAATTAAATTGTGAGAGCAATATCATCTGCATATGTCAATGTTCTGGTCTTTGTGTTGGTAATTTTGGTAGTGTATGTTCTGAATAAAATAGGGAAAAGAACAGATCCTTGTGGCAGTCCATTAATCAGGTACCTAAATGAACTTTCTCTGTAACCCTGACACACATTAATTAACTTGTTGCTGAAGATGGAATTCAGAAATTACAACAATTGAGAATATGGAATTAAGTTGTACAATATGCCCATAGGTTTCGGGTGCAGCCCAGTGCTATTTCCAAGGAGCTTACTGGTGGAGAGTTTTCAAAGTAGTCCTGCCTTCTGGTGTTAGTAAAATTGATGTTTTATATTGTATTTACCCACTTCTCTGTTCTACCATTATCGAGAGAGCTCAGCAAGGAACCATCCTTGTCAGAGCTGTCACTGTTCTTAAAATCTTGAATATATCCTCACGTTCTCGTCTCTATCCTGGTATGTATTCCTTTCTGAAGGCCCTAGGGATACACTCCTTTTCAGATGAAAGGACGAAACTAGTGAAAAGATAATAGTTCCTTATTAAATATGGCAGAATGATCCTGATGCCATCTATAAGCCTTCTTCTAAGGGACTCCCAGTAGGCTTTGTTAAAAGTTTTATCTAGGCCGATGAAAATATCGGACAATGGGAACCTGAATTCCAGATATCAGAACAGGCCTGTGTTGTGAGTAAACGTAAGGTTTCAAGAATACTCTTGACATTTAGGGGTCTTACAGATCGTTTACTTGAACAACATCATACATTCGGGAAAGAACCCCGAAGCCAACGAGCTGAGAAGAAAGTACTTGTATCTTTAGAATCAATTACAAGAAATTAGTTGTTGGTTTCAGCTCAGTTGATAAGGCTTCTACCATTATTGTCCAATGAGTAACCTCGGTGGCTGTGATGACTGTTAAATACATACAGGACAGGGTATTCGAAAACTGGAAGTAGTACGTCTGACCATGAGGTATTAGGTGGTTTGTACACGTTTATTTTGGTAGTACCAGGTACTTTTACTGTCAGTATGAAAATAATTTAATTGAAACTGCTGTGTACAGTTTAATCTCATCAATTCCAAGTTTCACGTATGTTTCTAAACAGTAAACGCTATGTCCGATAGCCTTGACCAGTCTACACCCAGGTGTGCCTCTTACACTCAATTTTAATTCTTCAACATTGTGTTTCTTAGAGTGCTAGGACATCAACAATGTTTTCTGAGAGGACTTTCCCTAAACACTCATACTTAATCTCTAAACCGACCCTCCACACTTAAATGGTGGATATTCAAAACATAATCTATAGCTTTACAGTTTTGCTTGTTCTAATATTGAGGTAAATTTATATTAGGAAACCAGAAAAATGCCCTATTAGTATATGCTGTTGGGAAATTCCCTAAAACAATAATACATTTAGTACGTATTTATCCCACACAGTGGCTCTTAGTGAAGTTATTTCCTAATTATTTCAGTAACAAAAAACTAAAAACCCTAAAGACGTATAAACGTATGTTTATCACTACTTTCCTTTGTGATCAACTACCACGACAATTCTGATAACCAACAATAAACAATACATTTATTATTTTTATCAATCACAATAAGTTAAATATGCTAACGTGCTCCATTTACTTACCAGGATCTTTACTATAACTACGAAGGATTTAAATATACAAATTAATTCGTATGGTAATAAACTATCTTCTTTAAAGTAATATTTTTCAACTTAAAATGCAGCCTCCTTCTATTTGTACATTTAAAGGTCATAACATTTGTTCACTTTTTACATTCAAGAAACAAAATTTCTTTATTTTAACAGTTCAGGACAGTTACATAATCTGATGAACTCTATTTATTTTGAGATTACTGTTTTACTTTATAAATATTGTGATATTATTTCAACACCTCCATATCATAAGGAGGAGGAGATACTTGTAAACTGTACGTATTAGCCTTCTGATTAGTAAACTAAAATATAAAACAAATAATTAAAATAAAATGGTAACTTCTTATTGGCAACAAATGGTTCCTGAGGCATTGTATGATTTCTCTCGTAATAACTAATAAAACTGAAGACAGACTCTGTTAGACGTAATATAATTGATATTAATAGCATCACTGTTGCTACAACTTTTAACAAGCAAATAGTTAAATAACAGAGTTTGGGATTTTAAAAGAAGAGGTGTTCTGTAATTAAAAGCACCCTCACTTTATCAATTCATTTGTTTTTAAATTTTCTATTTATACGTTAAAGATTGTGGCTTGTTTTGTCCAGTTTGACACTATCTGAAGAGTTTAGTTCATTTGTAATATATTTGTTGTATAAACAAAATATATGAGTTAGTAATCCACTTTAAATTAAAATTTTATGAAAATAATAGCATCACTTACAGAAAATATTAATATTATTCAACAACTACTTAGTGGTAAAAATCAGTATTCTTCTGTACTGAAAAAAACCAAGGTCTACAAGATTACAAACAGATAGGATAGCATTTTTTGTAATAACGGTTTTTTGTGAAAAGCATACTGGGCTTTGTTGTTTTTTCATGGATTAATTATATGTAATTAGCTTGAATTTAAAACTGCTCAAATTCTTTTTCAATAATCAAATATAAGTAGTCATACTGTCTTGTGAGCACAGCTCGAACGTTGCTACGTTGATTTTCTAAAATCTTGGAATATATTCTGTTAACCATTAGTAATGTTTAGTTATACTTTAGTCAATTAATTCCTACCTTAACCTACCAAATGTAACTTAAAAAGTATCAACATTACATCATTTTTATTGAAATGAAAGAAGGGCTGAGTTAGGCGTGAATGTCATTCCCAAAGGTAAACCATTGAATGATTACATCATCGTGGAAAAAGTAAAATGTAAGGAAGAGTGGAGAGGTAGAGGGTAATAGCTGGCAGTTCTTGAAAATCATTCATTAAGGAACAGAATCATCGCTAACAAGTTACTCTAGGTTTTATTATATTGGAGCTTACGTCGTAACTTTATACAACGTTCCTATAAAAAATGTAATAATTAAGGGATATGGAACCCTCTACAAAGGTATGATACGGTTAATGTTATCAAGGGTTGATGTTATCATTCTTCTGTTTATTCATACAATCTATGAGACCAAGTATGAGTCAGTATATTAGAAGATTTAATTTTTACGAGCCTTTAAATGAACAGCAAACCCTTCTTCACAGACTTCCATTTAATTCAATTAAAATAAAAAAATAACAATTCCGATTACAGAATTTACTGAATTGTAAATTTTAGAATATTTACAGTACATTAACGTTCACAAGCTCGTATACTAAGATTAGGAAGTTCAAAGCTTAACAGAGCTTATCTAACTTATACATTATCAATTTAATTTTGCCTGCTACATCGGAACTATGGGTGTAGGATTTTCTAACCTTGTTTTTATGAAATTTTAAGAAGGAGATTTAATGAATTAATGATACAAATAACGATAACGCCCAAAATCAAATTAAATATGACCATTTGATGGTTTGTATCACCCACAAATCATAGGTGCACATTTGGATATGTAAATATATTTATCGGGAATTTTATAAACCAATTTTATTGTTTTACGTGAAATTCAAGCATTACAATAGAATATATCATGTATCATCATGACATGTAAATATTTAAAAATGATAAAACCCTAAGTATATTATCATCGTATACTTCAATGTTCGTAAGATCACCTATTTACACCCTTAACTAAACATTCTAAAAAAATTAGGATCTCGAGCATTAAAAATGTGCATAACTCAAGTATTTGGATTATTTAAGTAAATTATTGAATGTATAGTCTGATGAAAATTAATTGTCTGAACTTCATTGTTCATACCTATTATTACAAATGTATTTACATTCCAAAATGTTAAGCTATTGAAAAAAGTAGCTAAAAACATCACTTTTAAATAACTTTTAAAATATTGAACTGAAGGTATATATTGATATACGTCTTCATAGAACATGTATGAAATGTTTTACACCAAATTTGATTATGATCTGACAGCAGTTTCTCTGCAATCGATACGAATAAATGCTTATTTTCCTGGATCTAAAATGTAGAGTTTTCTACATCGTTACAAATCATTCGTTAAGTGAATTAGAGATTTGAATAATTTAACAAAATACTACAGGATATCGCTGTATATATAATACGCTATACATGTTGCTTAACGTAAAAATATAAAATTATATGGAATATTTCTAAAAGGCTATTTTTGTCAATTTAGGAACTCTGCGATTCAGTGTGTGAGCTACATAAAACATTATTTATACAGCTAGGAGTGTTAATACTTTTAACACGTTTACACGGTAAAACTTGTGTGTACATCATTACTGTCTAGTCCATTCCTTATTATTTCTTGCAACTTATCTGTTAGCTTTGAAAATAAGTATAGTTTAATTGGAAATTATAATGAAAAATAAAATAAACATGTCTTTGAAAATATGGATTTAATACAAATAGTGATACATTTATACATATTTACAAAGCTTAATCACAAAGTTCATACATGTTAGTATCAGTTCATCAATTATATTTAATATTCAAAGAAACTTAGAACTTTAAAAGTTTCCATCCAGATTAACTGCACTTAAGTAGTAGGTTCACAAAGAGAATAATACAATTGGCAATAATAAACTTATTATTGGTGAGAATTAAGTATATTCGTAATTTTTCTTTGGTATAACATTACAGTTTTTTTTTTACAAATGTCTCATTGAAACATGTATTATATCAATAAACATTAGTCAAATAATTTTTCCATCTTTTTTTGTATAAATATTTTAAAAAGATTAATTACTATTTGAGAAAGTTGACACAATTGTTTGGTTTAGTTTCACAAAGTTTACGTTTATAATTATGTTAATCGTGGCTTTCACAAATCAGTTCGATTTACACAAAATAATAAATATAAAGAGCACACCGAAAGCCACACTTCCTTAAATCACATTAATACATAAAAATACTCTCAGTATAAAATATTCACACTATAGAACAATTAGAAGTGTTGTTCTAGTAGAAGGTCTTCTAATGTCACCTTAGAAGAAAGAGAGAAATTACGGCACATAACAGAGAGAGTGAAAGGCAAATTGGTGGCCCAGTGTTTGAGAAAAGAGCACTAGGCGCAGTAGCCAAGCAGTTGTAGAACTGGTCTGGTTCTAGCCTGGTGATGGCGCAGAAGTGGTTGTGAGCCTGGTGCATGGAAGTCACTAGCTCCGCTGTACTTACGGAGTTTACCAGGTAATATCTATAACATAAATCGTTATGAGCCAAGTGTAGGGAAGTCACGAAGTCTAAAATACTCTCGGAGTATAACAGGTGATATCAAGAACATAAATCGTTATGAGTCTGGTGCATGTAGGTTACTAACTCTGGTGTACTCATGGAGTCTGCCAGGTAATATTTTGGTCAGAAGTTGTTGAGAGCCTAGTGTATGGAAGTTACTAACTCTGGTATACTCATGGAGTCTGCCAGGTAATATTTTGGTCAGAAGTTGTTGAGAGCCTAGTGTATGGAAGTTACTAACTCTGCTGTACTCATGGAGTCTGCCAGGTAATATTTTGGTCAGAAGTTGTTGAGAGCCTAGTGTATGGAAGTTACTAACTCTGGTGTACTCATGGAGTCTACCAGGTAATATTTTGGTCAGAAGTTGTTGAGAGCCTAGTGTATGGAAGTTACTAACATTGGTGTACTCACGGAGTCCACCAGGTAATATTTTGGTCAGAAGTTATTGAGAGCCTAGTGTATGGAAGTTACTAACTTTGGTTTACTCACGGAGTCCACCAGGTAATATTTTGGTCAGAAGTTGTTCAAAGCCTAGTGTATGGAAGTTACTAACTTTGGTATACTCACCGAGTCCACCAGGTTATATTTTGGTCAGAATTTGATGAGATCCTAGTGTATGGAAGTTACTAAATTTGGTGTAATCACGGAGTCCACCTGGTAATGTTTGGGTCAGAAGTTGTTGAGAGCCTAGTGTATGGAAGATACTAACTCTGGTGTAATCACGGAGTCCACTAGGTAATGTTTTGGTCAGAAGTTGTTGAGAGCCTAGTGTATGGAAGTTACTAACTCTGGTGTACTCACAAAGTCTACCATGCAATATTTTGGTTAGAAGTTGTTGAAAGCCTAGTGTATGGAAGTTACTAACTTTGGTATACTCACGGAGTCCACCAGGTTATATTTTGGTCAGAATTTGTTGAGATCCTAGTGTATGGAAGTTACTAAATTTGGTGTAATCACGGAGTCCACCTGGTAATGTTTGGGTCAGAAGTTGTTGAGAGCCTAGTGTATGGAAGATACTAACTCTGGTGTAATCACGGAGTCCACCAGGTAATGTTTGGGTCAGAAGTTGTTGAGAGCCTAGTGTATGTAAGTTACTAACTCTGGTGTACTCACGGAGTCTACCAGGTAATATTTTGGTCAGAAGTTGTTGAGAACCTAGTGTATGGAAGTTACTAACTCTGGTGTACTCACGGAGTCTACCAGGTAATATTTTGGTCAGAAGTTATTGAGAGCCTAGTGTATGGAAGTTACTAACTTTGGTTTACTCACGGTGTCTACTAGGTAATATTTTGGTCAGAAGTTATTGAGAGCCTAGTGCATAGAAGTTACTAACTTTGGTTTACTCACGGAGTCCACCAGTTTAAAATTTTTGGTCAGAAGTTGTTGAGAGCCTAGTGTATGGAAGTTACTAACTTTGGTGTACTCACGGAGTCCATCAGGTAATATTTTGGTCAGAAGTTATTCAGAGCCTAGTGTATGGAAGTTACTAACTTTGGTTTACTCACGGAGTCCACCAGGTAATATTTTGGTCAGAAGTTATTGAGAGCCTAGTGCATAGAAGTTACTAACTTTGGTTTACTCACGGAGTCCACCAGTTTAAAATTTTTGGTCAGAAGTTGTTGAGAGCCTAGTGTATGGAAGTTACTAACTTTGGTGTACTCACGGAGTCCATCAGGTAATATTTTGGTCAGAAGTTGTTGAGCGCCTAGAGTATGGAAGTTACTAACTTTGGTGTACTCACGGAGTCTACCAGGTAATATTTTGGTTAGAAGTTATTGAGAGCCTAGTGTATGGAAGTTACTAACTTTGGTTTACTCACGGAGTCTACTAGGTAATATTTTGGTCAGAAGTTATTGAGAGCCTAGTGTATGGAAGTTACTAACTTTGGTTTACTCACGGAGTCCACCAGGTAATATTTTGGTCAGAAGTTGTTGAGAGCCTAGTGTATGGAAGTTACTAACTTTGGTGTACTCACGGAGTCTACCAGGTAATATTTTGGTCAGAAGTTGTTGAGAGCCTAGAGTATGGAAGTTACTAACTTTGGTGTACTCACGGAGTCTACCAGGTAATATTTTGGTCAGAAGTTATTGAGAGCCTAGTGTATGGAAGTTACTAACTTTGGTTTACTCACGGAGTCCACCAGGTAATATTTTGGTCAGAAGTTATTGAGAGCCTAGTGTATGGAAGTTACTAACTTTAGTTTACTCACGGAGTCCACCAGGTAATATTTTGGTCAGAAGTTATTCAGAGCCTAGTGTATGGAAGTTACTAACTTTGGTTTACTCACGGAGTCCACCAGGTAATATTTTGGTCAGAAGTTATTGAGAGCCTAGTGCATAGAAGTTACTAACTTTGGTTTACTCACGGAGTCCACCAGTTTAAAATTTTTGGTCAGAAGTTGTTGAGAGCCTAGTGTATGGAAGTTACTAACTTTGGTGTACTCACGGAGTCCATCAGGTAATATTTTGGTCAGAAGTTGTTGAGCGCCTAGAGTATG
Source organism: Stictocephala bisonia (assembly GCA_035578905.1). Classification (NCBI taxonomy): domain Eukaryota; kingdom Metazoa; phylum Arthropoda; class Insecta; order Hemiptera; family Membracidae; genus Stictocephala; species Stictocephala bisonia. The sequence continues at coordinate 906,967 of JAQJVL010000299.1, forward strand.
GAAGTTACTAACTTTGGTGTACTCACGGAGTCTACCAGGTAATATTTTGGTCAGAAGTTATTGAGAGCCTAGTGTATGGAAGTTACTAACTTTGGTGTACTCACGGAGTCTACCAGGTAATATTTTGGTCAGAAGTTATTGAGAGCCTAGTGTATGGAAGTTACTAACTTTGGTTTACTCACGGAGTCCACCAGGTAATATTTTGGTCAGAAGTTGTTGAGAGCCTAGTGTATGGAAGTTACTAATTTTTGTGTACTCACGGAGTCCACCAGGTAATATTTTGGTCAGAAGTTATTGAGAGCCTAGTGTATGGAAGTTACTAACTCTGGCTCCATTATTTAGTGTATTATGTTTATTTACATGGAACATAGTTTTTTTATAAAAAGAGCAAGATAGTTTTGTAAGCCTATTTAAAAATAAACTAAAATTATTAATATTTAATTTGTGGGGAACTAATTTTAAACTAGGTACTAGAAGGTTTTCTGGTGTTGGCTTATTTAAGTCTTAGACTGTAATAACTATATATTAATTTGTTTAACCCAATTATCAGGGAGAATAAATACTATTGGATTTTAACGGATTCATAACATTTACTAAGAACGGATTGAATAAGCTTGGTTTTTGTACTCCCTCCCCCTTAAATTTGAAAATATGTTTTTTTTTTTATTTTTGTACAAATGTTAAGAAACATCATTATGTTAAGACAATAATTGTATTCTTAATGTTCAAAATGCCCAACATCTTCAAACACATTAATCCATGTTTAATGTTGAGCTTTTTAAATTGCCCGTTTCTGTTTACCTTGCAAATAGCGGGAGGCCATCAGTGACAGTGAAGCTCTCGGCCAAGTCATGGAACTCTGCAGGTGACACCTTGTGGAACCCGTAGTAGGATGTCAGGTTGTACTCCACTGTCCAGTCAGTGGACTCCCTCTGGTTGGCTGTAGCCAGGTCTAAGTAGTACTGCACGTAGTCGAAGATCTGCACCAACGTTTATAGGTACTATTCACTACTCTGTTAGTATCTATAAGCGGTTGCTCAGATTGGACCAACATAAGTAGGCACTTGGAGTGAAGTGTTTTTTGTTTTTTTTTCTTTTTACTCCATGCTATATATGTAATACTTTTTTATTTAAGTAACGGTTAACTCATTTAGTTACGCATAATTTACAATTATTTGTAAAATATTTTTACAAAGGAAATTATTTAATTTTCCTAGTTTAATACCAACACTAAAATTAAATATAAGTCTATTAATTTCGAATATTTTTGAAAATACATTTACACTTGTCAATGTAACAAGGATGCAGATACTGCCAACTGACTATAAGTGGAACATCACATTTATAAAAATAACTATGACTTCTTAATAAAACAAATAATAATTTTAAGGAGATTGGTAAAGCATACTTTTCGTTATTTTTATATTAAAAGAACTGTGAATGAATTATTTATATTGTAATTATACATAAAATGTATCAAAATAAATATTATATCCCAAAGTCATTTTTGCAAGGCTCTAAAAATGTGTGGAATAATGCATTTAAAATAATCTGTGATTGCATAATAAAGAAAATATGAATTTTAAACAGTTTGTAATAAGTATTTATCTTGTTGTAAAAAATATCAATTTGTAAAAAAAATAAGTACCTAGGTAATCTATCTAGATACCTAGGTAGGTAAGGTATCTAGTTAATTTGTATTTAAAATGTGTGTTATAAATTATAATTATACCTAAAAAATAGCAAATAACTATTAAATTTCACTTTGGTTTTAGCGGTTCTCATGAGGCTAGCCTGCTACTGGTTAGCCAGTGACAAGGCTTTTGTAGCCAGTAACTCAACTGCTTAGCGTTATGATCTGACATGTTGTCACTAAAACTAATAATAACAATAAAAACAAAAACAGTATGATTCCACACAGTATTATTGTTATTATTATAGTAATGGAATGGTCTCGCGGAGTAATATGGGTTAGTGAAAAAGGACTGTCACTCACTCGCGTGTTTCCAAACTATAATAAATACAACAAACAGAATGATTCCACACAGTATTATTATTATAGTAATGGAATGGTCTCGCGGAGTAATATGGGTCAGGGAAAAAGGACTGTCACTCACTCGCGTGTGTCCAAACAACAAACAGTATGATTCCATACAGTATTATTAATATAGTAACGAAATGGTCTCGCGGAGTAACATAGGTTAGGGAAAAAGGACTGTCACTCACTCGCGTGTGTCCATAAAACAATAAAAGTGTACTTAAGTGTGAAACAAGTGGTCTATGAACTCAAGGTCGTACGTGCTGCCAAGTTACATAAACAAGCAAATTAAACAGTCTGGAGTGTTACACCTGTCCTCCACGCGACCATTTCAGTGTTGTGAGGTTATTAAGTAACAACTAAATAAACATTAAATTATATACCCGCACGACTAATTTTTACAGCGAGGTTAATAATTTAGTTTGAATGCAGATTTATCAGTTTGCTACTAGCACCTTATATTATGTTATTTTAAGTACTAGAGTTTAAATTTTTATTCTACATAAAACTATTTTAAGTAATATCAATTCTGAAATTTAAAATAATAAAATAACTTTTGTTGGTTTATTTTTTTCTTATCTTTAGTTACTTTATCAAATAATTGCACAATCTTGAGACTAAGACGTACAACGATGAAAAACAATGATTCTGTATATTTTTAAATGTAGTTAATACTCAGGAATTCATAATATATAGACTTCAATAACAATAGATAGATGGTTGTTGATGACGATACCTAATTTTCACCATACACTTTATTTTAAATTTAGAAAATTGTTTCAAAGTTGAAGAAAGTTAATCCTATGGTACAATAAAAGTAGTGTTGAGGAACATGACACTTCCTTTCTCTAGATGACCCCTCAATAGTGTAGTACAATTGTGCTATCTGTGCGGATATTGTACAGTTGATCATAGGTTCTGTTCACAGTCGTCTTAGTACCGACATGGTGTCCGCTAAATGGTTGCCATCGTCGTGAAGCGTGGGGTTCGAATATTATGTAGGAAAAAGAACCGAGTATCACATTAGTCGCCTGAAAATCAGACTTCCTTTAATATCTGGTTCGGATTCTAGTTAAATATTTAGGTCCCTTGGTTGCCGTGGATATTACGCTATTAATAAATATATCTTTTGAAGGAACGATCAACCATAATTAGTTACAATGACTACACTTACGCTCAATAGCCCTTCAAATTCACCCTTATAGATCGGCATCTTAATTATAAAGAGTTACAATATAATATTTGTCATAACCATAATGACAAGGGGGTTCATAGACCCTATGTCTGTAGTGTAAATAAGTTAGCCCTATGTAGTTTCAGTGGGTGGCACGTGTAAGTCACAGGTTAGCTGGAGCTATTAATAACAGTGCCTGACGCTACTAACCTGTCCAGTGTCGCTGTTGAACTTGTAAAGTCTGATGCCTGGGTTTGTAAAGCCACTAGACGAACGTTTGGGGGTCACAGAGGGGGCCAAGTAGATGTTGGACACAGGCCTTCCTGTGAATACAAGGGAACAAGTTTCCATAAATTGATAGGATCTAACTTGGTTGAAATTACTTTCGTAAATGTATTTACGAAAGTAATTTCATACCCAATACTCCAATACTCACAATACCGATATTTAGACAATAGCCATAAATACAATAAGTTACGACTCGTTTTTCAGTAATTTAATGCATTGTTAGGCTATCGGTATTTTTCTGATTGGTTGCATTTAACAATGGATATTAAAATAGTTTTTATTACCTTTTTTGTTACCTCAAGATTGGTGGCGGAACAAAGTAAAGGTAACTCTATTTTACCATCTATTGTAATTTAATAGTAATAATATCTAATATGAAAATATATACCCTTTGGCAAAAAATCATCTCAAAAGATCAAACAGTTTTTTATTTAAATAAAAATAGCATGGATACTATTCTATTTAATAAAAATATTACTGTACTCTAACTAAAATAATTATTATATAATGAGCATTTAGAGGACTAAGATCAAGTGAGAGGCCTGACTGTTTAGACACAGTATGTGCATACTTGCATTAAAGCTGTAAATGAAAACCTTTAGAAAAATTCAAACGACTTTTTTCACTCATAAACAAAAAGGCTACCTTTTTGTGCTCCATAATGGCTTCAATTATTTTTATGGGAAAATTTGAAAAACAGTAGTTATTTTACCTATCTTGGAAAGTACTAGAGTAACATTGTCAAAGCTTGACAGGTTTGTGCCCAATGCACCTTACACCTGAATTTCCGTGCAAGAACTAAAAAAAACATCCGATATTGGGGGCCCACCTTAATACTATTTAATATTGTCTCTACTTAATACAGAACGAAGTAATTTTGAAATATGTTTAAAAATTCAACTACTCATTTTTGTATCTCCAAAACAATAAATTATATGTGATTCTAGTAATTATTTATGCACCTGTTACTTATTGTAGCTGTGGAAAATATTATTCCATTATACAGAAAACCCGAATACAAACCATAAAGGACATCCACTTTATTATAATGTGGAAACATTATAATAAGAACAAAAAATCATTATTAATGTAAAAATGAAATGAAACCATGTTTCAATTTAAAATTGTACCCATCTAGCCATGATACGTACACCAATCCTTACCATAGTTAAATTGCACTATGCGTATGGGAGATATTGTACAATAACGTACAACTGTTATTGTACCACTGAGATGTTGTACACCTCATTTAACTTCTTTACATGATAGATATTACAATTAGGCCTAGACAATATTTGTTCAACTTGTTATTTGTGATATTTGAGTTATCATTATTAATTGTCAATAATACGATACATGGCTCATTTTTCTGCTTGTAGTTTTGACAACCTGTTCGTTTTATTTACCGGCTTCATTGTAGATGACACGGAACGTGTCTGAATGCAAGTGTCCGAAGAACTGACCGGTGATGATGTCGGCATACCGGCGTACCAGTCGCAGGTAGCGGCCGTTGTGGCGGGGCGCCATCGCTGGCTTGGGCGGACTGCCGAGACGCTCGTCTGTTCCTGGGGCCATGTGACCCACTAAGTAGATCTGTGGAAATCAATGTTAACAATTATTTACAATTTTGGCTGGGGTCGAGTACTTAATTTGCTGATTTGTATTTTCCAACGGTAATTCTTTAGCTTCACTGTTCCCGATTTCAACTTGTAATGAGGTGAACAGGTTGTACGTAATATTCATTTTCTCTAAACTATCTTTTACACGTTTCTCTAACCTTTGTTCCAGTACTGTAGAAATATCGAGGTAGTATTTAGTCATTCAATAATTTTGTTGTTCGTAATTATATACAATTACTACATAGTTCTCACCTTAGCAATCCAGCTTGATTACTAAATCGATTATATTGGGTTAACAGTTTCAGGTTAATAGGCCCATAATACTACGGAACTTTTAATGAGTCTATGGGCCTAATGTCGACATTCATTAGTAGAATTCGAGTCGGATTGTTGAAGTAAGAACACATTAGTAGGCCTACATTAGTAATTAACAGCTCTCATATGAACAGATCACTTAACTATTCTTAAATTGTGTAGATTGCATTAGAAATATATTATATATATGTACTATATCTAACTCCTACTCTATGGTACATATTTTACTATATTAAGTATGCTAGTATTGGTTTGTCAAGTTAAATAACGTTCATTTCTAGGCAGTTTATAAATATCATTCCAAAAATAAATCGAATAAAAAATGTTACCAATCCTTAGTAACATTTTATTACTACTACGATATCTCTTTAATCTGTTAAATGGTAAATATAGTGCAGTATTACTAGACTTATATAACAATGTAAATAATTATTCCAGATGCAATCGTTGCACTAAACTATTTCCGTTTCCTTTTCTTGTAAATATCAGCAATATATTATACAAGAATATTATTAACCACAAATAGTTAAAATTTTGAAGTAAACAGTCTATTATATGTTGGTATCATCTACAGTTTTTAAGATGATGTACTTAAGTTTACCTAGAATAAAACTCACATTTCAATTTCCAATCCTGTCAAAGGCTAAAGTATATAATGATTTTCATAGTAAATAATTATTTTCATATTAAAAATAGCCCTGTAAAAAATACTATACAAATATAAATTTTAGAAACAGACCGTCTCCTTGAGCCTGTAGGAACGCGCCATGACGGCTTCCAGCCAGGCCCACTGTCCACCGGGGTCTTCACCCTCATCCTCGCCTGTCCAAAGGTTGGTGTTTAAAGCCACCAGTCGCAAACGCCGCAGTTTCTGCTCTATTGAATAAAATCCTCCTGAAACAATTTTACATTTAAACAAGCTGAATTTGTTTAAGGCAAGAACAGTCAGCCTATAAGACTATATTTGCTAACAAGTAGTAAAAGTATAGTTTTAATAAATACATTAATCATTTGTATTTACTGTTGAACTTCAAGTTCCGTACTTTAATATTATAGACTCCATAAACATTTGGCAACGTTTGCCAATACCTATTGTAACCAATAATGAATTAGTAATATAATTAACACAGATAAATACTGCATATTTAATAAAGAGTGGACACATAGAGTAGAATGTGTAGAGTACAACAGGAGTTCAACTACAGTAGTTTAAGAATTTCAAACCCTTAATAGTTTTGGATGAGCTAAGGTAAAAGTCCATTTATTGTTTCACTGAGGTAGTGAACAGCCAGGACAGTAAATCATATGTCTTGTTTCTACTAAATATATTTAGTTTTTTTAATATCAATACTTGGATATATTAATTCCAATCTTACTTTAGATGAATTGTTTTAATAACTTTTTAATGCTTGTTTTAATTATAATAATACAAATTCAAAATAGTCAAAATGATATTGTTATTCTGTAAGAATACAGTATATCATATTTATTTTACAAAACTCTAATGCAATCAGAGAGTGCTTACTACTCATATAAACTGCATCTTGTACTCGTATTTATCGTGTACTAAAACGATCAGGGTAAGGGGCGCCCCAGTTAGTGGAACCATCAGACAACTACTACCCTTTTGCGGACATTAGGTTACAGTTCGGCATTTCTAAAAACATTTCTACCAAATACTTGTACTTTGTAGGATAAAATTACTTAAATACGTTATTATGTGTATGAGATAAACACACCTCGTGTACTGTATAGTATTTAATAATAAATTAAAAAAGTGAAAGTATGTATTAATCAAATATTTTAATTACAGTTCGTAACTGAAATATGAAATAGTTTAATTTATCGAACACAAATAAAGGAAGTTAATTTGGTCTATAAATAAACGTTAAATTAATAGTATGAAATAAACTTACGTAGTGTTATTCTGAGTCAGGTGGCAGTTCGTGTACTCCGATATCGATGTCCGTTTCTGAACGTGGATCGTCGTAGTCTGTTCCTCTTGATCATCAACTCTGATAATGAACTATTCTACTATATTGTTCCACATGTGTTCTTCTTTCATATACTTCAATTCTTGATTAATTACATGCTGGCAAACACTTTCCCAATTTTTCTTACCGATTTCCTGGATTGCACGGTCCGTAATCCAGGAAATATACAATAACTTCTTCCATTTTAATTGTGTATTTAACTTGCGCCCATATTTTCTCGATGGGGTTGAGTTCAGGATGATAAGGAGGTAGACGAAGGACTGTGTGGCCATGTTCCCGTAGCAGCGTGTTGAGGTTGAATTTCTTTTCATCCTCTTTATACATCTTTATTACTGTATTTCATAAAGTTCCATTTGTAGCTGTATCCGTCGCACTTGCAGCCACTTGATCATTTCACTTTTCCTGGAATTATATGTAGGTTGTTTTTCCAGTAACACAATATGATAAAAAGCATTATCTATTACGACAATTGAGGTTTGTGGTAAATTAGGAATAAGCTTCTCTTTTAGCCACTTGACATAATTTACGGAGTTCATGTCATCATGGTAGTTTTCAATCCACATTTAAATACCAATTTAGCATTTGGTGCAAACCCTTTTTTATAACCAGCGTACACAATGATTAATCTTGATCCTTTGGAAACGAGTGTTTTGATCCTTGAATTTTTATTTTTTGTGTCAGACCACGTCATTGATTTTGTGTGTGTATTGGGAATGTAGGTTTCGTCAGTATATATAATGTTTCTATTTCGTTGCCGATATTCTGTGATTTTTATTAAATATTTAATCCTTAGAAGTGTTATATCATTCATTTCAACTAAAATATTCCTATTATCTTACATGTTTTCCCATGCTTCCATTAAAATTCATACCTGCACAATTCATTTCTTCCATTAATTTCTTCTTTCTTAATTATTATGTGGCTTTTGTTTATAATGTGGTCGTTATTTATCAACTATCCTAAAGTGTAAAGATCATAATCATTGATATTACAAACTGGATAACTTTTTTTTAATAGATGTTGGATCAACAAAATTATTCCGAGTCTTTTTAGTTCCGCGACAACTCTTTCGACTGCTCGCGGAGCCACCTTTGTTGTTCGTGTATCTTCTCAAACACGTTCGCTTTAGTTATCATTGGTTCAATGTCATCAAAGTATTTAAAAACATTGAAAAATATTTCTCTATCCTAACTATGTAAGATTCGACCCTTCCTTCCGACTTTTGACATTTTAAAGCATAGATATTTTACTACTAACAAAAATATATTACTTTATATAATAATATGAAACAAAACATAAAACAAAGACATTTCTAACAGTTCTAACATAATTATCAAAAGAAACCTATTGATTATCTTTGTAAATGTAAACACATTTTAAATATTAAACGAAAAACTCCTTTAAACAGTTAAAACCTAATGTATATTATTTTGGACACTAAAAATAATCCGACAGCACTGTCGTCAAAAGACAAATGAACCGAGAGAAAGAAAGCTGGTTCTAGACTGTTTTCCTAAAAATTCTATTTAAAAATAGATTCGGTGAGGCCCTAAATGTTCACGAAAACGCAAGTGAGCTGCCTTCCTTCACCCTATCTAACTACAATCACACGACTAACTCGTTATTAGTAAAGTTCAAAATAAAACATACAAATTAAACGTTAGTGATATTCGATAATCAGTTACGTGTAATTCAGTATCATTAGGAAAGAACATTTTATCCAACTACCGTATAAATGTCTGTTGTGTATATGTTTGTTTGTTAAAATAATAAATTAGTTTAATAATAACAACATTAAAATTAAATTGCCATAGATTCATTTTCAAACGAATGTAATTTGTCTTCATTACATTCATTGCTAAATCACAGATACTGCAGTGAAGCAATGCTTTCAGTTTGGCTAGTACATAGAAAGCGCGTGAAATGGATAGTAGTGGAGTCCACCAACTGGGGCGCCCCTTACTCTAGCAAACAACTAAAACTATTATCTTGTATGAAATTATTAGCATCTCTTGTGCTCAATATACGAGAAAAGCTCAATTTTGTAAGAGTCAGACATGATTAATTTTTTTTTTGTGGTTATTGAAAACTAATGAATAAAGAATATGTTCCTTATCGGGGAGTCATAGTTGTATGTGGATGTTATTACTGAAGCCATACCCTTGTTGAACGTGTGCAACGCCTCTGATGGCAGCCAATGACGCCATAAGCTGCTTACGTGGCGGTATGGCTGAGTGTCAGCTGACACGGATCTGGGGTCGTCATGACCTAACACTGGGAAGATGAACTGGCTGGAGAACACGTGACTGAGGAGGTGCGTTAGGTTGCGAACTGTCGCCAAGTTGTGCATTGCAGAGTGACGCCCAGGATTGGACAGTGCATCTCTACACAACAAATTCAAATACAGGATTTATTTTGTATTTGTTAGGGTACGTCTTAATATGAAATAAATTAATTGAATGTAATTCTTATTACAAGAATTGTATAACTAGATGAATCTTATTTCAATTGTCTGATATTTAAACTATTTACTGTAAATATGAACCTATATTTATTTGCTTATGTTAAATGTATTATAAAATTCCCAAAACGTATGAAACACACAGTACGCATATAAGTATATGTTACGTATCTACGAAGTAGTGTCACAGATTTTGATTTCTGCAAGGGTCAATTAATACAATTATATTCATACGTTATTAAATAAATGTAATTATCTTTAATGTTATTTAAAAATGCATAAACTATCAAAAGATATAATGTATGTCTTTTAAAATGCTTATTTATTTTATATAATATGCGTTGTAATTGAACAAACGTAGATAGTTACCAAAATATAGATCTGAATTTATGTTTACCCGGTTATAACATGTAGAAGCATTAAATATAATTTTAAAATATGTTTCCAATTAATTAACTTTATGTAACACCTTTTATATCTGAAAATATTGCAACCATCAAATCTTTTCTATTCAAGCCTGATAGTTCATAAAGATGACATCTTCTATTCTTAGAGTGTTGAAGATATCAATTGTTTCATCTTAAGTTAAATTTATGAGTATTCAAGTAGCTTTCTTATCATGTAGATATATGTTGTATGAACTATATATCTTTACTTTTCAATGTCTACTTTAGGTTTGTGTGTTTATTCAAATAAACACTTAACACTCAAACACTTCTCATAAAATTCCACGCATTGCCAAATGTCCTCTTAATACGAGTAATAGTGTCCAACAAATAAATTACTAAAAAATTATCAATTTTTTTAAAAAGTGATTAAGAAACAAACATAACTTTTCAAAAAATTAGGGTAGTGAGATGAAACACTGAAATCAATTACACAGTTCTTCCAAATAAAAATTGAGCTCTCGTTCTGAAAAAAAAAATGAATATAATATCACTTCAAATGGCCCACGGGTCTCTCCGTGAACTTTGTTATTTTATATCCCTTCTAATTCTATACATACAAATACACGTCAGCTACTCGTATACACATAGTGTGACTCCTTACCCAGTCCACAGCACAAACTCTATGTTTTCCCCATGCTTAGCCTTCATAGCGTAGGCGGCGGACTCAATGAGAGCCCAGGGTGAGTCACAGTTGTAGTCTCCATACTTGCCCAAGGGTGTGCGGCTACCACCTCGCCAACAACCTTATAGATGCAACATAGTTAGAACATAAATGTACTCAAATACCAATATGAATAAATACCACATTGTACATTACAGTTTATATGTAAGTTACAGGGCATTCCATGAGTAAAAGTTGAATTTAACTTTAAGTACATAGCAACAGTGCACAACAGGGTGCATAATTCACACGTCTGAACAGGAACGTGATAAATAATTTTCAATATTTTACCGTGTTGCATAACATTGACTATTGTTTTAAGTTAAGCATATTCTGTAGTTAAACACAAGCATAGTCTACATATATTTTAATTCCTTAAATTAAATTTCATAGAAATTTAATGTGTCTAAAAGGAGGTAGGATAGCCTTATCTGATTCACTTTAATCCTAACGGTAGTAAAGTCATTAAAGTTTTTACATTTTACATATAACAATTGTAAAAAAATTAACTGATCTTCTTTAATACCTGCTAAAAACATGTTTTAAGAAGGTATTGGCAGCACCACACTGGTCCTGATATATTCAGTGGTTCAATATCACTACAGTATTATTGTATACATATACAACTGCTGTTATTTCTGTATTGAGTATGCTGGTGTTGACATTGCGTAGTTTTGATTTGTAGTAATTACATTTTCTTATTCTGATTAGCATGTGTACAGTGCTGACCCTACTTCCTTGACATCTGATCCCTTTCTGAGTTAGCACTCTCAGGATGTTCTACTCAAATTTTACCTACTCCACTTCCTGTACCGTATTTCCTGTTGTAATTAAACATCTTTCTCATTCTTACTGTAATTTTTTTAGTTCAAACTTAGTCATAAATGTTTGTAATTATGTGTTTGATCTCGTGCTTGGCTATCTAATGTTTTAGCTAAGTAAACCTCAAAGGTTTACAAGTCCCCAAGAAATATTTTTAAATGAGAATGTTTATCATTATAACAAGGGAATTTCTGTGTCCTCGGAGCCAATACATTAACTAATTATCTCGAAGAGACCAACTGCTGGGCAGATTAACGAGTGTCATACTTACTACCTACAATAAAACAGAAACATGTATTGTTTTGTATATTGTTTTGTAGACCAGATTGTGGCTTTGTTGTTGCCATTAAACTAATCGCAATGGATGTTTAAGCGTCAATAGACGTTAATATTGATTTAGTAGTAATGTAGAAGATTTAATTTTAAGTTATATTACAATAATTAAATGACAGGGTCAATGTTATTAAAATTGGGAACGACATATTTGTCAGTATATTGTTACAACCTATTTGTGATTCTGTTGGTTACGTAGGAGAATATAAATGATAAAATATTGTAGTGTAACTAACCGGTTGTTTCGTATCGAAATTTGTTCAACTAAAGGGCGCGATTATTTAGATATGTTTTATTTATAATGCAATAACATTGACATTTATTATATATTTATAAATTGAAACATATGCTATTAAATTACTATCATGTAGATGAAAGTTACAATAACTTAGTAACAGATGCTAACCATTCTAAAAACGTAAGCTATCTCTAGAGCATAAAAGATACTATGCTAATATATTGAATTTTAAAAGGATAACTGTATACATACTATTATCTTTGTTTGAGTAATGCGTGTCCAGGTGAAGATCTGTTATGTGCCAGAAATAACCTGAAACAAATAATCTTGAAGTAAATATAAACATAAATACACAGAAGTCAGTCTAGTTTTAGTGGATTCACGTTACACAGATTCTCGGTCGTAAGTAACACAAGGTCATTACATTCGTGTTGGTATGGGAGTTTAACCTTGATTTAATAGGAGCTTTTACAGGTTTCAAAGCCATGCTTTTAAAGGCAACTATTTGTCGACTTCCTTAACAGTCTCTGCTGTTTTAGAATAGGCCTATAACAACATTTTTCAGATGCAATTTAAAACTAGTAACAATATTATATCCCCCAATATAATAAAAGATGGCAAAGATTTACAAATTACAATACAACTGATGGAATAAAACTATCAACAATGTATCCGTTATTAATAATTTATCAATAATTATCAATAAAATCCGTTTTTATGTTTCCAATAATATATATTCTATTGAAACATTTACCAATGAATGTTATCTTAAAAATAGTGTTAGGTATTAAATACTTAAATTTCTTACAATATTTTCAATCTACCAAAACAGTTATTTTTATTTCGTTACTTAAATATATAAAATAATAATTTTATCATGTAATATTTTGTAAAGTAAAGCTTTTTAAATTACTATTTTGTAACTTGTGTTTTATAATGCACTAATATGAGCAAGTTGTCAATAAATAGTTGGTTAAATCCCAGCTTCATGTGCTAAAGGTTCTCAGTTCGATCCCAATCAGAGTCATAATACATTTTGAGAAGGATCAGCTGATAACCACCGGCTGGTCATTTGTCATTGGGCTATTAATTAATGACACTTTCTAAGGAATAGTCGGCCTTAGTTTGTAACAATGACTATTCCCTCATCTACACTCATCACACTCATTCGAAATCTATATTCGCCCATATCTTGACGATCGGCGTCTTATGAATTAATAAATAAAAATTATGTCATTCAACTAAACAGTTATTTTCAAAATGTATATCTATAAAACTACAATTTGTTTAGTTATATATAATAAACAATATATAAAACAACATACCATAATAGTTCCTTTCAATTAAATTTTATCACAATCACATAAATTTGAATTTTCTAGCCAAATAACTAGAATCTACAGTTTCCGGTGACAACCGTGTCAAGGTACTATCTACAATATTTACAAGATGACCAGACGTTTCGCCCATACTGTGATGTGGCATCCTCAGTGGTTTCTCTGAGACTCTGAGGATGCAACATCACAGTATGGGAGAAACGACTGGTCATCTTGTAAATATTGTAGATAGTACCTTGACGCGGTTGTCACCGGAAATTGTAGATTCTAGTTATGACACAGGCCGCTTAAGCCTAAGTTCTAAGATTTCTAGCCAAATATTTTACTCGATATTATATTTCTTCCTAGTTTGATGCTATGGATCGGATGAAATTAAATATACACATAAATAAATGTACGTTAGTTCCTCAATAGCCTGATGTTGTTAACATTGTAAGCATACATTGAGCTGCAATCTCAGCTCTTACTACGTATGTCCTCAAATATTTTTAACACTAACTGCCGTCATTAGTAAGATATCAGTTGCATTGACTCTATGCCTATTCCTGTTTGCAGACACCACCAATAACCTGGACATAAACCTGTTTAATATATAGTGTTTTATAATCAAGTAACAGCCGGTGAAAACAAGTTTTATCTTAATTTTGACGAAGTAGTCGTACATTAATTCACAGTAAATGGTATAGTTTTGTACAAATATATTAATAAATATACAAAAATATATCGCTTGTAATCTATAATTTGAAATTGTTATGAATAAAAAATGAAGCACAATTAAAAAACTGGAGTGCCAATCGTAAATTGACCATTTATAGAAGGGCCCACGCCTATACAAACAAGTGAACGTTATGTGTAGTGACATCACTGACCATAGGCATTCAGTCATTTGCAGCAATTATATTCACTCTATTAATTAAAATCCACGAGGCAAACTCACCTTTCGTAAATTAAAATGCTATATCATATGGTTTTAGAAAATAATTACCTAGGTAACCAAACAACTTTCAGGTAATGCCTTTTTTGCGTTTTCAAAAGGTATATATTGCAACTTTTGACTGGGTCTCATAACTTTACGGATAAGTATATTCTTATTATATTTGTACATAGATTGGGTTGTAGAAATAATAAAGGAAGGGATTTTGTGTTATATTTAATGAAACCAAATACATCATTTTTGCTCATTAGAAGGGCATAGGACGTTTTTATAATTTCTTCATTTCCAAAAAGAGGTCAAATTATTGATCTGCGTTTGTTAAGCTACATCCATTACAAGTCAGTAATATGACAGTAAGGAAGGATGTCAATGGACACTTAGAGTTAGGTCCATATATATTCAAAGTTCTCTTCTGATCCATTGTTAATAAGTATATTGTTTGACTCAAATAACGGTGCTGTAGGGAAGTATATAATGGGAATTAAAAGAAATGAGATATTTTACAAATGCAATTTTTCCTATAGGTCTTACCTATTTTTGTCGTATGAGATCGTGATACAATTGACAACACTAGGAATGAACGGAGTAACATTTTCTGTAACAAATAAAGAAAAACATTAAGCAGATGTTACACAAAATAACTGAATACAAAATAAGACTTATATTGTTATTATTTCCATATAAATAATAATAAAGTTACATACAAATATTTTGATAAAACTATAATTTATTTCAGTCAAAATGATTGATCAACTTCAGTAACTATATTTTATATAATCAAAAATAGTTAAATAATTCTTGTTAGATGTTTTTTGCCATGTTTGTGATTTTATTTGATATATAAATATTTAGACAACACTTTTTGTGTGTACGTTAAACAAACATTACATTGAACAATCTAAAATGTATTATTTATTTGAGTAGTCTAACCTACTAGAGAAGATTAATGGCAGTTTATCACTAGACAGTTGAGCTGGATATGCATGGTTCAATCAACCCATCTACTGGTGAGTAGCCTAACATACTAGAGAAGAATAATGGGCAGTTTATCACTGGACAGTAGAGCTGGATGTGATTGGTTCAATCAACCCATCTACTGGTGAGTAGTCTGACCTACTACAGGAGAATAATGACAGTTTATCACTAGACAGTAGAGCTGGATGTGCTTGGTTCAATCAACCCATCTACTGGCTCTTGGCTCTCTGTAATACAATCTACCACATACAGTTTTAAGCATCGGTGGCTGCAAACAGTTATCAAGTCAATTAAATTTCAATTACGTCTAATATTAGCATTGTTTAACTATTTCAGAAATATTTATTTGTAAACTGTAAAATATTTTACATTTTTATTTAAATTCACTGAATAACCTACTAGTGATTTTTGCAACTTCATTCTCATTAGTTTATCCCCAAATACACTCTTTTAAATTTATAAAATCAATTTATCATTGAATTTTCACTCACATGTAGGATTTTCTTAAGCACCGTTTAATGTTCTTCATATTTTCTTTGGCTCAAAATAAACAGATGAAATAGTACTGAATCTGTATTTTATATGACACGTTTGCTTTAAAAATTCAGTTTTAGGGACTAACAGCATTCGTGAATAAATGTTTGTTATACATGATTGTTCTTAATGTATATGTATAAAGTTATATTAAATTAGTGGTTTTGTCAATGTAGGTAATATAAAATTTACAATTATATTGAAACACAATAACATCAAGACAATGTTAACAAATATTTTTACAATGCGGTGATGAATTACCTACATCTTGACACATCTCCATCATGTGCACTCTTCACAAATTAATTCTGATTTCCCTAGCAATCTGCACACAGAGTAATGCAAACTAGATTTAGGGGCTTCACAGCATGTAAAGACAAAATCCCCTTCTTTGAGTTTTAACTATCTGTAGGCCTATACCTGCTTAAAGAACTAGATTTATTGAACTAGGTCACCAAGAAAAAGTCTGAATGATTTATGATCTATAAATAATCATATAAAACATTTCAAGTATACACGAAATATGGTGAACATTAATATATATTTAAGATGTATTAATAGTAAACAATAAAATATCATATTACCAGTATTTTCATATACTTAAGATTCCATTATTTTCAAAGTTAACTGTAGGTTCTTAATTTACAAGCCATCCTCAACAGGGCAAATAATATAGTGAACCCCCTAAGTTTTTGCCATAGTAAAAAAACTATTTCATCAATTAAAATTCAGAAAGTATCGAGAAAGTAAAATCATTCTGTGGACAACTAACAACAGTATTATGTTTTTTAGTTAGGATTATAGAATAAAACTGGAACCTACCCATATTAAATTGCTCCAACTTAACACGCGAAAAACCGTTTATGTCACACTTTTACGAGTGGTGTCAACTTCAATACAACGCAGAACCTTGCGTCCCATTGCCTCTTAGATATCTCTACAGAATTTACAGAGTTACGAGAAGTTATAGGAATTTTCAAACGTTATTATTAATAACTAATTATTAATACTGCATTCATAGTTTTGAATACAATAGTAACAATTTACTCTATTACATTTTTAAGCCAAAAGAAAACTTCACAGATTCATGTTTTATTTATTGCAATATATATTTTGTGTGAAAGTTCAATGTAGGACTGAGTAAGATTCAATCAACGTCTGAAATAGTTTACAACACAAATATACTAATTGGTAATACTACCAACAAATATTCATTATTGTATTGAAGTATTTTTTTATTTTTTAATATTTATTTTTATATAAAAAACAAATGAGAATATCTATTATTGTTGATATAGTTTTTTCGACCTTATTAAGAATCAATTCATGAACTACCATGACGTTATATTCGCTCCATATACCTTGTGTGACATTCTTTATTTAAAAAAAAGTCTCTCTATATTTGTAAATATCTAGGTTGTCTTCGAGCCCAGAAACCTGAACTCTTGTGTTCAATACCTCTTAGATTTATGTGTTTGTTAAAAAGATTATTATGACATTATTTGAAGAGTATTTTGATAACTATTATGATTGCATGTTAAACGAGTCATCGGCCGGACATGATCAACAACAATTGAAAATGTTAAATCTGATAACCACTTAGAATTATTTACATTATAAAACACTTTTTCTACTATTTACGTTTAGTTTTATATTTTTATTCGTAATGTTTAAGTAATTTTATAAATATTTAAGTATTTGTTTTCTTTTATTGAGTTATAAGAGTTTTCGGAAAAAGTTCTAAAGATAGTCCAAAATATTATACATAGCAATCGGTTTTAATATGTGATATATCATAGGTGTTTTATTACTATTGCTTTGTTTTTTTTGTTTTTTAACTTATTTAGTCTCAAGTCATCATCAATTATTAATAAAATGTTCTCAAATTTGTTTTAAATAATATTTGATTCTAAAGTAATGGTTACAACAGTCAAAACAATTTACTTCTAAAACTATTTTCAATCCGCCTTCGTCAAACTAAATTATTTTTGAAATGAGAGTTATTACTCTAAAAACTCGAGACGAGACATAACTGTTAGTTCATTCCACTGTAATATTTAGACAGCTAATCAACTGTACATGTCAGTCTACCTATATGAAGAGAAGTAATACCACATATCTCAAGATTGATCCCTGTGGATTACTTCTTACGTCTGTACTTCATCTTCTCGAATGAAAGCTTGCGTTGTCAAAGGGTAACATAGCGAACATAATGTGTGTTATAAGACTGGTTAAAAGTATTATTACCATGGGACAATTTTCTCTCTCAATATGTGTGAGTTCCGATTACAAATGTTTAACATACTTATAATTTCTATACGTTACATACTCATACACGTTCAGTGTTTCTATACGTTACATACTCATACACGTTCAGTGTTTCTATACGTTACATACTCATACACGTTCAGTGTTGCTATACGTTACATACTCATACACGTTCAGTGTTTCTATACGTTACATACTCATACACGTTCAGTGTTTCTATACGTTACATACTCATACACGTTCAGTGTTTCTATACGTTACATACTCATACACGTTCAGTGTTTTTATACGTTACATACTCATACACGTTCAGTGTTTCTATACGTTACATAGTCATACACGTTCAGTGTTTCTATACGTTACATACTCATACACGTTCAGTGTTTCTATACGTTACACACTCATACACGTTCAGTGTTGCTATACGTTACATACTCATACACGTTCAGTGTTTCTATACGTTACATACTCATACACGTTCAGTGTTTCTATACGTTACATACTCATACACGTTCAGTGTTTCTATACGTTACATACTCATACACGTTCAGTTTTCTATACGTTACATAATCATACACGTTCAGTGTTTCTCTTTCACCTAAGAAAAACGGATGTTTGTCAGACTTGCTCAAACAATGATCGTGTATGAAGTTAAATGTTGAATATCGGTGTCTTATGAGACTATTTAGACATTATTAGTCTGAGGGAATTGTTAAGTCAAGTCAGTAATATTTTTTCTATAACTTATCTTAGGGTTAATAAATATTATTTTAAAATAAATAATCTAACTTAGTCATTATGTGTTACTCTTAACACACGGAAAACATTTTAACACTCCTTTTTGGAATGATATTGCATCAATTTATCGAATTATTTTCTGATACTGATTTGGGGCATTTTTGATTAATAATACAATATTATTATAACGGTTACAATTTTGTTTACTATACACATTAGTAACTCTGGTTAGCATTGCTTTTATATTAGTTTAAAACCACAAAGTTAATGTCTAAATATCAACTTGTAACAAATGGATGTATTCACAATGCAGGTATGTACTAGTGTGCTGTCATGAAGGCTTTGCAATACATTGTACATCAACGTCAAATGATGAGAACTAATGACAGAGTGTTTGGTAACCATTATCTACACATCTGCACCTGTCTAGATCCGGCCAATTTGTACTACAAATGGGTTACCATTCCGGTCCTATTGATTATACGCTGTTATGAAGATAACTGCGTTAATTCACTCGTCTTTTGATACATCACTACCGTTCACTATCACCTAAACGTACAGGTTTACAGCATATTTGTTACTATATAGGGTCGAAAAAATATGGAAACACTTTCACAACTTTTGTATGACTTCACTTGTAAAAATGAAATCTTGTAGTTGGTTATAATGACAAGACCATACTTTTTGACGTGACATTTCATTTTTTCAGTGAGGAGTTGAACATAAATCTTAAACGTAAGCCTAGGTCACCGAGTTTTAGTTTGGTATCAAACGAATGGTCTATTCAAGAGGAATTAATTACCGCAAACAAGTCTTCGAAAGATTTATCCTTCCCAGAGTAGTGGTCATTTGAATGCCAAAGTAACTATTTTAACAATTTCTCTACTAGTTAACGGTTTTAAGGAAAATTATGCTGATAAAAAATTATTCCTTATGGAATACAATTATTTAAAAAAACAAAATTATCAAGTACTGTATATGGAAACAATAACGTTGTTTTGACAACGTTTCCGTATTTTTCCACCATGTATATGTTTACAATTTTACTAGCATAATTAATTTTGCTAAGTTGAAAAAATATTATATTGATGTAGATTGTTTTATACATATATTTTTAACAAAAATGGTTATAAAGATGGTAAATTGTGTAAGTTATTTTATTTATTTTTTTTTTTACTATAATAATATTGTCAATGACAAATAATAATACTTATACTATTGATATAGGTAGATTCAATCTTGTGTACTTAAGTAAAGTTTTCACGGAGAGAACTTCTATAACAATGACTCTTCGCAGACACTATCTCAGCGAAACCAACGATGTATTTGAAGAGCAGTTAATTATGTAAATATTTGATAGAAAAAGCAATTACAAAATGGTTCTACCTTTAGGAAACTTAAAATTACTACGAGATTATTAATACAATATCCATTTAACCTTCTTGTAAAGCTATTTAATGTTGTGTGAACGCAACGATGTACATTACTGAAAAGGAGATGTGCTGTACATTTCATAAAAAAAATAGTTAGTATTAGATTTTTGCAAAATAGATACAAATTATTCGTGAGGGATTGACTATATAATGACAATATTGACTTTCTTATCCAGCTTAGATATATAGAGCTTAAGGCTTTCATTCAACAGACTGAAACAAGATTGTAGAATACTGTTTATGAAATAATAATTTTTCTTACTTAGTGTCAGTTCGAATTGGAGTTGGTAAATTGAACCAGAATACTGTCAAACCTAAGCATACGGCTAAGTAGTTGTTTCACAATGAACAGTGAACTGTGATATTCACACACCCTATGTAAGAAAAATTTCTTGTAAACCGCGATACATAAAAAGGTATCTTCTCTTACAGCCATTATTATGTATATGGTGTAATAAGTTAAAACTATTTGAGAATGTTTCTTGTTTAAAATGTCCAAATAACTAACTGGTCAAGTCTACACTTAAAGTTACGAATAAATTAGAAAATAATAGTACAGTGTGTAACATTAATATTTTTTTAACATTAGCTTTACACACTATTAGAGAAACCTTCTATTTAAAGAAAATAACTGTAATAGATATATTTTAAAATATCAGGTAACAGTATAAAAATAACTTTGTTGAGAAATTGTTTTTATTTAATTTCAAATTAGTTACCATATAACACCTTAATATATGTTATATGTTTTAATATTTTCTATTTTTATTTACATTTCTCAACCATTAGAGACACAATATATTGAGTATCTTTTATATTTAAAAACACTTCACTCGTCAGTTCAAATGAACATGCAGGCTTGCACGTGTCCAACGAGGGAAGTATCGGCCGTTATAACTCAGTTGGGGACTCGAACCATGGACCTGGCCTTCCACAGTCCTTAGCCGCTTCACTGGCAAATGTTACAACCGTACGTGTATGGGTGGGTGGGTGGGTTAGTACCACCGTACGTGTATGGGGGGCGGTTGGGTTAGTACCACTGTACGTGTATTTTAGTACCACCGTACGTGTATTCCTTAATTTGTGTTTATGATATAATATGTATGTTTATTTATTTCACTTTTGTAAAAAAAAATTATAGCGAGTTAAGATAGAATCTCACTCATAAAACTGATGTCTTGTTGACTTAGTAGCCACCTTTTAAATACTTGCAAAAGAAATCTAGCCCTTGTAGCTCTCTTATTTGTTTAGGTAATTTATTGAATAATTGAGGAGCTAAATAGTTATAGCCTTTTCTGACGTCCTTAATGCTGCCGATTGGGAGACTATTGAAAACCTTAGCAAAGAACAATCATCAAAAGTTCTCCAGTTAACTACAGATAACCATAAGAAGAAATATCACAAGCTACAAGATGAATATTTTAAAAACAAGTTTTCAGATAGTCAATTCGACACTAGCAAAATTATAGTAAATATAACTGAAGATACCCTAGATCAACCTACAACTTCTTTACTTATAAAAGAATTTAACTATGCAGTTGCACCTAGTAAAATTCCAACTGAATAAACTATTTCCTCTGTAGAAGAAGCGGTAAAGGATTTACCATCTTAAAATGCTGAATAAATTAGACAAGATGTTTCAGTAGTGCTCAGGAAAGCCCAGCCACCAAAAATCTGTCTAGGGATGCAAAAGCTGCATTGAAAGCTTTAAAAGAAGATGCCTCAAGAATAATGATACCATCAGATAAAGGAAATGCCACAGTTATCATAAAGACCGAAGATTATAAAGTTAAAATGGAAGATATGATTAATAACGGTCTATATAAGTCAGTAAGGAATCTGACTAAAAGAATTGCTTCAATTGTATTGAAATTGATCATGTCAAATCCTAATTTTGACAAGATAAAAGAATATTTAATAAATTCTGAACTAAGGCCACCACTATTGTACGGATTACCTAAGATACACAAAGAAAATATACCAATGAGACCTATAGTAAGTTCCATAGGATCACCTACTTACAATTTAGCCAAGTTTAAATCTAAACAACTAAGTGAATATGTAGGAAAAACTGGGTCATTTGTTAGAGATTCTGGATATTTTATCAGCTTTATGAAAAAACAAATAATAATAACTCGTTTTCCTAGTTATGTTTTTGCAATGTGTATTGCACTAAGTAAGTATTTATTCCTTAGTTAAATATAAAATATTTTATCAGAAATTTTATAGCTTAATCATATGGATCTCCTTAGATATCGATGAATGTGCAATACCAACACAAATACATAGATAATAAACACGATACTTTAAACAAACAACTTGAATTAATAATACATTACAATGAAGGAAACTTACTTTTTTTCAGATGTTTACATTAGTCCTTGTACATTGAACAACCAAACGTAATCCTAAAGTCTCAATACTTTGGCACAATAAACTCTCGACGTTTCAAGGAAATCGCCTTACAGAATAATGTCCACTTAACGCAGTTTCCCGAGCACACAAGTCAACTCAATGCCTGACTTAAGCCGTTTTGAGTAATTTATTTTAACGGTTACTTAGAAATAGAATACAGGTATACGGAAATTAAATTTAAATATAGTTATTTAACCTTAAAGAAAGAAAAACTTGAATAATAACTATAATTGAGTACCCTTTATTAATTTTTTATAATAATGCATGACCGGTTTTGGATCTTAGGTCATCTTCAGAGTGTAAATAATAAAACCTATAATTATTTTTATTATAGTCTAAATAATTATAGTTATTATTCATTTTATTACACTAGTAGCCCTAACTCGTGAACTAACTTATACACATAAGAAAGAAAAACTACTGCATTATAAATAAGCTTTAACTCTTTAATAACTGCTGGGATATGAAAAAAAAAATTCAGTCAAATCATCATTCAAACAGTACTGCTTGCGACAGACTGACTCAGATTGCAGTCCAACAATCATGTTGGATGAAACTGAGGTTGAAGAAGTCTACTCGACAAAATTCCTCGGAATTCATCTCGATCGAGGGATGTCTTGGGACTGTCACGTAGACCATGTTTGTTCTAAGTTGTCCTCAGGCATCCATGTTTTAAGACGACTATCCAAATACTGCCCGACTCAGATACTGATAACGGCGTATTATGGTGTAATCTACCCTCACTTGTCTTACGGACTGGTACTGTGGGGAGGTTGCGCAAACGTACACCTGTCCAAAGTATTCGTCCTGCAAAAGAAAGCAGTTCGAATAATCGCGAAATTGAATAGAAGAGAGTCGTGCAAGCCAGCCTTCATAAATTTTAAACTGTTGACTCTACCTTGCCTCTATATCTTAGAAACATGCATATTCTTTAGGTCTAAATGCAATCACATAAGAGGTATCGACATACACCGTTATGAAACTAGAGGCAGGGAAAACTACCGAACTGGGAGACACAGGACGGTAGTTCATGAACATTTACCCCGCAGGCAGGAGGTCAATTATTCAACAAGTTACCTGATTACATTAAAAGTGCCCCAATACCTAAGGCGTTTAAAACTCGTCTAAAAGCATCATTAACTACTCACGCATTCTACAACATTGACGAGTTTATGGCACATGATTGGGTAACCGACAAAGAGACCAGAGTGGGCTAAATTCTAATGAATGAGGTTTGAATGAATGTGACCATTCTGTATGTTTGAAAGAGTCCTAGATGTCATGGAGTGAATGGAAAATTTTAGTAATATTTATTCATAATATATTGACGATTGCATGCAATGTTAAATTGTTCCGCAATAAAATATTTATTTATTTATTTATATAGGAAGCCTCATTCAAAAACTAGTTAACATAGGCAATCATAATGTTTATAATAATACTTTTAGTATCAATATTAATAAATATAGTAAAACAACCGTAAGATATATTTAGTTTTCTAGAAGTTTTAAGTTTATCAAGCAGATCCAGTATGCCTGTTCCTCTCAATATAGATCTATTTCTTCAACTAAATAAACTGACCAAATATCCTAAATTAAAAGGTTCTCAATCGCAGTTCACCAAAGGATGGTAATTTTGGTTTTGGTTCGATGGTGGGATATATAAGTCGTCAAGTAGGAAGCCAATTAATGACTGTCTTTATCCAATAAACCAGCCAAGATGTGATCAATAGTTCATGTAGGGTTTGTGTCAGCTGAGCCACCCATTAAAAATGAAACTTGTGCAACTATATTAAATTTTTGTACGCAAATTTAACTTGGTCTTAAATTAAAAATATTAATATTATATTTGCATACTTATGTTGTAACCTTATATACTTGGAAAATAATGTTATTAATTATAACATTTATAATTATCAGATTTATTTACTAAACCTCTTCTTATTGAGGCCATAATTAAATGTCACAATCCATTAAGTAGGCCTTTGTGTTGAGTTTCATATAGTGGTAATTATAGGTATGAAATACAATAGGATGTGGACAAGGGACGTTGAATGTGTTGGTGCCAGAGGCTTAATAAGCATAATTTAGAATTACGGATTATTTATAACGATTTAATTACATTACAAGTTCGACTTTATTATCATAAATTTAATACTTTCAGGATTTCATTTTCCTATACAAAATAGATTTACAACTGGGGAAATCAATGACTAAAAAACTATAAATTATCTCTTTTGAAATATTTTAACTCCATAAATATGTTTATTAAATGTGTATTTTTATTAATTTTCAGCTAAGAATGTACAAGATGTAATAAAATATAAAAAATAATACACATCTAAGGTTATTATAAACATTATTAAAATACTTAAGTTGTAGAATTATATGTAATATAAGAATAAATGTTCTTGGTTTAATTCTAAAACATATATTAAGAATGGAATATATTTTACAGTTTGAGATTTTTGGATACGTTAAATATGAGAATATATTCAATAAGAGCATTTTATGAAAATTTCTGAAAACAAACATGAAAGCAATTGTTAAGGACATGATATTGTTCCTGGGAAAATAAAAGACAAAAAGTAACAACGAAAAACATTTCTCCATAGTTCAATCGGGACAATAGGAGCAATTTTGAACTCCTTCCCTTTTGTTGCATTTTAAACACTGTTTCTATTTTTGAAATGTCAAGTATATTTATTGACAGCTTAAAATGGCTTTCGACCCTGCGGGTGAACACTTTGGGTTATTTTAATGTTTAATTTCAATTGAGATTTCAACGACTATATTTAAACTGAAATTATTATTAATGATTGATTTTTTCTACAGTTTATTTAAAAAAATTATTTGATTAGTTATTAAATTTAATCCTACGACAGCTCATTATTTATAACTGACAAAAATGCATAAAATCAACTAATAAAAGGTTTCAGGAAATTAAATCAATTGACGTTTTACTAAATTATATATTGAGGTAAAGTTTAAAAAAAATTTACAAGAATATTTTAAAATATCAAATATGTTGTAAGATGTATATAGAACATGATTGTTAACTATTTAATTGTAAGGGATAGAAAATAAACGATACTAATCGAATAGTTGAACTATGGAACATTTAGTTATCTTAAATGCATCATATCATATCCATGTTTAGTGAAGTTAATTTTGTAGTTTACATGAATGTATAGATACTTATGGTGATAACAATTAAAACATATAATATTTAACACCATATAAATTATAATACTCATTGGATTTAGTGAGAAAGTTACAAATATCGTTGTTTGCACATATCATGAATTATATAATTAATTAGTAGGACTAAAAATGTCTACTTTAAAATTTTTTTAAGATTCTTTAAAAGAATAATAGACATTTAAGCTATACAAAAGTGTGTTTTTTTGTATAGTTTACAATGACTGTTATAACTACAATAAAACTAAACCTCTATTTTTTTCAGTAGCCAATAGTCATACAATCCGGTGGTGTTTACTCTTTACTCTTTCTATGTGGGGCCACACTATGAAATGAACAGTACTGTAGGTGAAAACATGACATTAGTTATTATATGGCAGTGAGTGTCTATTGCTGTGTATCAATTCTACTGAGTTGTAACTGTAGTTGTAAAGCCCATTATGACTGGAGAGACCGTCGTTAGTGCTTGCCATTATCATCTTAGGCATGGGATCAGGTCAATGTTCTAAGCTTATAATGAGATATTTTACATCAATGAAACTGACTCTGATTATATAAACTACCAGTTTGATTCCAAGTTAATAAAGATAAAATGTTCGGCCTGTTCTAAAAATGCTCAATTGTACGAGTGAAACGACGAAGAAAGAACTAATACTCTTCAATCTAACACGTATAGGTTAAATATGTACAATTTTATGACAGCTAATAGTACAAACCTTATTTGATAGTAATGTTTTTATTTAATTTTTGTTTTTCAAAATAAATGTTGTGCTTGATTATATGCTTGAAATTAATGAAGATAAAGTGATGCTATGTCTTAAATCGAATCCATCCTTTATGGCTTAGGTGGGCATTCAACTACAAGCCATGACTTTACTTATCTCGAGTTATTGCTTGTTTGAAGAATATAACAAATTGGTGTTTAAATTGTAGCTGGACCTGTTTTATAAATAATATAGCTGAAGTGGGAAGGTTTCACCAATCTTGGTGAATCCTGAGTTTTGATGGGGGTTTGTCATGTTTACGCTAAATAATTATGTGTTCTTTGTATAAACATATGAGAGTGTGATAGCTGGAAAATGTATCATGCACTTACATATGTAAATTGGGAGAGCATTAAAGGTTTCGATTACTTCTAGCTGGTCTTCCGGAAAATAATTTATAAAAAAAGTTATATTAAAAAATCAATCATTGGAATTCACTTTTAAAAATCTCTCCTCCACAGGCTAGTTATTTCCATAAACGGGAAACATTTTTTAGAATAAATGGTTTTTATTAACTATTGGTTCTTTTCTCAATTGGTGATAATAATGAATTAAGAAAATATAAATGCTACTCAAAAAAATTGTATTTCATATAGATGTGATACCAATAGTTGGCAAATATCAAAAAAAGGAGAGGTGATACACTCACTCACCCATACACTTACAGTGATAGTGACCCACCCACTCACACATACACGTACAGTGGTAGTAACCCACCCACCCACTCACCCATACACGTACAGTGGAAGTCTCATTTAATAATCTCTTGGTCAGTACTCTGAAATAAACAAGCCATCAGAGGAGTGTTTGGAATAGAGCCTCAACAATGAGAAATACCTCTTAAAATAAACTTAAAATATGGGAAGTGATCCCTGTCACACAATCAACATTTGGAAGTGAAAACTTGTAAATGGGTTCTATACAGCATCTTTAGAGATATTGCCAACAAACGTTTTCAAATTCATATTTGAGATTAGGTTTCATTATGAACGCAGCAGGGAAGTATGTCCACTTATTGTACGACGAACACTGATGCATGTACTACGTGTTCAAATACGTCTCATCAAGAACGCAACTGATAAGTACGTCCACTTATTGTACGACGAACACTGATTCATGTACTACGTGTTCAAATACGTCTCATCAAGAACGCAACTGTGAAGTACGTCCACTTATTGTACGACGAACACTGATGCATGTACTACGTGTTCAAATACGTCTCATCAAGAACGCAACTGATAAGTACGTCCACTTATTGTACGACGAACACTGATGCATGTACTACGTGTTCAAATATGTCTCATCAAGAACGCAACTGAGAAGTAACGGCCACTTATTGTACGACGAACACTGATGCATGTACTACATGTTCAAATACGTCTCATCAAGAACGCAACTGAGAAGTACGGCCACTTATTGTACGACGAACACTAATGCATGTACTACGTGTTCAAATACGTCTCATCAAGAACGCAACTGAGAAGTACGGCCACTTATTGTACGACGAACACTGATGCATGTATTACATGTTCAAATACGTCTCATCAAGAACGCAACTGAGAAGTACGTCCACTTATTGTACGACGAACACTGATGCATGTACTACATGTTCAAATACGTCTCATCAAGAACGCAACTGAGAAGTACGGCCACTTATTGTACGACGAACACTGATGCATGTACTACATGTTCAAATACGTTTCATCAAGAACGCAACTGAGAAGTATGTCTACTTTTTGTACGACGAACACTGATGCTTGTATTACATGTTTAAACACGTCTTCTTTTCTTCCTGAGATATAAAAAGTCGTTTTAATTGTAATAAACCTATTTATGAACCAAAATTTACTAAGAAGAATACCAAATTTGACATTTATATTACAGGATCGAAACTAGTTAATAAATTTTTAAATAACTTATTAGTTATTCAGAACAATTTGTACTATTAAAAGTGTTTATGTCACGAAACATTCACTTATTTGGCAAACTCCAATCATATCCCAAACGTATGGTCTCCAGCCACAATGCTCATTTTAGATAATAATTCAGTAGACATATGAGATAGGTAATGTGGAAAAAGGTATAATCTACGAGCTTGGTAATTTGTAGGGAGCAACTGGAGAGTATGAAAGTCATCATTTATACAATAAAAATGATACAATCATTTTACTAGACAATATAATCAATTATATATGGAATACATACGAATTTTATATACCTTAAAGAATTACCAATCAATTTAAACTGATCATCTTTCTCATTAACAGTAAGATAAGTGATTTGTATATTGGATGACCTACCAACGCAAAAACTTGAGTAAACCTTCACAGTAATCTTACTTCATTAATACTTGATAATATATGAAAAACACTTCAAACTCGCCTTTTATGTTAGAAGTAATCACCCTCCATATTGAATAACACCAAGTCAACACGCGAACAACCTATTGTGTCCGAACCTTTGGCGTGATGCCAAAACAAACAAACCCCAAAGGTTAACCCTGCGTTGTATTACTTCATAGTACGTGTTGCGTGACATCAAATGGTAATTGTCTATGTACAATTATAGTTTTTAGTATATTAATGATTTGATTGTATTTAAATCTTAAAATATGCGTGGTGAGTAAAGGAATATAATCTAAAAAGTGTAGTTTATTTTTTCATACTAAACTTATTAAAGAAAACAAAAATCAGTTAGTTAAATTATAAACTATCATTTTGATTGAGGGATACAGTTAGGCTGCAGCTGTAAAAGAGTTTTATTTCTAATAAGTGTTTTCGGTTTTCTCCGAAAAGTATATTGCATAAGTTGCAATATACAGCACAGTTTAGGCCATTAAGGGGTCGATGTGTGATTGAGATTGTATGGCACTTATATATAATATGTTACGTTATTAGTTTACCAAAGGAGTTTGATGCTTAAATACCACGATTTAATGCACTATTAAATAGGTCTCTTGCCAGCCTAGTGGTTAGCACGTCTGCTTCATATGCAAATGGTCACGAGTTCAAATCCCGGGAGATACACTTAAATTTGCCATAGGTGTTTGGACCGTTGTCGGTCAACAACGTTTGAATAGCACGTACTTACTGGCGTAGAAAGTAAATAAATAAAAATAAAAACTATTTGCTACGGTGTCAAGCAATGTAGAGAGCTCTGATCATTCCGTCATCGTATTTAAAAACTAATTCTTCTAAACACAAATAGCCCCAGCTCCTTAAATGGGAATTGTCTTGTAGTACAGAATTAATTTTCGAATGAGTAGTACCAAATACTATGTGAGGAGTTAATTATACATGTATTTTACCCCCTTAAAGAAGTAGCACAAATTACTCTAATTTGTGTGTTTTAATAGTTATCAAATGGAAATGGTTTTTTATTATTAGTATTTATTTTAGTAAATCAATAACTATATACTATGGTTTTATTTAAGTATATGTGGTCAGTAAACTAAAATAACATAATAAGCATAATTAATTTTTTTAAACTAAATTCATGAGATGACAAAGCACAATCAGTTAGATCACTCATAAACCATCATTTAGTTATAGATAAAAGAACAGTCTTAAGAACATTTTATTTTACTTGAGTGTTTTTAATTTTTACCACATAAACTATAGTACAGTAGTGTAATTTTGTTGAATAAAGTGTTGTGTTAATTACCACATTTCATAACATTCCAAGGTAGATGTGTGGTCTTGAGAAGGGAGTATGTCATTTTATATCTCCATAAGAATATATTTTGTATATTACTATTTGTAACAGGGTTTTCAAAGGGTAATGTTATTACTTTATTTCTATTATAATGAGTATACACATTTTTTAATATTTGCTCTTTTTAAAATATTTAACATACTGGAAAATAAATAACCAAGCCAACAAGAGCTATTAGTTTTACAAACAACTTGAAGTTATTCAGGAAATCCAGACGAATCAGTTGTAAGGACATTTTATGTTATATATTATATAAATATATATATAAGTATTTACTAGTATATATTGACAAAGGTGGATGTGTTGTAATTGTAACACAAATAATATGACCATTATTCTTGATTATGTTTGGTAAGTAAAAACTAGTACTGAAATTTTAGAATAGGAAACTTGTACATTAGATGGCCTTATTGACTTTCTACTATCGTTTAACGTTCTAATTATATGAGATAATTGAATACAAAACTTAGGTAATTTATGCTTGTGTTAGTTGACAAATGTGGCACTGTGCTATGACAGTAGTT
Source organism: Stictocephala bisonia (assembly GCA_035578905.1). Taxonomy (NCBI): domain Eukaryota; kingdom Metazoa; phylum Arthropoda; class Insecta; order Hemiptera; family Membracidae; genus Stictocephala; species Stictocephala bisonia. Next base: position 938,195 of record JAQJVL010000299.1, read on the forward strand.
CACAATTGTGGCACTGTGCTACAACAGTATTTGACAAATGTGGCACTGTGCTATAACAGTAGGTGACAAATGTGGCACTGTGCTATAACAGTAGTTGACAAATGTGGTACTGTGTTATAACAGTAGTTGACAAATGTGGCACTGTGCTATAACAGTAGTTGAAAAATGTGGCATTGAGCTATAACAGTATTTGACAAATGTGGCATTGTGCTATAACAGTAGTTGACAAATGTGGCACTGAGCTATAACAGTAGTTGACAAATGTGGCACTGTGCTATAACAGTAGTTGACAAATGTGGCACTGTGCTATAACAGTAGTTGATAAATGTGGCATTGTGCTATAACAGTAGTTGACAAATGTGGCACTGTGCTATAACAGTAGTGGACAAATGTGGCACTGTGATATAACAGTAGTTGACAAATGTGGTATTGTACTATAACAGTAGTTGAAAAATGTGGCATTGTGCTATAAAAGTAGTTGAAAATGTGGCACTGTGCTATAACAATATAGCAAAGTAACATAGGCTTATTGCACACAATCCATACCAACCCCTTATACAGGCGAGCGTTTTCTTTTTACTGATTTAATTTAAATTCAATGAACATAAATGAAATACATAAAACAATTTTAAATCAACCTGCCTTTTATAAATGATAAAGTTAAATTTTAAAACTCCGTTTTAACAGTGATACAAAGCGAACGTAAATCAATAAGCAAACATTCGTACAGCCTCGGGTGTGCCAGTAACAAAGGTGAAACATCGCCCAGTAAACAATACTGACTCTTGGTGTTGAATATTCAGGCACCACCATATAAATTATATAATACGTTATTTTAAAATAGTTAAATACAATAATGTGCTTTTAAACTGATTTGTTACAACTATTTTGTCAAATTATACAAAAATAAAGACAAATGTTATTCAAATTGAAAATTAAAGGAATTTCTTGGAAAATTATGAGTACTTAGATTGTTATAGTCATTACATTTGATAAAATACCAGACTAATTATTCAATGTTTAGTGCTTAATTATGATTTTATAGTTCATATGTTAGATTTATGTTAAATAAGTTAATTGTTTTATTGAATAAAAAGAGTAATTTTTATAGGTTACTTTTAAGTTATAACAGGATTGATAAATACTGAACCAAATTGTTAATGGTTATGAAAGTGGTTTAACTTATCGTGGTTTATTTAATTACTATATATCATAAAGAATAATACTCATATTTGTAACATTGTCATCGTTGTTAGTTTAGCTTGATGGTTCATTTGCATATTAAAATTGAATCCTTTTAACTGTCTCGGCAAAAATCCTAGTTATTTTCTTAAGTAATGCATAGTAATGGAGTAATGCATAGTCAATTTATAAGTTTTTATAAGTATATCAATAAACGGACAATGGTATTGACCCACTCTTACATGTACAGTGGTATTGCCCACTCACCCCTACACGTTGATGATTTAACATCATCGTTGTGTTTGTGAGTGTGGATGGGCCAATACCACTCAACGTAAATGGACAAGCGTGTGATTTTTAAACACCTCGTGTATTACAATTGAATTGTTGATATAGACCTCAATCAAGTAAATTATTCCTCAAAATTAAACACATCCCTTTATCGATAGTATTATTCCACTAAACAAACTTGTTAATAATAATAGAAACAAATAACGTTTTATTTAATTTTATTTAATTTTATTGCACTTAATTTTATTTAATAATAAACAGGGTTTTTTATTTCTAATGGTTTTTCATTTATTTGGTATCCAACTAAAGAGAATAGTTTGAAACCTAGTTAAATTTCTCAGTCATAACGATCAAATAACAATATGAGGTACAATAATGGATTTTTGTAATGTGAATTGGCTTTGAATGCAAAATGTCTAGACATAGTTATATAGTTTTAGGCACAGTCAAATATTGGGACTTAATGCTTCACATTCGTATCATTATGTTAAATAATAATAAAAATAAATAAACCTTAATATAATTTATATCAGCATTGACCCAAAATTATTCTGAAATATTTATTTTAGTTAGATTATATTTACGTCAACTTAGGTATTTTTACAATTCACAGCCACTTTCTATTTCCAACGACTTTTTCATTGTGAAATAGTTCCATTTACTACGATAATAAGAACCGATGAACATTAATATATTAAAAACATCACTTCGATGTTTTATACATATTTTGGAAAGTGTATTTTATATTCTTGCCATAAAAAGATTATAAAACCAATAAAACTGGAAAAAAACAAATATCCAACATAATTTATATCACGTGGGTAGAGTCAAATAATAAATACAATATATAAAATAAAAACACTCCTAACATGTATATGGGCTAAAATTTTAAAATAATAAATCCTTGAAACAATATATAATATATGATTAAGTAATATTTCATAGTGTTTAACTTGGTTCGATATAATACAGGCAACAAACAACAAAATTGGCAAATGTCAACAAACTATAAAAATGAATTAATAACAACCAACAAAAGTATATTAATAAATAAAAAATAAAATATATAAAAATAAATAATAAGTATGGGCAAATTGAAATCAGCTTATCATTTACAAAAAAAAAAAAAAAATAAAATTATATATATATATATATATATATATATATATAAAACGATCCATTAGTCTTGGAATCTGTGTAATACTTTTGTAAATATAATTTGCTGCTATGTAAAGTATACGAAATTTTTTACAGGATTCAAATACGTCAAAAATTTACGTATGTGAACTTCCACCAAGTACACCAAGTTAAATTAAAAATTAATAAAATAACAAAATTAATGATCGGAAAACAGCATTGAGAAATCAGAAGTTAAAATATATATAAAGGTAAACAATATGAGCGTTTTTAAAGTATTAATTTAAGGTAATATTTTAGAAGTTTAATGAGCATTTGTACCATACCTCATCAAAATAAACATATGTCTCATCCAATAGTGCCCTAAATGTGTATCAAATAAGTCATGCGATGGCAGGCCCAGAAACTGGCCAGTTCCTCCCTTCCCCCCCTCCCCAAAGGATAAACTTAGTAAATTGTACAACAGGTGTATTAGAGTTACAATCTCAATAATGGACATGAGGTGTTCACTGTGGCCATAAGACAGCGAAATATGTTTATTTTTTTATCAGGTCTAATATTTAATAATCAAGACTATTTTATATTTCATAAAAACAATTAACACTATTAGTTTAACCACCATCCTACCATTTTCATGTTTAACATTAAAATTACCTGTATTATACCTACATTGTTATTTTATTATATTGATAAACATAAAAATCTAAGTGGCGATACTGAAACGGGAGAATTATTTTATAGAATATACATAAATCCAAGAAAAAATTCTGCTATTTTTACCATGTAAGGCATTATCAATCATAGTCGAGTACTGTTAATAAAATATTGTTAATGTTAGCAACTGATGATTGATGAAGTGGGTTTGATCGGAATGGGTTTCTGTCATTAGTTGTACTGAGCGACCTCAGTTAGTAATGTCCTGGCATAGCTCCCGTGAAAGACGATACCACTCTATACCAAGTACCACAGTTAATAATAACAACTGATGATTGATGATGTGGTGTGAAATTTAATGACCACTATCTCCACATCTGCATCTATCTGCCAAATTATACGAGGAAAGGTTATGTCCATAGTTATACTGAGCAAACTGGGTGAATCGTCTGGCTGTATGGATGGTAACAGGCGACGTGGAGTGGTAACGAGGCTGTCCGACCTTCCCCAGGGAGTCGAACTTTCGTTAAAATTAGTTTTTTGTAATGTTATGTAATTATTTATTTTTATTTAAACTTAGTATTTTCTCTTTTCTTTTTGTTTTCTTATAACGCCTAAAGATAGATTTTAATTTATTATTAACATAATTTGTTTTGTTCTAGTGCATTATGAGATTTATTTTCATGAATGTCTTTTTCATTACTTTGGAAGTGTATTTTTCTATAATCGATTTAACTTCACAACATCATTTAAAATTGTTTAAAGTTTTACCATTCTACTATTAATTAATTTATATCGTTCATTTGCTTTTTTTTAACAATTCATAATGTTCAACTCAATTTTCAGTGTTTTAATCAGTTACTTTTTAGTATAAGAAGTGTGTAATAGTGTAAGAAGTAAATTCTCAGTTGTTAAGATTACTATCTTTTTCTTGCTACGTCGTACATATATTTTTGCCACTTAAGTTTCCACTCCGCTGCTCTTTTTCTTAATTGGTTTAACAGATTTATTGTTATAACTTCTTATATTAAACACATTTATGATAGACTATGTTAAAAAAGTAAATTTTAAATTGTAGTATTAACTTCATTTAATGATCAAATTTAAATGGACTTCTTATGTTTCATTAGAAGAGGAAACTGCTTAATTCTTTATTCAAGTAATGTTTATTTTAGTTTGTTTTAGTCACAGTTATAGTTTTTAACCACTTTATTTACCACTTTAATATATTAAGCATTTTTCTTATTTTATTTAGAGCCAACACATGTTATGTTTACTTTTAAATGTTACCTAATTGTTTTTGAAGTTTAATAATAATATCAATACTTGTGTTAGGAAATTTAAGTGTATTATTTTACGTTATTAGTATGATTGAGGTATGTATGGTTTGCACGCTGCCATGGCCGCTGATGTCACTTGTTTGTTGCTGTCCGCAGTGTCCCGTTGCACTCTGTTATGATGGGGCCTTACCCTACCGCCCTGGGCGGGGACGACTCTCCCCTTCCACAGCTTATCAGACAGAGATTATCTCCTCATCGAATTTTACTTAAGATTGCTCACGTGTGTTGATCGCCTCAAATTGAGGTGATCGGTATTTTCATAAACTGTTACCGCCTCAATTTGAGGCGATGTGCGCTCACTCGATTAATGTCGCTCACAGTCGGGAAAAAAAGTCAAAGTCGTCTCAAATATATATCATTTGAAAGGCCGTGAATCAGTGTTTGTTTACATGTCTTTGGTTTTGCTCTATGACTGTCAGATGAGGCACAGTGGCAGAAATAATTCTTTGTTTACTTCTTACGTCATCATCTGTCAATCAACTCGCCAGTCTCGATTGCCATACCAAGCCGGCAGTTGTTTATGTTTGTTGATCTGTTGTGTTATGCTTTGTGTGACTTTTAGTGTTTGTGTATTATAGATTGTATATTATTAGTGATCACGGGTGATCCGTGTCGTGGTTTATAAACATTATAATTATGCATGCTAAAGTTGGCATATTCGTTGCTAGGCAACATATTTATTGTTACTTCATAAATATATGTTGTATAAATGTTTGCCTATATAATTATATGTTTTTTGTTCAGAATGAAATTCTGCACAACTTGTATATCTCAGTTTTTTTCTAATATCATAATTTTATATACATAAATGACCGTCAATCTAACTTATAAAATTTATTTTTATAAAAAATTTATAAATAACATTATATTTAAAAACTTTTTAAAAATTTTAAAACCTTTTCCATTACCAATAATTAACATTTATTTATTACTAATAAAAATGATACAAGTTTCATATTTCTAATGCTAATAATAAATATACAGCGAATTTTTAAAAAAAGTATTACAAATCACTGAAAATTTGGCGACACTACACAAAATTATGACCAACACTCCTTGGGTTAAGCATTTTTCTTATTTTATAGAGCCAACACATGTTATGTTTACTTTTAAATGTTACCTAATTGTTTTTGGAGTTTAATAATAATATCAATAATTGTGTTAGGAAATTTAAGTGTATTATTTTACGTTATTAGTATGATTGAGGTATGTATGGTTCGCACGCTGCCATGGCCGCTGATGTCACTTGTTTGTTGCTGTCCGCAGTGTCCCGTTGCACTCTGTTATGATGGGGCCTTACCCTAACCGCCCTGGGCGGGGACGACTCTCCCCTTCCACAGCTTATCAGACAGAGATTATCTTCTCATCGAATTTTACTTAAGATTGCTTACGTCAATGCTGAATCTCTACCTTGTTACATTGATGAATTTAGAGTAATTTTTTAACCTAATTCTTTTGATATTATTTTAATTTGTGAAACATGGCCGAAACGTTATATTCATGACAAGGTTGTGAAATTACAAATCTCCATTCTGTTTAGAAATGATAGACTTCATAAGGGTGGGGGAGGTGTCACAGCTTCTATTAGATCTCATATTTCTACTTCTGTTGTTCACTGATCTGACACTTTTCGCTCTAACCATCCTGAGTACTTGTTTCTTTACACCTGTGTTAATACAATTCATGTTCTTGTCAGTGTATGTTACAGCGCATCTAATCTTGGAAATGTGGCAGAATATGAACATGCACTGCTATATATCATGGCTTAACTACTCTACCACTGTTCACCACTCACCACACTGCCATTGCCGATACATGGCTTGACGTCATGGCTGTTAGTGACTCAGCTTTCGTTCCATACTATAACCAGGTCCCGGCCCCTGGACTTTCCAAATATGATCTCCTCTTCTGTGTTTTAAAATTACATCCACCAAAGACTAAACAACATTTCATCCAGTACAGAGATATGAAGAGTTTTAATAGGGAGACACTTCTGGCAGATGCGTTTTCTCGACCTAGGCATGAAATTCTTCGGCTTACCGAAGTAAATGATACGGTTAATCTTTTAAATGTTCATTTAAATACTCTTCTTGAGGAACATGCCCCTCTTGTTACTAAGAGAATAACTAAAATACCTGCTCCATGGATCAATGATTGCATTCGTAGATTGCAAAAACTACGTGTTACATTATTCCGCAAGTCCAAGCGAAGTAAATCGGCTGTAGACTGGGAAGCCTGTAAAAAACTTCGTAAACAAAAAAAAACAAAAAAAAACAAACAAAAAAACAAACAAAAAAAACAGATTCGTAACTACTACCAAATATTATCTAGTAATTCTAAATCTACTACATTTCTTTGGTTTAAAATCAAAGAGTTTGGCCTTGGTAAATCGGATACTTCAGCTCCAGTTACTATAAACCTTAATAAAGTTAATGACTATTTTGTAAACATTCCTGTTGATACGTCAGGGGCTCGGGAATTTGTCAATCATCTCTCTTCAATCCCACTAACTAGACCTGTCCACCAGTTCAACTTCTTTCCAGTAACTGAAGGAGAAGTTTTTAAACCTATTATGAGAACTACTAGTAGTGCTGTTACATCAGATAGTATTTCAATTAGATTTCTAAAGGATACTTTACTTGCAACACTTCCTACAACTACTGCTATTTTTAATTTATCTTTATCATCTAGTACACTTCCTACTACAAGGAAATCAGCTGTTATTTGACCTTTACATAAAAATGCTAAACCCCTATCTCCTTCATATTTCCGGCCCATAATTATACCTGTTCTGTCTAAATGTCTTGAACGAATAGTTCATTGGCAATTTTTTAATTACTTGGATAATAGTAAATTGATTTCCAATTATCGGTATGATTTTCACTCTAATCATAGTACTACTAATGCTCTTTCAAAATTGTTGAAGACATCCGTCAAGCAATGTACATGAAACAACTAACAATTTTAACACTTTTTTACTTTTTGAAGGCTTTCGATTGTGTTTATCATTCTCTTCTTTTAATTAAGTTTAAAAATTATGGTTTTTCAGATAGTTGTGTTTCACGGGTTCATTCCTATCTCTCTGGCCGACGGCAGTGTGTGAGGACTAACGATGGAGGACTAAAGATGATATGACTGTTATACTTTCGGACAAACTTCAGATGGCACAAAAGTACTGCATTAAATGTATTTTTAACCTTCGTCGTGAGGATCATGTTACACCATTTTTTCGCCAAATATCTGTTTTGAAGCCGAAACAGCTTAGAGTTTATCACATACTTACTCTTCTTCATAAAGTTTTAAGTTAGAGAATTCCAAGTTATTTGTCCGAGCTTTTCAAGTTCATTTCTGAAACAAGCCCAGTTCATTTTTACTACCAGTCCCAATTAATCGCACTGCCCTGTACAATAGATATTTGTACACAGGGTGCCGATTTGTGGCATATGCTTTCTGATAATATCAAAATGATGCGTTTGGTTTTCATTGTTTGCGGGTTGTTTGTATGAGTGATGGATGATTATGTTTTTGAAGATTTTGATTATTTTGTGTAGATATTCATTTATTAGTTAAGATTCTATAGTTAATAATAAATGATAAAATTAATTGATATGTTGAGTTTTGTTATTACTGATGTGTTGTAATTGATTTATATTGTATTAATAGTAATGTTTTGTATTATTTATATGATTAGTTTTTTTTATTTTGAAAAGATCAGGTGGTAGAGATGACTGTTTAGTCCTAACCTCACCTTTAAAAATAAATTCGTGTTTAATTTCATTTCAGACTCAGTCAGTAATATCCTATCATAGTTACTGTGAAAGATGGTATCACTCAATACTAAGTATCACAGTTAACAATAGGAACTGATGATTGATGATGTGGTGTGATGTTTGAAGAATATACTATTTCTTTATAACCATACTCATTAAAAGCATATTTTAAAAACAACATTTAATTAATATAGTATTTTAATACAGTGACGTTTTATTATACTTGGCAAATATTTTAGTAGTCATAAATATATAATAACTAATGATAGTAGTATAAACTATATAAACCTACACCTAACGGTAATGAGTTAGGAAAGGATGAGTGAAGTAACCCAGTTATCTTCATAACAGCGTATAATCGATAGGACCGGAATGGTAACCCATTTCTGATACGAATTGGCCGGATCTAGACAGGTGCAGATGTGTAGATAATGGTTACCAAACACCCTGTCATTAGTTTTCATCATTTGACGTTGATGTATAATGTATTGCAAAGCCTTCGTGACAGCACAGTAGTACATCCCTGCATTGTAAATACATCCATCTGTTACAAGTTGATATTTACACATTTACTATATAGATTATAAAAAATAAATTGGTTTTATATACTAATATAAAAGGAATATGAACATGATTACAAATACATATAATGAATGTAATAAAAAACAACAAAGTGACAGAAATTACTACAGTTGTATTTTATTATTTGTCAAATTTATCAAGAATTTGTCAAGAAAACGATTATATATTAAATAATATTATAATATAAAATATAATTTTATGCTGGAGAATAGTTTCTACATTGTTTCACGTGGTTGAGTATCAATTTAGAAGTAAGCTGTATCATGAATAAAAATATACGTAGGTCACTTTGCTGACCACAGCAAATGCACCTTATAAGTAGACTAATATACATCTTTATACATCTGTATTAATAATTACAACGTTAATCCTTTAGAATTTGAAGGGAATATAGGAGCAACAAGGTTCTGACCCGTCATCGCATGGCAAAGTGGAGAAAAAAGTACTCGACACACATTTAGCGCACTGTTTAATAGAAACTCTGTTTCCTTCTTCTGTGTGGTTTTATGCATTAATATGAAATTAATATAATATACAAATAAACAATCAGTGGTAGCCTACATTTAAAATTACGAGTAAATGACAACATCTAATTACAACATCTAACATTAATCGTTTTACTTTCTTCCATATGCAATAGCATTGAGAAAGTATTGTGACCGTCAAAAAATATTTTTTTACAAGTTGGTCTAAAAATCCATTTTAGGGCCTCTTGAACCCAAAAACCTTTTTTCGCTTTTTAGAAATTTAAGTTTTTTTTATTTTTATGGAAAAATCATACAACATGAAATTTTCTTACTACGGGATCTAACGATTTTGATCAAATTTTCAGGGAAAAATTAGAAATACAATTTCAAATATTTTAGTAAAAATCACAAGTTTCTATCATGTTAATAATATAATTTTTAAAAGTTAGTTTGGGCAAACTGGTGGCATAATCCACCGGTATTGTAGTTTTGATTTAAATTAATTATTTGAAAAATATAATATCTATGCATTGGCATTAAAAACCCTCAAGTTTTTTTTAAAGTATATGTAACTAAACTAAACAAGCGTTTTCTTTATAAACAGAACAATTTATTAATAAAACGTTTAATATGTGATTACAGCCAATCATTTGAGCATGTCTTTAGATAAGAACGAACTTGCAATACCAACATAAATACATAGGCCACAAACGTGATCTTTGAAACAACTAACTGAAATTAATAAATAAAGATAATGTAGAAAAATTTGTCTCTTCAAATATTTCCTTTGGTCCTCGTACATTGAACAAATAAACGTAATCCTAAAGTCTCAATACTTTGGCACAATAAACTCTTCAAGGAAATCGCCTTACAGAATAATGTCCACGTAACGTAGGTTCCCGAGCACACAAGTCAACTCAATGCCTGACTTAGGCCGTTTTCAGGAGCACCTTTATTTATTGTTAGTGTTTACTTAGTAATGCGATCAAGGTTAAAATAAATTAAATTTTAAATGTTGTTATTTGTTGAAAAAATACCACAATAACGTATAATGTGTAACACAAAAAAATACACATTATAAAAGATTAAGATCTATTTTACTCAATAAAAGTTTATCAAGCAGACCAGACTACCCTTTATCAAGTAGACCAGGCTACCCTTTATCAAGCAGACCAGACTACCCTTATACAGAACTATTTAAATTAACAAATTTTACCAAATCTTTAAAAATAATAAGTTCTGTAGTTTTAGCTCAGCAAAAGGATAAAACATTATAACTGATTGTAGAGTATGATACATCAAGTGAAGCAAGTATTATCTTTTTCATGCAGGAAGCCAGATACCTTCGTATATCCAATAAACCCAACCAGGACATAATCAATACTTCACATATGCTTTATCCCAACCGTGTGACTTAATACAAAATTCAGCTTTCGGATATGTTTTTTTTAGACATACTTAACTCGCTGTATGAAAATACTTATAATATTCTAAACAAATTAGACATATGCTTGAAGTTGCGTGAGAACTATTATTTGATCAATAGTAAACGTACGTAAAATGTACAATTAACGACTTTATAATTCACTAAACATTTTTATTTGTAATTAAACATGATTAAAAGTTTGTATACATGAGGTTTGGCCTTTGAGTTGAATACAAGGGGGTTGAATTTAATAGTGCCACCGGCTGTTATGCTTACTTTCAAATAACAGAACATTTGTAACTTTTCAATTTCGAAAACAGTTGTAATTTTATCATAATAAATTGAAATACTTACATAATTTTATTCTAATACACAGAACAGTTTCATAATTGGAAAGATAAATTATTGCACTACGATTAGTAATATAAAAGTTTAGGACAGTCCAGATCCATGATGGTTTAGAACAGTCCAGATCTACGATGGTTTGGAACAGTCCAGATCCACGATGGCTTAGAACAATCCAGATCCACGATGGTTTAGAACAATCCAGATCCACGATGGTTTAGAACAGTCCAGATCCACGATGGTTTAGAACAGTCCAGATCCACGATGTTTTAGAACAGTCCAGATCCACGATGGTTTAGAACAGTCCAGATTCACGATGGTTTAGAACAGTCTAGATCCACGATGGTTTAGAACAGTCCAGATCCACGATGGTTTAGAACAGTCCAGATCCACGATGGTTTAGAACAGTCCAGATTCACGATGGTTTAGAACAGTCCAGATCCACGATGGTTTAGAACAGTCCAGATCCATGATGGTTTAGAACAGTCCAGATTCACGATGGTTTAGAACAGTCCAGATCCACGATGGTTTAGAACAGTCCAGATCCACGATGGTTTAGAACAGTCCAGATCCACGATGGTTTAGAACAGTCCAGATCCATGATGGTTTAGAAAAGTTCAGATCCACGATGGTTTAGAACAGTCCAGATTCACGATGGTTTAGAACAGTCCAGATCCACGATGGTTTAGAACAGTCCAGATCCACGATGGTTTAGAACAGTCCAGATTCACGATGGTTTAGAACAGTCCAGATCCACGATGGTTTAGAACAGTCCAGATTCACGATGGTTTAGAACAGTCCAGATCCACGATGGTTTAGAACAGTCCAGATCAACGATGGTTTAGAACAGTCCAGATTCACGATGGTTTAGAACAGTCCAGATCCACGATGGTTTAGAACAGTCCAGATCCACGATGGTTTAGAACAGTCCAGATCCACGATGGTTTAGAACAGTCCAGATTCACGATGGTTTAGAACAGTCCAGATCCACGATGGTTTAGAACAGTCCAGATCCATGATGGTTTAGAACAGTCCAGATCCACGATGGTTTAGAACAGTCCAGATCCACGATGGTTTAGAACAGTCCAGATCCACGATGGTTTAGAACAGTCCAGATCCACGATGGTTTAGAACAGTCCAGATCCATGATGGTTTAGAAAAGTCCAGATCCACGATGGTTTAGAACAGTCCAGATTCACGATGGTTTAGAACAGTCCAGATCCACGATGGTTTAGAACAGTCCAGATCCACGATGGTTTAGAACAGTCCAGATTCACGATGGTTTAGAACAGTCCAGATCCACGATGGTTTAGAACAGTCCAGATTCACGATGGTTTAGAACAGTCCAGATCCACGATGGTTTAGAACAGTCCAGATCCACGATGGTTTAGAACAGTCCAGATTCACGATGGTTTAGAACAGTCCAGATCCACGATGGTTTAGAACAGTCCAGATCCATGATGGTTTAGTTAAAGCCAAGTTGTGTCCCTCCCTTTCTTATACATTGATTGTTAATAATTAATCGAAATATAGCAATACATAACGTTTTTATTTACTAAGATTATTTTTAAATGTGATTAACTGTAATCAATTGTAATTAAAAACTACATATGCAATATAAAATATAGTATTATAAGTTCAAATTGTTATTATATTCAGTATGTATTTATATTCAGATTATTTCTTATATATATTTTAATTATTAGTAATTATAATAAAATTCCCTTAGTAGCAATGGTATACTCAAAGTGAACATTTACCAAAACAACACAGCCGAGATAGACATTGACTCAAAAACGGGCAATTTACCGACAATAGACAATTATCACTCCAAATACACTGTACTGTTCAAATAATTTGATAAATTACACATAAAATCAGATTTAGTAATCACATAGTTTTTGTTTTTATTTTTATCATTTAAAACACGCTAAGGTTAGTTATGTCACATTGTTTTGTTTAGAGTTACTGCATCACATTTCACACACTGCCGAACTAAGTGTTCTAGAGGGAACGGGACACAGAGTAGAGATCAGGAATATTTTGGCCAACAGCATAAAATTATCTACAAACTTTGACTCGTTATTTCCAAATGCTTCTGTTATATCCGCATTTCAGTTTTATTGTTATTAACATTTTAACACATAGTTAGTAAAATAATAATAAGTTGCAATTTTTATATTTAATGGTAGGTACCTACCCTAAACCACCCAATGTTGACAATTACTATAAAACAATAAAAAAAACATATATGTTCTATATTAAGTATTTTATTTTATTTTTTTGCCATACGACCTCACAAAAAAGTTTGGCATAGCTTGGTAAAGCTTAGATATTGTATGCAAATAAATACATAAAATGGGTTTATTTTATTAACAATTATTGTGATCATATTTTCAATCAGCCCATTTTATGGACATTGCTGAAAATGAAAAATGAAAGAAAATGTTTAAGAGATGATATTGTTCCTGGGTGAATAAAAGACCTAAAGGAACAATAAAAATCATTTCTTCATAGTTCAATCAGTACAGTAGGAGCAATTTTGAGCTGCCTTTCCTTTTGTTGCATTGTAATCACAGTTTCTATTTTTAAAATGTCAAGTGTATTTCTTGACAGCTAAAATGTCCTCCAGCCTTTGGTTAAACATTTTAGTCTCTTCATTATTTTTAGTATCTTTCAGTATTACAATGTCTTAATGAAACATATGACTAGTAATTTTATTAAATGAGTATTTTTTAAATATAATATATTAGTAACAATACAAAAAGACAATATCTAATAAGTAACAAGATTATAAGATAATATTTATCAATTTTGTTACTAAACGTTTCTTTGATTGGTAAGAAATATGCTACTACAGAAAGCCAAATTTTATGTGACAGATCAATGAAACGGTGAATATTGAAAAGAAATAAAAACAATAACTAATTTATTTTATAATATTGTAAAATCAAGTGAAATAAAAAAAAAAACTATAGGAATATTTTAACATATTTGTTTAACATATTGTAAAATATAGATAGAAACCGTAAATTTTAACTATTCATTTCTTAAGAGATTAAACATAAACAATACTATTTGAAAAGTTGATTTATCAAACATTTGGTGTTGTTATTGTAAATGACATTATATTTTATTTACTGAAATTTATCTTGCATAATTACGAGGGTGCAAAATGGTGAAAACATTAAACATAATTAAATCTTAACATCAAGAATACAATTGTAATTTTTAGCAGATTTGGAGAGAGTATATGTTGTATATATCGTTGTTTGTACATGTAAATTACATATACTTCTGGTAACCGTGTTAAAAAATATAAGCAAATATTTCAAGTTAAATTAAAATGTGTGGTTTTTTGTATAGTTTGAGATTATAGCTGTTCTAGTATATATGGAGTGATATAACAACCATAACACTAAATCTGTATTTTCAACAGCACAAAGACATAACATATGCAGTGAAGTTTGTGGTTTACTTGACACTGAAAAGTGACGCCTAGTGGGTCTAACATATCATACTGAATATAAGGTGGAAATAATGGCCTTACTTTTTCTACCCTGTTTCTATCGAGTTGTAATTGTAGTTTGTAAAGCCCATGAGGATTGGAGAGAGATTATTAATGCTTGTACTCTGCACCTTAGACTGGGAATGAAGTCAATGTTCCAAAATTATAATGACGTATTTGACATGGAACTGACTCTGATCATGTAATCTACCAGTGTGATTCCAAGTTAAAAGAGAAACAATTAATTGTTTACTCTTTTCTAAATATTCTTAATTATATGAGTGAAACGTTGGATTAACACTCTCTAATATAATATAACATTATCTGCATGTACATTTTATAGGTTTTGGTAGCTAATCGAAAAATAACATCATATAATTTATAGTACTCATGACAGGTAAACTATTATGATAAATATAATCATAAATAAAGTAAAATAATACTTGATAATTAAAATAATAATAATTATGACATGCAACTATCTAAAGATTATACACAAGTTTCATGTATGTCACAGCATTGCATATCTCTAATCAGTTTAAACCGGAAATATTTGCTCATTTATTGTAATATAAATGTTCCCTATGGAAGCTGACAATCAAACAAACACATAAAAAAACAAGAAGCAAAATGTAAGTTAAAAAAAAATAAATAAAAACATTCTCAGTAAATTAATTCCATTGATATTTGATAATATATGAAAAATACATGAAACTCGCCTTTTATGTTAGAAGTAATCACCCTCCATATTGAATAACACCAAGTCAACACGCGAACAACCTATTGTGTCCGAACCTTTGGCGTGATGCCAAAACAAACAAACCCCAAAGGTTAACCCTGCGTTGTATTACTGCATAGTACGTGTTGCGTGACATTAAATGGTAATTGTCTATGTACAGTTATAGTTTGCACTCTGAATATACGTTACTTTTTAATAATATAAATACGAGTGAATGAACTAAATACACAACTAAATGAACTGAATATACGAGTAAATTAACTGAATATACGAGTAATTGAACTGAATGTACGAGTAAATGAATTGATTATACTGGTAAATGAACTGAATATACGAGTAAATGAATATAATATAAAAGCTTAGTTCATTTTTTCTAACTAAACTTATTAAAGAAAACAAAAATCAGTTAGGTAACAACTTATAAACCGTCACTGGGATAGAGGGATTTAATTAAAATATCTTACGTAAAAAGATTTTCTTTAGTAAATTTTCCGCTTTTCTCCACGCAAGAATATATTATGACAGTAGAATGATAGAAAACAATTAGTTATAATAATATATAGCACAGTTCCGGTCATGAAGGGGGTCGATGTGTGGTTGAGATTGTATACGATTTATTAATAATAACTTAAGCATTGCATTTACATAAGGAGTTGTATGCCTAAATACAATGGTTTCATGAACTGTTTGTTATATAACAATATGGCGTCAAAGTACTTCCATCGTCATTGAGGCTATCCCAACACATATAGCCTCATCACCTTAAATGGAAGGTACCTTGTGAAACAGCATTCATTTTAAAATGAGTAGTCCCACCGACTACATGTATTTACCAGTCTTAAAGAGTAATTCAAATCAGACTAATTTGCTTTGCTTATTCTTAGGGAACATTTGTTCTAATAACATAGATCAACATATATTGTGTAAAAGTATAAATAACGTAATAACTTAGATCAACATATATTGTGTAAAAGTATAAATAACGTAATAACTTAGATCACCATATATTGTGTAAAGGTAGAAATAACGTAATAACTTAGATCAACATATATTGTGTAAAAGTAGAAATAACGTAATAACTTAGATCAACATATATTGTGTAAAAGTAGAAATAACGTAATAACTTAGATCAACATATATTGTGTAAAAGTAGAAATAACGTAATAACTTAGATCACCATATATTGTGTAAAGGTAGAAATAACGTAATAACTTAGATCAACATATATTGTGTAAAAGTAGAAATAACGTAATAACTTAGATCAACATATATTGTTTAAAAGTAGAAATAACGTAATAACTTAGATCAACATATATTGTGTAAAAGTAAAAATAACGTAATAACTTAGATCACCATATATTGTGTTAAAGTAGAAATAACGTAATAACTTAGATCACCATATATTGTGTAAAAGTAGAAATAACGTAATAACTTAGATCACCATATATTGTGTAAAGGTAGAAATAACGTAATAACTTAGATAAACATATATTGTGTAAAAGTAGAAATAACGTAATCACTTAGATCACAATATATTGTGTAAAAAGTAGATATAAAACGTAATATTAGATCACCATATATTGTGTAAAGTAGAATTAACGTATAACTTAGATCAACATATATTGTGTAAAAGTAGAATAACGTAATAACTTAGATCAACATATATTGTGTAAAAGTAGAAAAACGTAATAACTTAGATCACCATATATTTGTAAAGTAGAAAAACGTAATAACTTAGATAAACATATATTGTTAAGTAGAAATAAGGTATCACTTAGATCAACATATATTGTGTAAAGTAAAATACGTAATAATAGATCACCATATATTGTGTAAAGTAGAATTAACGTAATAACTTAGATCACATATATTGTGTAAAGGTAGAAATAACGTAATAACTTAGATCAACATATATTGTGTAAAAGTAGAAATAACGGGGTTTAACATAGGCAAAATCACTAATATATTACTTTAGTATTACAAAGATCCATTTTCATAGTAAATTAGCTCGTTTTAACCATAACTATTTTTATGCTAAATAATTAGGTGGCTACTAATTTCAGCAATATGTAAGAAGCAGTTATGAACATACATAATATGTATATATATGTTTTATAAACATAATGTGCAGTTTGTGATGCATTTTTACTAAGACTGATGTGTAAAATTGGTCATGTTTCATTAGAACAAAGTAGTTACCGGTATGTAATATTACGATACAAAAACTGCTCATTTGACAGATTTTTGTTTTTGTACACGCTTAAATGTAAAATGTTCTAAACATTGAAATGAATGAATAAGCGACTGAGTAAACATATGCTTTTAGTGGTTAAGAAATGTGTCAAGACCGAATAACATAAATGTACAATATAATACACACCAATATACTTATATAATAAAGAGATGTCTTATCACTGATATCGTTTAAATTCTATTAAACAAAAATAACATTCTTTTTTAAAAAGAGGTAAATTTTAAATTTGCAAAACTCCGTTTTAACAATGATACAAAGCCTACATGAATCAATAAGCATCAGGTGGGGCAAACTCCCTTAGAGCCTTAGGTGTGCCAGTAACAAAGGTGAAACATCTCCCAGCCATTTTGTATTAAACACGAACACGTGGTGTTGAATATTTAAGCACCAACATTTATAGTTTTTATTTAATTATTTTTAATTGTTATATCTTATTGTGCCATTTTAAACCGATATTACGAGAAAAATATGTTTTATTCAAATTAAACATTACAACTATCTGTTTTAGTGTTATTTAACACAACATGGTGTTGGAAAGTTTTTGATTTTAATAGCAGATAGATTGGTTGTCGTATTGTCAGATAAAATATCTTAAATTTTAATTTTTCTGGTAGTATCGTGGCTTTATAGGTTATGTTTCTGATGTATAGCACTATAATTATATTTTTAATTATGAAATATTTATCCTGTACATTTTATCGTTTACGTATAACAATATGTAAATTAATCAGAATGGTGTATACTCATGAAAATACTTTATTTAAATTGAATAACTTATAAATGTATAGAAAACTATTTTGGAAATAATCTCATTGTTGCCAATGATGAAATATTAAATGAAATATTTTAGCTTTATTTGAGGTAATGCATAATCTTTTATTTGTCTTACAATGAAGATGGCTTTTAAAATGTAACATATTAATTTACCATTAGGGGTTTTTTTACTAATTATCACTTATATACAGGGTGAAAAATAATTATGGAAGCGCTTGCACAACAACGTTATTTTTTCCTTAGATAATTTGATAGTTTAATTTTTTAAATAATTTTGTTACATAAAATACAGTTTTTACATAAAAATTACATAAAATAATTTACTTAAAACCCTTAAACAGTGGAGAAACAATATTGTTCAAATTAGTTACTTTGAAATTGAAATGTTTATTATCTGGAAATGTTTATTATATAGGTCATCTGGAAAGGATAAACCTTTCGAAGTCCAGTTTGCGCTATTTCTCTTGAATAGACCTTTCATTTGATACTAAACTAAATCTAGGCTTACGTTGAAGATTTTCGTTCAACTCCTCGTGGGTCGTTCCCCTGAAAAGATGAAATGTCGCTAATAGCTTCAAAGGATTTGTTCCTTGTAAACATGATCATGTACAAGATTTAAATTTTACAAGTGAAGTCATATAAAAGTTGTGAAAGCGTTTCCATATTTTTTTCTACCCTGTTTCTGTTCTACAGTAACATACACGTATGCATTTCAATTATACCTACGTTATATTTAAGAATAATAGTTTTGTTATGTTGAGACTTTTTTTTACGTATTTTTCATTCAAGCGAATAGACTTGTACGTCGTCTACTTCAATATTCCCATGTGGTGGAGTAAAGATCAATAAATATTAGGCAGA
Source organism: Stictocephala bisonia (assembly GCA_035578905.1). NCBI lineage: Eukaryota > Metazoa > Arthropoda > Insecta > Hemiptera > Membracidae > Stictocephala > Stictocephala bisonia. Next base: position 957,525 of record JAQJVL010000299.1, read on the forward strand.
ACGATGGCTCTGTCTAGAGAGTTGAATTCACAATTAGGCACATAGAACATTTAAGAGTTAATGTTAAATGTTCAAGGGCATTTATTAATCAACACAACTAAAGGTAAAAGCTACCTATATGAATTACCTTATATCTGACACAAAATTATTCTAAAATGTGTAACCAAATAAATTAAAAATGAATAAAAATGTTAACGGACAACTGTCATAAAAACCAATTACAATATAAAAGATACAATAATAGTTTTTCCATTGATTGTCTTCCTTTTAATGTTCTATTTCAATATTCTCTTGATCAGCGGGAGGGTTCTACCTTGATTATTGTCAAATACCACAGTTAATGAGAGGAAGTGATGACAAATGGAGGTGGCGTGATGTTTGATTACTAATATCTCTACACCTGCATTTGTGTGCCAATTTATATGGGAAATTTAAATTTATTATTAACAAGTTAATTTGAGCTAATAGTATTACCATTGTCCGGGCATAGTTAATGTGAACGACTATATCAGTTAATGACTTTATACAGTTACACAAGAGAGTTTTGTTATTAATGACCACCATTTACATCTACCAGTCAGCCAAATTAGAAGAGAATTCATCATTAATTTGCTGAGTCAACTCGGACAGTAATGTCCTGGCATGGTTACTGTGAGTGACTATATAAGTTAATGTCGTTATACAGTTACACAAGAGAGTTTTGTTATTATTGATTACCATTTATATCTACGCTGGTCAGCCTATTTAGATGAGAGTTCGTCATTAATTTGCTGAGTCAACTCGGACAGTAATGTCCTGGCATGGTTAATATGCACGACTATATCATAATGTCGATATACAGTTACACAAGAGAGTTTTGGGATTAATGACTACCATTTACATCTAGACCGGTCAGCCAAATTAGAAGAGAGTTCGTCATTAATTTGCTGAGTCAACTCGGACAGTAATGTCCTGGCATAGTTAATGTGAAAGACTATATCAGTTAATGTCGTTATACAGTTACACAAGAGAGTTTTGGGATTAATGACCACCATTTACATCTACACCGGTCAGCCAAATTAGAAGAGAGTTTGTCATTAATTTGCTGAGTCAACTCGGACAGTAATGTCCTGGCATGGTTAATGTGAAAGACTCTATCAGTTAATGTTGTTATACAGTTGCACAAGAGAGTTTTGGGATTAATGACCACCATTTACATCTACACCGGTCAGCCAAATTAGATGAGAGTTCGTCATTAATTTGCTGAGTCAACTCGGACAGTAATGTCCTGGCATGGTTAATGTGAAAGACTAAATCAGTTAATGTCGTTATACAGTTACACAAGAGAGTTTTGGGCTTAATGACCACCATTTACATCTACACCGGTCAGCCAAATTAGAAGAGAGTTTGTCATTAATTTGCTGAGTCAACTCGGACAGTAATGTCCTGGCATGGTTAATGTGAAAGACTAAATCAGTTAATGTCGTTATACAGTTACACAAGAGAGTTTTGGGCTTAATGACCACCATTTACATCTACACCGGTCAGCCAAATTAGAAGAGAGTTCGTCATTAATTTGCTGAGTCAACTCGGACCGTAATGTTCTGGCATGGTTACTATAAAAGATTATCAAAGTTAAGTACCACAGTTTAATGATAGGTTATTAATGACCACTATTCACATGTGCATCTTTCTGCCAGATAATACCATGGTAGGGCTTTCGTAATATATTACACTGATGCAACTCGGCCAGTGCATCAATACTAATCATACAGTTTCATAATATCATCTTTTACAGTAATTGGGGCATGATTTCAGTGTATGATGATGTTAATAAATATTTAGTACCGCAGCTTTTTGTTAGGAACTGATGATTAATGACAACTATCTCCACATCTTCATCTGCCAGACTCCATCTATACTTCCATGATTGACATTTCATATTTTATTCATGTAATTGTATACAATTAAACATATTGTAAATTCTAGACTCTTTCCATTAAGCTCTCATGGACTCTACAAAGGCTGTTAACAAATTCATGATTACTACAAAAAAATTTCTGTAGACTACAAAATGTGTTGAATGATTCCCTATGAACTCTACGAAGAGTTTTGAACGACTCCACATAATACTATTGTGTGGTACTATTGTGTGGTAGTACACATAATACCACATAGTACTAAAGTGTCCTAATAGACTTTACAATGTGTGTTGAATAAGTCCAGAGTACTTACAACATTTTTTTATAGACTACAAAATAAATCTACTTTCAAGGGCTTTTTCAGTTACCCAATGAACTCGTTAATATGTGTACATCGATTGAATAGTTTAAAGTATACCTCTTATAACATTAACATTAAAGAGCGTATAATTTTATAAAAAATGACAAACACATATTTTGGACCTTTATATGAAAAGGTTTATTTTACTTTTTTACGAGATCACCTTCTTATTACATTTCCTTCTAATAAACATGCTAAAACTAAATAATGATGTACAAGTACATAACTTGTTTTAATATCACCAGTAGGTACAATGAAGTAATTTATACACTATAAAGTTTTGTAACTGATGGTTATCAGTAACTACAAATACCAATAATACATGATAGAATCTTAATTACTCTATGTGTTTATTTATTTTTCACCTAAATCCTTGGTCTGTCTAACGTGTTATTTTTCTATTAATTTAAATTATTTATCTTTTGAATAAGTTTTTAGTACTCTTTTCACTCCCACCCACTCTGCAGTACTGATGGTAGTTTCAATCTACCTATATAAATACGGTTGTGATGGCCCCTTCACTCATCCAGTAACCTGTACTTGTATGGGTGGAAGGCTGCTCTACCAAGTTTTGTTGGATGGGTTTAGTAATGGTGCACCTGTATGGGTGGGTGAGTGATTAAACGGTCAGTTAAGCATATGGCTAAAATGGGTTATGCATTGGGCTGGACTCATAAATATTATTACACTTTGTACTATGTTACTCTAATTTTTTTTATGTTATAGGTCTGTATAATAAGTAGTTATATTAACAGCTGTTCTTGTATTATTTCGTATAAATTGTATTAAAATTCATAATTATGTCTAAGAGTATATGTTTAGGGACCTATTATCCTTTTAGTCAGTTTTACTTAGTATTTTCTATGTTTCTTTTGCACCAAAATCCTTAAATATAAATGCACATGCCCCCTTAGCCATATTAGCTACAAAATCTAACAATAACTAACAATAAACTGACAGGCTTACATTAAATTTTAATTAAAATGTAAATCGTCGTATTAATTTAAAAAATAAGACATAAAATGACAGGTTAAAGAATTTTACTATTATTTACATAACCATGTTAACTCAAAAAATGTTAAATATTAAAATTATTAAGGCTATACTATTTTAAATAGTTGTTATAATATTACGCGTCATGTCAGTGTACGAGTAAAGCCTAGCGCGCACTACGGCGGCACGGCACGGACGGACGGCCGTCACGGCCACTTTTAAAAGTAAATAATATTAAATGTAATGTGAGTGCGCCCACTACGGCGGGACGGCCGGCAACGGCGGACCGGCACCTTCCGCCGTTTGTTAAAAAGTCCGGGAGATCGAATTTCAGGACAATTCCGAGCTGCCGTACCGGCCGTACCGATGACTCATCGTCTCGACCGGGCGGGCGGCACGGGACTTCCGCCGTTCTCCACCATAGTAGCAGTGCAGTTGTCAAGATGGATGTGTCCAATTTGATTGTTCTTGTGGAAAAATACCCGGAACTGTACAACATGCGGCATCCGGAGTATTTCAATAACGTGAGGCGTGAAAATATATGGGAAGAGATCGGTGCCTCTATGAAACAGTCAGGTAAGTTTTTAATTATAACATAATTACAGTAATTTTGAGGTTATCCACATTACTTTAAAGCAAAGGAAGTTTCAAATCTTGTAATCAGTCTTTGACTACCCTCTCAACTATAGCAAAAGCTCATATATTTTGTTCATAGAGTAATTTCCAATGACAATACATCATCTTGTTTATCACTTAGGGCAGCATGTGTAACTTAAGGAGCTTATAGACGGGGAAAGTAGAGAGGGCAAGTTGCTGGCGGAAAGTACTTGCCATTAGGACTTGCTGCACACTTACCCTGTCTATAGAGGTGCTTTCCTTTCCAGCGGTAAGTATTTACTTGCGGCAAGAAAACTCAAACATGTTTGATTTTACTGGCCAGGCCGTGGAAAGTAGCGGGTCATGTGGGCGGTCACGTGACCACTGGTGGCTAGAACTATCCTAAGGGGGGTTTTGGGGGGTTTTTGTACCTAAAAATGGGTGTTTTGAGCTTTTTAGATATGGTTTATTAAAAAGTTAAACTTTTCTTATCACCATTAGATTCAGCTTGAAAAACCACACAATTTGATATATCACAGTTCCCGGTACGTCCATTGGTTACTGAGATAATCAAAGTGCTAAACACAGTACGTTGTCCCAATGTTAACCTTATGGAGAATAAGTAAAATTCGATATCTCACTTATTAATAAATGTTATTCGATGAAACTTGAAATTTAGATACAACTAGCAACTCTTAACTAGTTTATGCTAAAAAACCTTTATTTATGAGACCCCTGTAGCAGCAAACCTACATACTCATTTCCCATGTAATTCTTATGGAGAAATAAAAAAAACCAATAACTCCTTTACATATTAATATATTTTATTAATATATTCCTGCTTACAAACAATTATAGTTTTACTTAGAACCATAATTTCAGTTTTTCAAACGCACAGCTTTCCTACTTGAGCTCTTTCCTTTTGCCACTTCACTGATCCGAACTCAGAGTTGAAATAATCTTTGAAAATGTTTCGAACTGCAATAGCTTCGCAACCGGACAAACCACCAGTGCCTTTTAATGGGGAAAATGACCTTGCATCTGAAACTGTAATTTGTAAGTCTTTTTCTGTCCAATAACACGAATCTTTCTTTAAGTAATTATGTAGACAACAAGATGCAAGAATCACAGTGATTAGGTGTTCTTGAGAAAGAGAGAGTCTCCTTTCAAAGATACGAAATCTACGTACCAAAATGCCAAATGCATTTTCAACAACGTTTCTTGCACGACTAATACGGTAATTGCAAATCTTTTCTTCTATCTTGCCATGCACATCGTCTCTTGAGTACGGCCGCATGATATTTGTTCGGAGAGGAAATGCTTCGTCTCCAATAATCACGTGAGGAAGATACACATCTGTGCCTGGTAGTTTTTTTGCAGATGGTATGTTTAATGTCCCACTTTGTAACTTCTTTCCTAATTCAGACGAATTGAAAATACTGGCATCAGAGTTTTTGCCGTAACCACCCACATCAACGAAAATGAACTTTTTCTCTGCATCCACTAACGCCAATAACACAATGCTGAAGCATTTTTTGTAGCAGAAGAAATCTGCTCCGCTGTTGTGTGGTGCTTCAATCACAACATGTTTACAGTCAAGAGCTCCAACGGCGTTTGGAAAATTCCATCTCGTATGGAATCCTTTTTCAATTTCTTTCCACATGGACTCTGTAGGCTCTGGCATCACGAGTGGTTGCAAGACTCTCCATAACGCCTCGCAAGTTGTATGAACAATTTCTCTAATTGTTGTTAAGCCCACTCTGAAAGAGAATGCCAGAGAGCGGTAAGAAGCGCCAGTCGCAAGAAACCTAAAAAAGGGGAAAATATTAGTGTTAAATGTTATTATTTTATCTTAAATATATAATACCCCCGTCACAGCAAACCTGCGTACTCAGCGAATTTCCATATAGAAAATGAAGCAATCATAAATAAGGAGATCGTATGATACTTTTCTTTAATCTCTGTAAAAATAACATGAGTCCCGGTGGGGAAGGGGGGGGGAGTTTGCCCGAGGGGGGGAATGAGGGTTGATAATAATAGATGTTGACGATATGAAGATACATACCAAGTGGCATCTATATGTATTAATAATAAATAAGGGAGATATCACCTTTTTTAATTCTCCATAAGAATAACATAGGAAATGAGTACGCAGGTTTGCAGCCACAGGAACCACATAAACAAAGGTTTTTTTGCATGGATTGGAAGAGGGTGGCCAAATTAATCCAAATCCCATGTTTCGGTATTTTATTGTAAACTTAAGTGTTTTATTGGTGTACTTTACTCAAATCGAAAAAATGTAATTGCATTTTCCTTTTTAAAACCCATGAAAATTAGGTTCCTGGTGCCTATATGTCTCGCGTTTTTCAGGTGCTGAATGCAAGGACCGATGGGCTAAAGTTAGAGACAATCACAGGAAAGCTCTCCAGCGCCGTAGAACAAAAAGCGGCCAGGCTGCGAAACACATCAAACCACCAAAGTATGAACAAGAACTAAAATTTCTCGTACCATACATTATAGATGAAGAAAATCGTAATTCAAATTTCACAGCAGCTCTCAGTCCTGCTATTCAAAACGAAGAAGAAAGAAATGAAATTGTAAATGAGGAAGACCAACAAAACTATGATTATGATGATAATGAAGAAGACGACGAAAATGCAGAGATTTCGGGTTCGCCCAGCGTGTCAGTGACGTCGAACTTTCCAACGGATGATTCTCGGGGTTCGCGCGCATCGCCAGCAACATCATCACGTGCTTCATCTGCAAACAGGAATATTAGACACCCACAAAAAAGAAATAGGTCGGGAAATCCCCGTGAGACAACAGCAGCAAATGTTCTACAAGAATTCTTGGCAAAAAAACATCAAACTTGTCAACCAGCAAATGCAGAAAGCGACCCTTTATCATCATTTTTTATGTCTATGGCAAAAACTGTCAAAGGATTTCCTTTACGAGATCAAATAGACATCAAGAAAAAAATATTCCAGCTGGTATCAGATAAGGAAATGGATATTGCTATGAGAATGTGTGAACAACCACCATCCACGAACTCTATCACGGTACCTAATTCCCAACAAACAACAACTGAACAACTGCTGCAACAACCAGGAAAATCACAACAACCTGCACTACAGACAACTGGCCAGTTTTCTACGGGGGGAAATAATGAACCGTACACACTCAAGAATTACTACACATGGGGATGGCAGGACTCCCAAAAATAACACATATTACTCTAGAAGAGTTGTCAATTAATTTCTCTTAGGAGTTTATATCTCATTACAGGATTGTCTTTGTTTATTTTTATTAATTATTTATCTTATAACTTTATATCTCACTACAGAATTGGCGTTGTATATCTGTATTAATTATTAAAAGTAATGAGTCTACAATAAATATGATTTTCAAAAAAATTTTTAAACTGTGCTTCTAAAATCTTTGTTTGATGAACATTGAATTTGTTATTAGTTCATAATCCAATACAGAAATAAAAAATCAGTTTTAACTGCACTAAATCTTTTGTTTATTATCATATTCCAGTTTATTCAGTTCCAGGTACAATAACGGAAAATATTTTATTACTTGTTGCTATGCAGTATATACCGTAAACAAATTACGATACTTTCATTTTATTTCACCTACTGCATAAGGAGCTACTTCTTAAATAATTTATATTTAAATAAAGTTTAAGATATTTATGGTTTTCTAAACTGAGTCAGTATTTTTTTGTAAAAAGAACATATTTATTCGAACATGTTTAATAGCAAAACTATCAAGCTATTTAATATTTGTATATAAACATTTATATGCAACATAAATATTTTTACGTTTTATTTCATTCCACTTACCTCAAACAAATCGCTAGCCTTTCCAATGGCTCCACTGGACTTCGAAATTTTGTTTTTTCTCTAAATAGCTCCTCTTTCACAAGGTTTAGAAGACACTCAAACTTTTCGTGCGTCATCCGGAAATATTGGAAAAACTTCACATCATCGTGTACAAGGTCAGGAAACAAGGTATGAAACTCACCAAAACTTAGCCTTTTCCTGTTAATGTTATGAATCCAAAATCTTCGCTTCCTCTTTCTAGTCTGTTCCTCTTCTTCTGCCAGAATTAAACTAACTATCACCACTTCCTCATCAATATCCATTACAGCCACGCACACACTGATCTCGCAGACTGACCATGCGCGCAACCCACCTTAAAAATGCCGTCCGTGCCGTACCGCCCGTCCGTCCGTGGCTAATGCGCGCACCCCCCCTTAAAAATGCCGTTCGTGCCGTACCGCCCGTCCGTGCCGTGCCGCCCTAGTGCGCGCTAGGCTTTAGTCTGGCTGATTGAGAAGAAGACACTCCCTCTACACCCCTGGCCTGTCGGTGTTGCTATATCTACAATTTCACTAATGCCCAATACTAACTGCAGTTTTACATCTGTTCCGTTCAATACGAATGTTTATTTTGATTTCATTTGCTATTCATATTACTATTATTATAAAAATATTCTAATCAAATTAAGTGAAGTATTGTTTTTACTCTGTCTGTTTTCGTTGTTATTTTTAAGTTTGAATTTGTTTACTATTATAAAGTATAATATGCTTGTATAGGTTTTTAACTGTTTAGGTTATTATATTGTATTAAAACAACGGTTTAAAAATTATTATTAAATTATACTTTTATGGTCTTAATTATCAGTGCCAACAGTTTGAGTGATATGGAAAATGAAAGTATTGAGGATAGGAGTATAGCTGAGACTCCACCATGAGAAAGACGGTATGGGAAGAAAGGTTTGAACAAACAAAGTAAAAGTATCATCACAAATGTTTATACCGTACATTTTTGAGAAACTGCCCAGTAACTCTAAAATGGTAAAGAACACGAATTTTAAAAATCTTCAGAAATTATCAGCCAATGTATGTGGAGTGCCTAGAAGCACGATTCAAAAAATTAAGAAAGAAATGTTGCATGCGTTGGAATGTTACCTAAGTTTGGCAGCCCAAGGCCAACGTATTTAGTATTTCATTATGACTGAAATCGATTATTTAGACAGGGAAGTCGTCAGGAAAACTATATTTGAATTTTTCAGCGTTGCGAGTTTCCAACTGCAGATAAATAAAATTAGAACTTGATAAAAATATCAATTTTAATGCCTCTTAAACATCAGAGCCCCGTATATTTAAAGGGTTAGGATTTAAGCATAAGAAATCTAATGATGGACGAATATTTGTAATGAAAAGAGAAGATAATATTTGTGCTCGTGCTGATTTTATTAGGAAGGTCCGTGCTGTAAGAAGACAATTTTTTTATTTAGATGAGACCTAGGTTAATCAGAGCCGTCGTTGAAAAATGGCTTGGATAGATTCAAATGTAAAGGAGGGTTTGAAGTGCCTGTCAGAAAGGGAGGGAGATTAATTGTTCCGCATGTCGGATTTGAAGAAACAGGATTTTTACCAGAACATAAGCTTATATTTATATCCGGAAATTCAAAACTTAACTCACATTTCCATTCAGAAATGAGTGAAAGATTATTAAAAGAATGGTTCACGAATTTACTTAAACAGCATGAGGAAGGATCCGTAATAGTCATGGACAATGCAAGTTATCACTCCATACTTGCAAAAAAAGTTCTGAGAACCAACTGGGAAAATCTAAAATCCAAAACTGGCTGACGCAGAATACTGTCGAATTCACAGATGATGTGATTAGATATTAGTTACTTCAAGAGGATGTTATTCAAAAAAGCTCCGGAAGTTTTCGAAACTGATAAGATGACATGAAATGTGACATTAAGTTATCCACCTACCCACCTACCATATAAACTATAGCCCCATAAAACTTATTTGGGCTCAGGTAAAGGGAGAAGCTGCTACACGGAACAATAATTTAAGGAAAGCAGGTGTTGGGTGACTAATGAACTAAGCAATTGTTAAAGTCACAATTCAAGACTGGGAAAAAATAATTGCGCCACGCTGAGAAATTGTAGGATGAAGATTATAGCCAACAGATTGTAAACGACGTGAATATTGAGTCACTCATGAATAATTTAGTAGTATGAAGACAGCTCAAGTACAGCCTCTTCCGAAAATGACGATAATGAATACGGTAAAAGACTATAAATTTTAAATTAATTATATGAATTACCAAAGAATTAATATGTTAACGTAGTTATATGTTTTATATTACCTTAGAAGTTTTTATATTTAAAATTAGTGAAATTTTTTATTTTATATATAAGAAGCTTCGTATTGTAATAACTTAAGGTGACATTTAGTTATGAATATTAGATGAACTAGATGTTTACAGGAAGTTTAAAAACAATATAGGTCAGATTCATCTAAACAACATTTTAGTTTAAAATAACCGTGATATTAAAAAATATTTAACTCAACAGGTTTGCAAAATCATAAAATGAACAATTAATGTTTCATCATAATGGATTTAGTTGACCCATTTAGCTGAAATCCAATTGCAAAATTAAATTAATATTTATAGAACCCATACACAGTTCTATAGACTAATAGAATAATAGGATGTGAGAGTTTAGTTTTAAATATTTTCCAAGTAGTTGAAACAAAGGTTCATAGGTATTATTGGTACCTGGAAACTGTACATTAGCAAACAGCCTTGCTTTTCGTAAATACTTATATGTATAAAATACGTGAAGTCGTTTTTTGTCAACGGAACTCCTCCCTTATTTTTTGACAAATTGAAATGGTTGAGGTGTAAAAAATTGCCTCTGTTCGTAGTTGTGCAATAGGATCTTAATTCTTCAATATTTTCACCGTGAAGGGCACGGAAAGCCAACAAAGTACGTTTTTAGGCCATAAGAATAACACGGGGAGTGATTTTAATGAATGAAAAGTAACAGCTGTTCAAATGTAAATAACGATAACCATACAATTTTCACAGTTGTTGGAATGTAAACAATCGTGTTTGTTATATTGAGGAGTTTAGATTTTTTCCAATGTCAGTACTAGGAAAGTTGTAAATATGGTTTTATTTACATCCGATTATAGGGCTCCACCCCACTGGCCTCAATGGTTTGAATGAAGGTTGAAAGGTAATATATTGCAGTTTTATTATTTATTTGATTAATATTCAGCTGTTAAACGAAAACTAATTAAATTAACAGGTTTGAAATAGGCTCAGTAATATAATTGTACAGTAGAATAAATAAATTTAATATGATATTTTTTTTTTAATTTTATTTGATTTACAATCTGTTAAAAAATATTAACATTAAGTAAATAATTTGGCTGGAGATTGGCATGGGCTAATAACTGCTCAGTAGCAGCATTAGCATAAAAAACTACAAGTGTGCAAATCTAAATGGAAGATCAAACACTGTACAAGGTCTCAGTCTCTCTCTGCAGCTTCACTGTTGTCCGAAGATATACTGCTAAGTGGTTTGGAGGGTTGTTGAGTTGATCTAAACACTGTGTTCGGTGCGAGGCCGAAGAAGGAAGACGGAGATGTCACGAGCGCAGCGAGTGAAGTGGTTGACACCCGAAGCAAGCAGGTGTGTCCCCTAGTCTACAATGGTAATCGATGAATGTTGAACTAGGTAATCAGCCATTTCTCCTTGAACGGGACTTTAACGCAACTGTTGCTAAAATCAGCTGATTGATTATGTCATTCATCGCTATACAACCAATTCTCATATTCAAATCCCACTGTCTTTGTTGAATAGCGGCTTAGCAAACCATATGAGTGATTTGGGTTGCACACGAGTAGAACTGGCAACACCGGCGAAATACCCTGGCTTACAATTATACGATGCCTAGTATAGATAACAAATTATGATTAATTCTATGTAACTCTAAAAAAATTGCAAACTACATCAGTGTCTCTAAACTACATCAGTGTCTCTAAACTACATCAGTGTCTCTAAACTACATCAGTGTCTCTAAACTAAACTACATCAGTGTCTCTAAACTAAACTACATAAGTGTCTCTAAACTACATCAGTGTCTCTAAACTGATGTAGTTTAGTTGAGTATTAAACTTATTACTTTTAGTTTCTTAGATACAACATTACGTGTCGGTAATATTGTACTTACAAGTCAACATTAAACAACGCACAACTATTACAGTAAAAGTACAAAATACACAAATACTATGGTGATCGATGTTGGCAAACCATGTGCATATCCCTCAGAGCAAAGATTATTTTGTGATTCCTCTGGTCTGACGAAGATAAACGTGGTTTGCTAAAATCGATCACCATAATATTTGTGTATTTTGTACTTTTAGTGTAATAATTGTGGGTTGTTTGAAATTGACATACTTTGTTTTACTTCTCTTCCATATGAATTGCATTTAGTCGGTTTCATTTAATTTACTTTAACAATTTTTTTAATAGTTAATTTAAACAACAACTTTACAAATTACAAAACAAGCTGCAGTTTTAGATTTTTAAGTGTGCGGTAAAAATAATTGTTATCCAGTTTAAAAATAAAATTAATTACAGTAAAATGCACTACTCTTACTCATAAACTACGTATTTGGACTTTTTATAAAAATTTAAGCAATAAATATAATTAGATTTTATAGTACATATTATATGTGACAAACATCTATAGGAATGGAAAATTATCATTTAATATGCTAATAATTAATTATATATAATGAAATATAATTCGTAAATATTTATACATTTGTACTGATATTATACTATGTTAAATTATGTTGTAAACATACTTTTCATTGAAATTTAGTTAAAGGTAAAATTAAGAGCAGTTAATTTTATTTATTTATTCTTCCAAGGAATACACCATTAACAATGTTTTATATATTTTATAAAACTAGACACAAGATGGTAAGACATGCATACATTAACAATCAATATTGACAATATAAACAGGAATAAGAGATATATATTTAATAGATAAAACAATAATCCAATTTAACATACAATGCTGGCAATAATAAATAATATTAATAACGATAGCAATAACAATAACAATAACAATAATAATAACAATAATAATTTCAATAACTTTTATTTTACTATAACACCAACAGAAACAGTGAAAACATCAACAACATTACGGTAACATTTTATTGCTTGAGCTTTACGTGAAAATAGATATTAATAGATAAGACTAAGAAAAACAATAACTGCAACTATAAATTAAATGTAACAAATATAAACTATTAGAACAGGTAATGATAAATGTTAAAACAGATAAGCTAACAATACCAACTACTAATTCAGCTTAAAAACGTAATGACTTTCCTTCCGAAGGACAGCAGTGGCTCCCTAAAAATACCTATATTTGTGCCAACCTAGTTCTCAAGGTGCTGCAACCTGGCCAGTCCAAAATTGCAGGCAAAGTTTGTTGGTTTGTATGTATTAGCAAACATGTAAAAATTTATTGTTCCTCTAGGCACATGGAAATTGATCTTCAAATAAATTAGTGAAGTCGATTCCACCATTGGCCAACCTACTAGGGAATGTAAGTCTAGGAGTAAGCGTCTAAGATGGAGAGGCTGGACATTGTACTGCAGCTAAGTTCCAAGATTGGTGGGGTTTGGTAGTTATGACCCAGGCGAAGACCCAAGACTCGAAGGAAACGAACCTGGACTCTGTTAATAATGTTATTATGGCCAAGCTGATATGGCGACCAAATCATTGATCCGTATTCCAAAACTGGATGAACGAGGGACTTGTGTAGTATCATAAGTAAGTGTGGAGATCTGAAATCCCTAGTAGTTTTAAGGATAAAGCCCAAGATGGATTACGCTCTCGAGATTACTTAAGCGACGTGTTCGGCTGGACTCAAGGTCGAGGTAAAAATAATAACAAGATCCTTGACACGATCTTCTCTCCTTAGGATCTCACCACCAATACTATAATTATATAAGAAGCACACAGAAAGTATTGTAAATGAGACAACACGACACTTAGATAAATTAAGTACCATAGCATTCTCAACAGACCAAGCGTCAACATTGGCGAGGGACCGTTGAAGATTCTCCTGGTCTGAAGACTGAGCAAATATCTTTAGATCATAAGAAAACATCAAAAAGTCAGCCGTCAGCACACCAAAGATGACGTTGACAAAAGCATTAAAAAATAGTGGGCCAGGGTTTGATCACTGAGGAAAGTCAATAAATAATTACACATACCTACATAGTATCATATTAGTAAATTAATTGTTGACGTTATATGAACTTTTAAAGACGTAGATATTTAATTTTAATCTAGTATATTTATACTCCTTGTGTTTAATTGAACATGTTATTCAACATGACTTACATAATTCATCATGCCTTAGTAAATTTTAACTCTATAGGACAGGAGTACTTCAATTTTCAAAGCCAGTAGTTCTATACCCGTAACATTCTAATATTCTATTAATGTATAGAATTATACTACAATGTTAAACTATACATATTAAGACATTCTAGACTTTGTTTCACTTTATACTTTAGTGAAAAATATTACATTTTATAAGGAATGTATGTTCAAAAATAAAACCAATTAGTTGGGATTTATGATGAAATAAGAAACTAAGCATAATCAAACAACTAATATAATCTTTCCAAAACATTAAATTACTGTTGGAATGATTAAAACAATATTAAATAATTTTCATTAAAGCCAAATATATTTCTTTTGTACAATTAGATAAAATACGTCCTGATGGCACATAATTCTTGACAATTGCGTTCCGTTTCCTGAGGCAATCCCCAGGAACAGTAATATCAGCTAGATTTACGGTTTCCCGAGCAAACAAGGTAATTTGGCGCGAGATCTAAGCCACTTCCGGGTGCTTCCTTTATTGGTCTTGGTAGTCTGGCGTAGGTTAAGTACATGACACAACTGGCTTGTGATTCTTTAAAAAGACAACAGAATTTAGTAATAAGATTTCAATAATTGACCATCAACTAAATATTTTAATTTATTCGTTTACTACGCAATATATTGTGCAGTTAATTTAACATAAAGTTTTATTAATATATTATCGTAACCATAAAATATGACAAGGTCACGTACATAATACTGCACACAGGGTGGTCTGTAATTATCCGACAAAGTTCTCGAGTTCAATCTTTTGGTTAACAAATATGTGTACAGATCGTCTATTTCGCACAGTTATCTGTCGGTATGTATACTATTTTTACACAAAAAGCCTAATATCTCTGAAGGTATGTGAAATAATATAATGAAAATAGGTATGAATGTTGATTTTAAATAATTTATATACCATTAAAATTTAATATTTATAAAATAATCCTTTTCCAAATGGCAACCATTTTAAATGTTTAAAGCTAAATATCTTAATAAACTAAATTTTATTTAAGCCTGTACATAATAAAAACAGTTGATAGATTTATTTTTACAATTAATGGTACGAAAGGTTTTAAGATCAATCAAAAAGTTTGATCTAAAAAATGTAATACCATTATTTGTAAAAATAAATCAATACAGTTTTAATAAAATGCAAGATTATTGAGTTAATCCATTTTAAGTGGTCGCCATTTGGAAAATGCTCATTAAATAAGTATTAAATTTAAATTATATATAAATACTATAAAAATCAACATTATTTCACATAACTTCATAGTAAAATAACGTACGTTGTAAAAATAATGTACAGACCGACGATGTGACGTAGACTATTTGTACACATGACATTTATTGTTTGTTTTTACCCAAGAAGTTACCTATAGAGGTTTGGCTTTACACTTCTGACACACAAACCCTGCATATTTATCGATATTGAAAAAAAATTTAAATATATATATATATACATATATATATACAGTATATTTAAATTTTTTTAAGTTACTAAAAATGTGTATAACTAACAAAATAGTCCTCTCACAGCAAAATATTGATAATGTAAGTATCTACGGAGGCGTACAGCTGTGTTTGTTTGTTTATAGTTACTTGTATTAACAAAGTTCCGAAACCACCGAGTTAAAAATATAATAACTAATACCTATTTTGGTGAGTGAGTCAACATTATTTTCTTAGAGCAACATTTGATTGGCTAATATTATTTATTTGATTTGTAATTATATTATTTTAGTATGACTAACAAACTTTTTATTACATCTATACTGACATAATTAAACCCGAGAGTCTGTATTCATAACATTTCCTTTGCCTCAAACATCGATCAACTGATTTATGGTTTTAATCAAATCGACTCAACTCTCAGCAATATATATTTATTTGATTTAACCACACGTTCCTCCTATTGTTGTAATTCACCATGTGTGCACAGCTATACCTCTGCACCAATACAACAAATATAGTTATAAATATGACCGATTTCGAAGCAATTTTACCCCCTTCTGAATACAGGGATTAATTTTTTAGTTCTCTGATCTACACAAGAACGGGTGCCTTAAATTGGCATCCATTTTTAACTTTACAGTATAAATATTTATATAGCCATAAATATGACCTTCACAAAGTGATCTGTGTTTGGTAAAGCTGGTATCCAAAGAACGGATCGCTGTAAATATTTTTACACATCAAATATCATTTGGAAACAGTTTGTACTATCTGATTGAGAACGAAGAAGACTGATCGTAAATCTATTTGGAAAATTTTGTATTCTTATATTCTATAAATGGTGTACTCTTGTTTTCAAATGTTCTTACATTTTAATAACTTTAACCAACACGCTACCTCAAGTAATTTTAATAACCATAACCAGAGTCATAGTGTTTTTTTCCCTCACTTCAAATCATGCTACCTCAAGTCATTTTTTTCTTTTCAAACAAGCAAATGTACGTTTATTATGGTTACCTATTCATATGCCGGAATTAATAATGCATTTAACTATTTAAGGACAACTTATATTTAAAAACAGTGTTATTTAACGGTAGTATAAGAGATTGAGTAAGAGAACATTGTATGCTATTAATACAATCAAATACGAAAATAGATACATTGCAAACATTTTAAATATCAATGTAATCACAGCTAAAAAACATAAATAGGTATAATTTATTTTTACACCTTAACTGGTACGATTTATTTCGGGACATGAAAGTTGTATCCTGCGGCGTCTGATTGCCCGATCTTAATATGTACAAAAAGCACTTAAATATAACAGACGACATTTATTGAAATTATTTTACATATTTGTATGTACATCGCGTATTACTGAATCTAAACATATATGTAGCATAAAAGTCAAATTAAACAAAAAAATTTATATAATTATAACAAATTGTTTAACTAAATAAGGAATTTTAAAATAATTTGTACATTTTACTATCAAAGTCTATTAACACTATGGAAATAATATGTGTTATATCAATACAAGCCAAATACCACTGACTGACTGTCTGACTCACTCACTCATGACGAAATCTCAAAAACCACCGAACGGATTAACATGAAAATTTAAAGGATGTTAGCTTTAGTATTGAACGGACTGACTAAGAAAGGATTTTCCTAAATTACATTCCTAAGGGGTACAAAAGGCCCCTTAAAATGTCCTTTTCCCGTAAGAATAATCTGGGTTGGTTTTAGTAAATTAACAGCTGTTTGTAAATAAATAAATATGTTTAAATTGTGTATTTGACATAATACTACTGATTCATTACTAGTTTAATCTTCAAATGCTAAACAAAAACAAATGAAATAAACACATTTGAAATAGGCTACGTAATATCATTGGGTATTTATACTAATAAATAGATAGCAACGCAAGTGAGATACTGTAAATAAATGTAATATTGTGATTTTACGTTATATAATTAATCTGCTATTACTTATAGTAAAAACCCACATGCCGGGTTGTATCGAGTGAAGTGAGAGTCGAGGTTGGCACGCGAAACGTGCAGAAAAATCTATACAAGTCTGATTTTTCAGCAATCTGACAAGACTTAGCTAACTTACTAAGTTAGCACTTTGCGGAGCACCAAATATATTAAAACCTTCCATTTTTACAGCCCATATTTCAAAAAATATCTGTGTTTTATTCATGGAACATGGTAATACTGTAACAATGTTATGATAATCATCATTGTTTGATTAACACTCTCCACTCACTCCTACCCTAGTAATGTCGACGTTGGCGGTAACCGTTGAGACATGTTGAAGTCAAGTGGGCAGATAACAGTGCTAGTCGTCTAATATCCCCACATAATTACTCCATGAATCATTTACAAATGGATGTACGCATTAGCGAATTTATCTTATTTTAAGTTTTTTACTGTTTCACTATTTCATTTGAACAATAATTTGCCGATCACCTACTCTCTAAATAGTATTTTAATTACATTAAATATAATAGTATTCTCGATAGCATTGATAGTACATTAATATTTCATTTTAGTGTTGACAAATAGCCTTTCCATTTTAATTAACTACACTTCAGCACGCGAATAAACTATTGATTCACATCATGCCACGAGTTCAAATACAAATTGACGGCCAACCTTATATATTTCATTTACAGGCTACACTGTAAAAAGTAGGTAAAAAAAAAAAAAACTATACATTCGATCAACAAATTATTAGTAATCAATTATTATTGTATACAATAATGAAGAATAACATAATCTTAAGAAGCATAACATTTGAATGAACAAAAATATAATCATATAGAACAGGGCCTTGTCAATATTTTGGCTAACATTTTATTCGTGGTAGATACATAGCTAAGGAACAAGAATATAATCATTCCTTTCTGCAGAAAAGTCGGAAAAATAAAAAAATATTATTTCCTTAAAGATATTTTCTTACTTATGTCTGATTTCGTTCAGTCCCGATTACAAATATATTAAGGGTTTTGTGATCATATCATTATTAAGCACGTTAGTAGCGGAAATGTACCTATTTAAGTAAGGTTGTTTTTTGTTAGGATAAGGCTACTTTGGGTATTGATAGTTTAAGTTTGGTTACGTACAAACTACCACTGTATGTGTATGGGTGGGTGGGTGAGTCAATACCACTGTACGTGTATGGGTGGGTGGCTGGGTCAATACCACTGTATGTGTATGGGTGGGCGGGTGAGTCAATACCACTGTACGTATATGGATGGGCGGGTGAGTCAATACCACTGTATGTGTATGGGTGGGCGGGTGAGTCAATACCACTGTATGTGTATGGCTGGGCGGGTGAGTCAATACCACTGTACGTGTATGGGTGGGCTACTGGGTCAATACCACTGTATGTGTATGGGTGGGCGGCTGGGTCAATACCACTGTATGTGTATGGGTGGGCGGGTGAGTCAATACCACTGTACGTGTATGGGTGGGCGGCTGGGTCAATACCACTGTACGTGTATGGATGGGCGGGTGAGTCAATACCACTGTACGTGTATGGGTGGGCGGCTGGGTCAATACCACTGTACGTGTATGGATGGGCGGGTGAGTCAATACCACTGTACGTGTATGGGTGGGCGGAAGGGTCAATACCACTGTACGTGTATGGATGGGAAGGTGAGTCAATACCACTGTACGTGTATGGGTGGGCGGCTGGGTCAATACCACTGTACGTGTATGGGTGGGCGGGTGAGTCAATACCACTGTACGTGTATGGGTAAGAGGCTGGGTCAATACCACTGTACGTGTATGGATGGGCGGGTGAGTCAATACCACTGTACGTGTATGGGTGGGCGGCTGGGTCAATACCACTGTACGTGTGTGGATGGGCGGGTGAGTCAATACCACTGTACGTGTATGGGTGGGCGGCTGGGTCAATACCACTGTACGTGTATGGATGGGCGGGTGAGTTAATACCACTGTACGTGTATGGGTGGGCGGGTGAGTCAATACCACTGTATGTGTATGGGTGGGCAGCTGGGTCAATACCACTGTACGTGTATGGGTGGGCGGGTGAGTCAATACCACTGTACGTGTATGGATGGGCGGGTGAGTCAATACCACTGTATGTGTATGGGTGGGCGGCTGGGTCAATACCACTGTACGTGTATGGATGGGCGGGTGAGTCAATACCACTGTACGTGTATGGGTGGGCGGCTGGGTCAATACCACTGTACGTGTATGGGTGGGTGGGTGAGTCAATACCACTGTATGTGTATGGGTGGGCGGGTGAGTCAATACCACTGTACGTGTATGGGTGGGCGGGTGAGTCAATATCACTGTATGTGTATGGGTGGGCGGCTGGGTCAATACCACTGTACGTGTATTGGTGGGCGGCTGGGTCAATACCACTGTATGTGTATGGGTGGGCGGCTGGGTCAATACCACTGTATGTGTATGGGTGGGCGGGTGAGTCAATATCACTGTATGTGTATGGGTGGGCGGGTGAGTCAATATCACTGTATGTGTATGGGTGGGCGGCTGGGTCAATATCACTGTATGTGTATGGGTGGGCGGGTGAGTCAATATCACTGTATGTGTATGGGTGGGCGGCTGGGTCAATACCACTGTATGTGTATGGGTGGGCGGGTGAGTCAATATCACTGTATGTGTATGGGTGGGCGGCTGGGTCAATACCACTGTATGTGTATGGGTGGGCGGCTGGGTCAATATCACTGTATGTGTATGGGTGGGCGGGTGAGTCAATATCACTGTATGTGTATGGGTGGGCGGCAGGGTCAATACCACTGTATGTGTATGGGTGGGCGGGTGAGTCAATATCACTGTATGTGTATTAATGGGCGGGTGAGTCAATATCACTGTATGTGTATGGGTGGGCGGCTGGGTCAATATCACTGTATGTGTATGGGTGGGCGGGTGAGTCAATACCACTGTATGTGTATGGGTGGGCGGCTGGGTCAATACCACTGTATGTGTATAGGTGGGTGGCTGGGTCAATACCACTGTACGTGTATGAGTGGGCGGCTGGGTCAATACCACTGTATGTGTATGGGTGGGCGGCTGGGTCAATACCACTGTATGTGTATGGGTGGGCGGCTGGGTCAATACCACTGTATGTGTATGGGTGGGCGGGTGAGTCAATATCACTGTATGTGTATGGGTGGGCGGCTGGGTCAATACCACTGTATGTGTATGGGTGGGCGGGTGAGTCAATATCACTGTATGTGTATGGGTGGGCGGCTGGGTCAATACCACTGTATGTGTATGGGTGGGCGGCTGGGTCAATATCACTGTATGTGTATAGGTGGGCGGGTGAGTCAATATCACTGTATGTGTATGGGTGGGCGGCAGGGTCAATACCACTGTATGTGTATGGGTGGGCGGGTGAGTCAATATCACTGTATGTGCATTAATGGGCGGGTGAGTCAATATCACTGTATGTGTATGGGTGGGCGGATGAGTCAATACCACTGTACGTGTATGGGTGGGCGGATGAGTCAATACCACTGTATGTGTATGGGTGGGCGGCTGGGTCAATACCACTGTACGTGTATGGGTGGGCGGGTGAGTCAATACCACTGTACGTGTATGGGTGGGCGGGTGAGTCAATACCACTGTATGTGTATGGGTGGGCGGGTGGGTCAATACCACTGTACGTGTATGGGTGGGCGGATGAGTCAATACCACTGTACGTGTATGGGTGGGCGGGTGAGTCAATACCACTGTACGTGTATGGGTGGGCGGATGAGTCAATACCACTGTACGTGTATAGGTGGGCGGGTGAGTCAATACCACTGTACGTGTATGGGTGGGCGGGTGAGTCAATACCACTGTACGTGTATGGGTGGGCGGGTGAGTCAATACCACTGTACGTGTATGGGTGGGCGGCTGGATCAATACCACTGTATGTGTATGGGTGGGCGGGTGAGTCAATACCATTGTACGTGTATGGGTGGGCGGGTTAGTCAATACCACTGTACGTTTATAGATGGGCGGCTGGGTCAATACCACTGTACGTGTATTGGTGGGCGGGTGAGTCAATACCACTGTACGTGTATGGGTGGGCGGGTGAGTCAATACCACTGTACGTGTATGGGTGGGGGCTGGGTCAATACCACTGTACGTGTATGGGTGGGCGGGTTAGTCAATACCACTGTACGTGTATGGGTGGGCGGATGGGTCAATACCACTGTACGTGCATGGGTGGGCGGGTGAGTCAATACCACTGTACGTGTATGGGTGGGCGGCTGGGTCAATACCACTGTACGTTTATGGGTGGGCGGGTGAGTCAATACCACTGTACGTGTATGGGTGGGCGGGTGGGTCAATACCACTGTACGTGTATGGGTGGGCGGGTGAGTCAATACCACTGTACGTGTATTGGTGGGCGGCTAGGTCAATACCACTGTACGTGTATGGGTGGGCGGCTGGGTCAATACCACTGTACGTGTATGGGTGGGCGGGTGAGTCAATACCACTGTACGTGTATGGGTGGGCGGCTGGGTCAATACCACTGTAGGCTACGTGTATGGGTGGGCGGCTGGGTCAATACCACTGTACGTGTATGGGTGGGCGGCTGGGTCAATACCACTGTACGTGTATGGGTGGCGGCTGGGTCAATACCACTGTACGTGTATGGGTGGGCGGGTGAGTCAATACCACTGTACGTGTATGGGTGGGCGGCTGGGTCAATACCACTGTACGTATATGGGTGGGTGGCTGGGTCAATACCACTGTACGTGTATGGGTGGGCGGCTGGGTCAATACCACTGTACGTGTATGGGTGGGGGGCTGGGTCAATACCACAGTACGTGTATGGGTGGGCGGATGAGTGAAAACCACTGTACGTGTATGGGTGGGTGGATAAGTCAATACCACTGTACGTGTATGGGTGGGCGGCTGGGTCAATACCACTGTACGAGTATGGGTGGGCGGCTGGGTCAATACCACTGTACGTGTATGGGTGGGCGGCTGGGTCAATACCACTGTACGTGTATGGGTGGGTGGCTGGGTCAATACCACAGTACGTGTATGGGTGGGCGGGTGAGTCAATACCACTGTACGTGTATGGGTGAGTGGGTGAGTCAATACCACTGTACGTGTATGGGTTGGCGGGTGAGTCAATACCACTGTACGTGTATGGGTGGGTGGATGAGCCAATACCACTGTACGTGCATGGGTGGGCGAGTGAGTCAATACCACTGTACGTGTATGGGTGGGCGGGTGAGCCAATACCACTGTACGTGCATGGGTGGGCGGGTGAGTCAATACCACTGTACGTGTATGGGTGGGCGGGCAAGTCAATACCACTGTACGTGTATGGGTGGGCGGATGAGTCAATACCACTGTACGTGTATGGGTGGGCGGCTGGGTCAATACCACTGTACGTGTATGGGTGGGCGGCTGGGTCAATACCACAGTACGTGTATGGGTGGGCGGGTGAGTCAATACCACAGTACGTGTATGGGTGGGCGGGTGAGTCAATACCACTGTACGTGTATGGGTGGGCGGGTGAGTCAATACCACTGTACGTGTATTGGTGGGCGGGTGAGTCAATACCACTGTACGTGTATTGGTGGGCGGGTGAGTCAATACCACTGTACGTGCATGGGTGGGCGGGTGAGTCAATACCACTGTACGTATATGGGTGGGCGGGTGAGTCAATACCACTGTACGTGTATGGGTGGGCGGGTGAGTCAATACCACTGTACGTGTATGGGTGGGCGGGTGAGTCAATACCACTGTACGTGTATGGGTGGGCGGGTGAGTCAATACCACTGTACGTGTATGGGTGGGTGGGTGAGCCAATACCACTGTACGTGTATGGACGGGTGGGTGGGTATAGTTTATGCTCACGTAAGGACGAAGCCGAGACGAAGTATGTTCCATCTATGAGCATTAACACTTTTGTCGTATGCTAACATGGATTGTGTGTTTAGTGAACTATGGTATAGAAATACTTGCCGGTATACTTCTGTAAGGAACACAACACCATACTGTAAATTTCATTCCAAAACTAAATATTAGAGGTGATTACTTTCAAAATAAATGTATTATTTTATACTTGATAGTAATATTCATTGAAACTGTAACAATATAAATTTCCAAAATTATGATTCATCATATCTTAACAGTTTTGCTACTAGTAGTTTTTCTTTGTTTACTACTGTAAAGTTTTGAATCTATGGGCAGTTATGAACTTCATTAAACAGCAAAATGTGATATTGTACGTCTCCTTCAATAATGAAATCACAATGAAAATCCCCTTCAGGCATATTTCTCTAATAGCTAAGAAATTATGATTATTTAATTTGTTCAGTAAATAAGTCTTAAAATGTGATGAGATTTATTTACATAAATGTCTTTGAATAATGTGTAATTTAACTTAAGGTGATTGAACACTTATAATTATACAGGATTTAAAGTTTTAAAATACAAATAAGTATTTTTTAATAAATATGTTTCTCTTTTAAAGTAAATTAAGTTAGCTTTTAAGTGTAGTGCACGTGTATTTCAGAAAAATCGTTTACAAATAATTTTTAAATTATACTCTTATTGATTATAATATTTTTCCTATTCCAAATTCAAGTTATTGTAAAGGAAAATAATAAAAAGAAATGCATTACACCTTTAAATAATAGCTTTTAAACAAATGACACATAGTTATATTATAACAGTTATTATCATAAAAATATCCATACAATGGCTATACGATTTGAAAATTAATAAGTTAAAGTTCATTTTAAAACAAAAATGAATATATATATATATATATATATATATATATATATATATATATATATATATATACCTGCACATAACCATTAAATTAATTTTGTTCTTCATAAATATGTATATCATACATTCAAACAATCCGACAATATTTAATAGACTAATCATTTGGCAAATATCCTTTGGGTGTGGTAGAGAGAATATCCATAGCTTTGACTGTACATCTCCACTCTAAGGGATCTTGTTATTGAATTGCAAGAAACGCGATTGTTAAAATTAGATTGCACCAATACCAGAGCAGAATAACATTACATATACTTACATGGGTATTTTCTGTACCTTTATAAACGGGAACCACTATGCTACTACTACTGTTATTAATTTAAATAATGTTGATCACTCATTTTAAGTATCGATCAAATAAATTAAGGTGAATTCATAAAAATTTCCCTAAACTAATCATAAGTACAGTGTTATACAATGCCTTTGTCCTGGGATGAATAAAAGGCAAAAAGTAACAAAGGAAAATATTTCTCCTACAATAAAGAACAAAGACGTAATTTTGACCTCGACTTTCCTTTTTGTTGTATTTTAATCGCAGATTCAGTATTTAAATACTCATTTTTACTTCTGAAAGTAATTCTGGCCAATGTAAAAACAAACTGTTTATTTCGTATTTTTAAATCATTCTTCACACGAGATTAGATTGGTAGTTACGAATGCCTATTTCAATTTAACAAGTTTTAAAATTATAATATTTAGTCTATGAACATAAAATGTTATGGTAAATTTTGTTTTTAACTTGCGAAGTAAACAAAGAAATAAAGAACAAACATTTACTTTTTATTTTCGAGAGTATTCCTATTACTATTTTTATATATAAAGTTCAATAGAAGAAAAATATGTATTGTTTCAGTTGTTTTTCATTACATTTAATTAATTTAAAAATAAAATCAAAATCATAGCTCGTCAAAAATAAAATCTGCAAAAAAATATGCCGTACTCTACAAAGTCATACATTCAAAAATATTTTTGGATTGTACAATTATTTGATAGGTAAAAGTCGTATAGTTAGTGCTTGTACTCAGAGGTGCAAGGGCTCTTTTTTAGCCAAAAGCTCTAATTACAAAGTTGTTGTTATGAGGAAGAATGACGACTAACCATGTTATACCAACCATATTGTGACCAGCCATGTTACGACTAACCATGTTAGACCAACCATGTTACGACTAACCATGTTAGACCAACCATATTACGACTAACCATTTTAGACCAACCATGTTACAACTAACCATGTTAGACTAACCATGTTACGACTAACCATGTTAGACCAACCATGTTACGACTAACCATGTTACGACCAACCATGAACAAGTGATGACAGTGGCACTAGTTCGCAAACACGTCGATCCACCATCCTCCAGAAACTATGTCACTGTAAAAAGTGATGACAGAGACAATAGTTGCCAAACACATCGATCTACCACCCTCCTAGAACTACGTCACTGTAACAAGTGATGGCAGGGGCACTAGTTCCCAAACACATCGATCCACCATCCTCAAGGAACTATGTCACTGAATACTTGTTATACTGAATATTTGTTGTCAGCTACCATTTGTTAAATTTAAAAAGCAGCAATATATTTAGATAAAGATCCAAAAATTATAATTTCATATTGATTGAATAAAAATCATATTAATTGAAAAAAAACTCCTGTCACAAAGCTAAGTCCACTCTATCGAGCCACTTAAGACCTGCTTCACTGATTATGTTTATGCTGACCAATACCTCCGTAAAAGAACACCCCCCTGTGTGTGATCCACTCCCCCTACTCATAACTATGTGATCCACTGTTTGAATATACTCCCCGTTATAACAAGCCAGATCAAGTGTCAATTCCCATTTATACTCCCAGTAATTGCATCTGCCAACACCAGTTCGTAATCGATTCAACAGTGTCCACTCCCTACAATCACCACTGCACGTGTGAGTGGGTCATCACCTTTCTAAAAACAAAGTTGCTTAGTAAAGTAGTCATTTCAATATTTAGAGTTGTATTTATATATCATACTTGTATATCAATGCTAATTAACTGCAAGATTTTCTCTTATAAAACGTTTTACTTTTTATGTAGACTTTTTCATTTATTACTTATATTATTTTTCGGAAGGAAATCACTAAAATATTTGTAGTTTTTTTGCTTAAATTGTTATAAACATGTGCTGTGTGACAATCCACGGATTCATTATATTTATATGCTATTATTTGGAATTTAATTTTGCAGAATAATTTGTGGATTGTTTTGCGGAATTGTGCAGAATCATAAAGTTGTGCATTCGTTTCTAATGGGAAAACACGTTTTCATGAACGTACACTTACATATTATCTGTTGCTGAATATTCAAAAACATTTAAAACATTCAAAATCTGTTTATTGCCATTAAACTTACAACAAGCAATAGGCCAGTTCAACTTACTCACTAAGATACAAACTGAGAAATAGTTACAATATTATTTAAGCATTTCGTGTACACTAAGAAAAAACACATCTAGTGTATAAACAGATTTTTTAATAGGAAAATTGTAATTACCGTTTTAAAATGTTTAAAATGAAGATTCTGTACATGAGCTGGCAAACTATTATATAATCTTATCTGCATACATCTATGGCTGTTAAAGATTTTACAAAGTTTTAGTGCTGGCTGTTCTAATTGAGTACAATTCCTAGGTATATATATATATATATGCACTGTATTGCTTTAATTAAAATCCTCTTTGTGGCTTTTTACATACAACAGATTGGCTTGGATGAATAAGCTCGGCAGGGTTAGTATAGACTGCTCAATAAAATGAGGCTTGCAGCTGTCTTGTTTTTTCAAACCTGTCATCATCTGATAGTGCACTTTTGGCGTCGTAAGACACCTTGTGCTCCCACTGAATGGCCCCATAACATAACCCCATATAACAAATGACGATGGAAAAAAGAAACGTAGACCATAGCCAAAGTATTCTTATCAACGTTTAATTTAAGCTTGAACAAAAGTTAGTATGCCCTATTTAGCTTAGATACAACCTGGTTGATATATGAAGGCCAATATAGTTTGTAATCAAGACGTATTCCCAGAAGCTTTACTGATTTTGTCTTTAAATTCTTTAATCTTAATTAAAGAATTTAATCTTAATCTTAATTTAATCTTAAAAAAATTCTTTAAAAGTAAGTAAAGTAATTTGAGAATACAATATTTTCGATTTTGTCATGATTAACGTTCAATCCATTAGATAATGACCACGAATTTGCCCTTTCAACCACCATTGGAGAATTGTTCTGCACAAGATCCAATGAATCCTCCTTGACCAGTAAGGAAGTGTCATCAGCATAAAGGACTAGTTTAGACGGTATATTAAATGGTAAATCATTTATGATCACGATAAACAAGAGCGGCCCAAGAACAGAGCCCTGGAGCATGCCTCTGTCAATAATTTGAGCATCAGTCTCCTGGCCTTCCAGTAGAACAACATGATTTTGATTATTTAAATAGGATTTCAATAGTCTTAACTCATTGCCCTTAACTCCATACATATCTAATTTAGTCAATAAAATGTCATGAGAAATAACATCAATGCTTTACTTAGATCAAGCATTGTTAAAGATAAAATATACCTTTTTCAAAAACATCTAGTAAATTACAAAAAATATCATTAACAGCATCAATAGTACCAGCCATGAAACCATTATGATCGCAGATGAAGTTGCCTTATCATGGACAATTCTACTAATTTTGAGATAATAGATACCAGAGCGATGGGTTTGAGACCTCATCAATAACTTTCTTTTTACGTATTGGAACATTATAAACTAGGATATTTATAAACCTAACAGTGACCATGAACTGTATTTAGTAAAAAAAAAAAACAGTAAATTATTATATTTCAAAAAGGCAATTAAAGAAAAATAAAAGCTAGAGCGAACCCATTTTTATAGTAGAAATAAAATGTATTAATGTATATTATGCCCAAGCACAAACAAATCCTCACATACTATAGAATAGATTTAGTCGTAATAGTCGCTAAAAGTCTGTGCGAACTTAAAAAAGTATATATAAGGGCTCTCAAATTAAAAAATCATAACATAACATAAAATATAATGTCTAATACAATTGTTTGCTTTATTTTTAAAAACATTTTACTTTCTATCACTTATTCTTTAGTACTTAATATATCTATAGTATTTAAATTTTGCCTGATTAAAACGTTATAATTATATTCATGAAGTTACTGCTTAAAGGTCATAGTACATCTGGCTAGCGTCAATTAGAAATGCTTTTTATAAATACGCCGAGGATTGGCTGTATCTCGAACTCACCAAGGTTCCATGTTTAATGCAAGTGGAAATACACCTTAATGGCACTACATTAATCCGGTGAGGAGATAAATCTGGATGGAACGACTACCTTCTAGCCCTAAAAAATGAACATTGCAAGTTATAAATGGTGTCCAATCAACAATATATTTTTTTTAATGATCTAATAAAAGATATTCTTATTAATAAACGTGTGGAAGGACAATTATGAAATTTGTTTTGAGATATGGATACATAGAGGGAATAGGTTTGCTTTTTAGGTACATAGCTCACGTAGAAACCGTCTGATAGAATAAAAAAATCCAAAGAGAACGTATTATTGACATTTTGAAAATATAGTGGACAAAAGGTAATAACCAACCTAGTATAAACCCAGAGTAAAACAAATAAAAATATCTGTGATTTAGTGTAACCAATTTTTTGTCTGTATACGACAAACAACTGCACAATTATCTTTTTCTAAAAGAATACATTAATATTACGGTATATAAAGACTCTATTGATAGAGTTTATTATAAATATAGGGGCTATGTACTTTTTACAACTTATGGGGCAGGGCAGGTGAGAATAGTGAGGAAGAGAGAGGGCAGGGGAACACGTTGTGTAAGTGTGTGTGTTAGTGAGGCAGGCTGTTTGCTACTCTTTGTGACATTTGTGATAAGATCTATGACAACATTTCTTAGATCGCTCAACTGAGCGCCCGGCTGAACGCCCTTAATGGAGGTGATGGTTTGGTTGGTACGTGACGTACTACCGCAAATACTTGTGTGTACGACTAGCCATCACTATACGTCTAACCCTTCCAAATACTTATGTGTATTGATAGCTTCCCGATATAATCTTGAAGGTGATATTTATCAAAATTTGTTATTCTCTAAGTTTAATCCTTAAAAATGTAATATTATAAACCCTCAGCAGATTAGTACACGTAATCTCGTATATAACAAAAAGTTTTTCTGTAGTATTTTTTTTTTAATTTATTAAAAGTGTTGTGTGTAAAAGAATACACCTCATAACAAAGCAAGGTCTGATATAATATCCCTCCCTCACTAATGAAATTGTAATGGAAATCCCCCTCTCACAAATGGTTCCAACAGCCACAATGTAATGACATTTTTTATTACGTTGTTAAAAATACATCCTTGAAAATGATGCATTTCATTCACTGAAATTTCCATGGCTGATATTTATAGATTTCTAGATGTTTATTTTTCTTCGTAGTTTCAAATATTAGACTTACATTTTCTATATCAGTGAAAATTAATTATCACTAAAATTGTTTAAACTATCTTGTGAAGAAGAATATTTGTGACATTGAGCAATCTAGCAAATACTACTTGTCCATCCACACACGGAGAGTGGTTGACCCATCCACCCATACCTTGGGTGGGTAGCAGAGCTTTCCAAGTTGTACACCTTAGGTGGATAGGAAGGTTCATCAATTTATATCCTTGGTTGTGAGGGAGGGCTCGTATTGTCGTATAACACGGGTGTATAAGAGGAGTCATCAAGTCATATAACTTGGGCGAGTGAGGTAGCTCCACAAGTTATGCCTTATGTGGGTAGGTGGGTGGAAAACTCATGAAGATTATTCTTTGGGTATGTAGGAGAAACTCTAAACAACACTAAAAAAACAGTAATATAAAGTCGATTTTAGTTTTATCAATCTTAAATTTGAAGAGTATAGTAATATTAATTCTTCAAATCCATTTAGATTGTATAATCTCTAATAGAAACCATTAACCACGTTTTAAAATATAAATGCGATACTCTCTCGGGTTTGTAAGTATTTAAGGTGTAAAGTGCCCGTGAAAACAATTAATATTCCGGTACTTTTTTGTTCTAACTGGATAACAACTTGACATAACATTTTCAAGTGCATATTTTATAACAAACATATGAACGAGGAAAACAATGTTGTGATCGGATTTTTCATAGAACTGTTAGTTTCTAGTAAATAAACTTCAAACTCGGATAGACATAATGTGTGCGCCAACAGTAGTTGCACTAGTGTAAATTACTGTTTCTCAGTGTTATTATGCTTAATATCTGTAGATAGTACTAATATTTAATAACTTTTGTTTGCCAAAGTTCATTTAAATGCGGTAGACAGAATATCCATGGCTTTTACTGAACCATCTACTCTCTAAAGCGAGCTATTCGTGCTATTAAATTAGCAAGAGACAATAACAATTGTTATTAATAATACTGGAGTAGTCAGTAATATCAATGACTACAAATACACTAAGACGAAAAGTGCTTATGGGAATTTTTCAGACAAGCGGGAGGGAAGCTTACGCAAACAGCCGCTACGAGCGCTGCTCGAAAGACAGTGAGCAGGCGGGCGATGCCATCATTGCCGTGACATTGACGCAGGTGATGATGTATTGGCACATGAATGAATGTTCTGTTCTGCAACACTGTAGCGGTGTTGTCATCGAATTTGTACAGCAAGTGACACTTTGCAACCCGCTCTGTCTTCGCATTGAGTTCTATGCGTTCGGTCGCTCGCTCTGCTCTATAGTTTTGTAAATATTATTTGTTGTTTGTAGTTTCAGTTTTAATACTTTAACATACAGTAATCAAGCACTGCTTCAATTTATGATTGTTTAAATTTTTATGTGTAAAAATGCAGTCTTGTTCAAAAAGTGGTGGGATAAAATGTGTTTACAAAAACTGTGCAAACACATCAGTGAGAAATTCTAATTTGTCGTTCTTTAGGTTTCCAGTAAAAGACAAAGAAAGGTACCTAACAGATTAATAATTAAGTTTCATATTTTTAATACTTCATCTTGGGGTGTCAACATGCAACTTACGAAATATTAGTTCAGGGGATATTTTAATTTATGTACAAGGTTATTTTTTATTGTTGGTTGTATTAAAACTTGTATTTTTATTGCATTTTTGGGCGCGTATATATTTTTAAAGGTTAGAAAACATTACTTCTAGTAGTCGGTTACAATACATACATTATTTATAATACAACTGTGGTAGAACTTGTTCTGAAAGTGAAAAATTTTTAATTATGATACCTTGACCGAAACAGTCAAAATTAAGCCTACGTTTAAACAATAGTCATAGCACTTTTAATTACATTTCTATGTGTCAACATGGGTTTTTGTTGTTTTAATTTTTAAAAGTAACCCCATAACAGCTGAAACGCTTAGTATAACGTACAGACTCATACGTGTAGGTAAAAAGAGTTGTCTGCAAACATTTTTTCTTTTCAAAATAATTATAATACTAGAAACGTCAAGAGCGATCAGACTACCCATGATCTAAACATTGTTATAAATTGTTAATTATTATTCTAACACATTATTTTATGACATTGACTGTCCGTATTACAGCGTTATGTGTAAAGGACTACTGAAATTGTTTTATCTGAAAAATATTCCATATGAACAAAATCAGACTTTTTGTTTAATTTGCCTGTTTTAAAACCAATTATTTTATGGAAGCATAAGAATTGATTCGAACCCTTTTGTAACATTTGGTCCAACCAAATAATATAATTTTATTTCCAACTAAAAATACGAGTATGTCTCCTTCAAGGCAATACGAGTATGTCTCCTTCAAGGCAATACGAGTATGTCTCCTTCAAAGCAATACGAGTATGTCTCCTTCAAGGCAATACGAGCATGTCTCCTTCAAGGCAATACGAGCATGTCTCCTTTAAGGCAATACGAGTATGTCTCCTTCAAGGCAATACGAGTATGTCTCCTTCAAGGCAATACGAGTATGTCTCCTTCAAGGCAATACGAGTATGTCTCCTTCAAGGCAATACGAGTATGTCTCCTTCAAGGCAATACGAGTATGTCTCCTTCAAGGCAATACGAGTATGTCTCCTTCAAGGCAATACGAGTATGTCTCCTTCAAGGCAATATGTTGCATGTTTAATTACAATCCCTTCTAGTCTGATTTCTTTCGTATGTTAATTATTTATAGGCATCCCCTGAAGCTACAGAGCAAAATCCCCTGAAATCCCCCTTGGGCAATATACAGAAAGACTCAATTTGGCCACCATATTGGATTTATTTTCCAAAAATTTACAACTCTTGAATGGTTTGTCGTAGTTACTCGCAGTTTCCTCTAAAATACTTTGTAGACTCACAGAATAAATATAAAATTGCAAAGATTATCATTTTCACTGGTATATTCGTTAAAAAATTAAATTTGAAATCAATTTACATAACTTTTTCGAAATAAATGATGATTATTTTTTGAATTTGAACTCTGATCAAAAATGGTTCCTATAAAACTTATGGAACATAAAAAACCCTATAATAATACCTTTTTACTTGAAGTAAATACCTTAAGAGTCTGCATACCCTGACGCCATATTGGATTGTTGTCCAATAAGAACAATGTTAACTTCGGAACAACGTTCTTTAGTAACGTAAAAGTTAGGTAACTCAACCGCTTTTTCCCTATATACGTCTCATTATAGCTTTTCACTATTACATATTCAGTTAATCAAAAATATAGTTTTAAGTGATCTCAATTTTTTTTCTTACCGTTATGACTGAGTATATACTACTATCCTTAATTTGCGGAACACGTTTTAAAAACACTGAATAGAAGGGGTTTGGGGTTATTTTTTACCAATTCGAAGTTTTTATTTACAGATGCATAACTTGGATAGTCAACAGTGGAAACGACGAGTTAGCTGAGTTACATGATAAAAAATTATTGAACCGTGTCATATGTTCACTACATTTTGAAGACAAGGCTTTCACAAACTCGTTAAAAAACAGGCTACTTCGAAATCATCCGAACGCTGTACCATTGCCCTGGTTTCATGATGCTTATCTCCAAAATTCCACCACATCTAAAACTTTGGCGTCGCAAAATGAAATGTCAAGCGCATCAAATGAACAGTCCCACCAAAAGAACAACGCCGAAAAATTGTCTCCAGCAAATGAACAGGACCAAGAAACATTTCAAGAGTTTTGCCAGGAGTTCGTTCCTTTACAAGAAATGCTGCCAAAAACTCCAACAAGAACTGTCAGAGTGTCATTGTCTACAAAATACCAAGAAGATAGCCCAACCCCAAGGAAGAAAAAGCTACTTAAAACAATAAGTACACAAAAATTGCGTTTGAAAAAAAGGTTAAACACAATAAGTTTTTTAAACAGACGGAAAACAAAAACCAATTTAGAAAGTATAACGGCTGCAGTTGAACAATTTGTCTCTGGGGAAGTGTTAACTTTTCTTTCCATGCAACTTCGTCACCAGAAAAAAGTTAAATGGACCCTAGCTGAAAAGAACTTTTCCCTGAGTTTGTATTACAAGTCTCCCAACGTTTATAAGTTTTTTAGAGAAAGGGGTTTCAAACTGCCTAGTCTGACACAAATCCGCAATTGGGTCAATGTACACAACGTTCAACCAGGATTTGGAGATGAAGTATTTAACAAGTTAAAAACAAAAGCTGCTTCAATGACAGAAGAGGAGAGAGAGTGTGTTATTTTGCTTGATGAAATGACGATAAAAAAAGGTTTGCAGTACAACCCTAAGTTGGACATTGTTGAAGGTTACCAAGATTTGGGTCCATTAGGAAGAGAAGGAGAAATAGCAACGCATACCAACGTTTTCATGATCAGGGGGCTGAAACACCCTTGGAAGTGTCCTGTTTCTTACGTTTTGTCTCATAATTCGACAAAGTACAGTTCACTGGCTATTCTAATTGATGTGTGCCTAAGCAAGTTGTGTGATGCCGGCTTTTATCCAAAAGCAATAGTGAATGACTTGGGGTCAACAAATGCTGCTGCATTAAGACTACTGGGTGCTACTCCTGAATCTCCCTACATTATGTTTCAAACGGAAAAGGTGTACTGCCTTTTCGACTTTCCCCACCTCATCAAATGTGTTAGGAATAACTTGCTAAAGCACGACTTCATTGTAAACAATAAAGTTGTATCATGGAAGGATTTGCGGATTTTTTATCAAATCGACCAATCAAACTCCTCCGGCTGTAGAGCAGCACCAAAATTGTCAGACAGACATGTCCAACCCCTTAGTTTTCAGAAAATGAACGTGAAACTGGCAACACAAGTTTTTAGTCACACTGTTTCCAAAGGCATGAAAACGGCCTCAAAGCTTGGTGTGGCGGAAAGTTGTTCAATGGAAGACACTGCTGACATGTTTGGTAGAATCAATGATATTTTTGACTGCATGAACAGCAAAAACCTATATGACAGCAATCCTCTAAAAAGACCTTTGTCTAAAAACAATATGGAGGCATTAAAATGCCTTAAAGATGCCATTCCTTACATCAAATCTTGGACTATACCTAACTCCTCAAAACCACCTTGCTTTGATGGTCTTGTCCAGACTTTACGTGGTGTATTGGCGCTTTACGAAGAGATGCCTGACAACAGCTTTTTGATGACTGGGCGGCTTAATCAGGATCCACTAGAAAACCTGTTCGGCGTTCTCCGTCAAAGAGGAGGATACAACAACAACCCTACAGCAAGTGAGTTTAGAAGAAATTTGCA
Source organism: Stictocephala bisonia (assembly GCA_035578905.1). NCBI lineage: Eukaryota > Metazoa > Arthropoda > Insecta > Hemiptera > Membracidae > Stictocephala > Stictocephala bisonia. The sequence continues at coordinate 992,723 of JAQJVL010000299.1, forward strand.
ACATTCCATGTCAATTCGTCTTTTGGATCCACCTGGATCATCAAACTGTGAGCCAGACGGTGACGCATCTCTTGAAGTTGGCAATGATAATTTCGAAACAGCATTGACTTCTTCAGCTCCTGGGCCCGAAGTGCTACCCAATAGCCAGAACTACATTCTAAGTCCACCAAGCCACCCCGACCGACCAACGAGTATTGGAGTAGGAACACATGAGGTCCATCAACTATCCCCCTTAGAAGACAATGTAGTTTTTTACATCGCAGGTTGGCTGGCAAAGAGATGCATAGACAAATTTTCTTGCGACAACTGTCTAAAGGTGTTGCTGGAAGAAACCGGCTCGATTCTCACAGATAATGATACCCTACTTATCTTGAGGAGCTTTACCTGCCACAATGGTGACATTGCCAATTTAATTAGGCCTTCTCAACGGTTGTTTGTTATAACCAAGCATCAATCCTGGAAATTCATGCAATATATCAAATCTAACTTGCATGAAAGAAATCTACTTTCCCACATCCAACAACTAGTGGAAAAAGATACGAAAGACACTTACCCTGATTGGTTCGATACATGTAACGACCACAAACGTTACATGATAAAACTGCTGATAAAATGTAAAATTCACCACACTTTGAAATGGATTAGCAACGACTTGCGTGACAGAACATTGTGGAAGTTACCGAAAAGTAACAAAAAGAGATGTGACAACAGAAAACTCAACCCGAAACTGAAGAAACTGAAACATGTTTAAAACCAATTAAGTTGAAAGTATTTTATCATAGAACACTTTGACGTATTTTGTAAATATTTTAGTTTTTAGCTGCAACTTGGGTGTGTAGTTCTGAAAATTATGTGTGATCGTGTCCTGTTGTAAATATAACAGTTTATATTTGTATACCACTTATGTTCAGTTAACGTTAAATTCCCCATTCTAACTGTATGTATTTTGTAAATGAATAGTTTATAATTCAACTTGGGTGTGTAGTTCTGAAATTTATGATGTGTGATCGTGTCCTGTTGTAAATATAACAGTTTATATTTGTATACCACTTATGTTCAGTTAACGTTAAATTCCCCATTCTAACTGTATGTATTTTGTAAATGATTAGTTTATAATTCAACTTGGGTGTGTAGTTCTGAAAATTATGACGTGTGATCGTGTCCTGTTGTAAATATAACAGTTTATATTTGTATACCACTTATGTTCAGTTAACGTTAAATTCCCCATTCTAACTGTATGTATTTTGTAAATGATTAGTTTATAATTCAACTTGGGTGTGTAGTTCTGAAAATTATGACGTGTGATCGTGTCCTGTTGTAAATATAACAGTTTATATTTGTATACCACTTATGTTCAGTTAACGTTAAATTCCCCATTCTAACTGTATGTATTTTGTAAATGATTAGTTTATAATTCAACTTGGGTGTGTAGTTCTGAAAATTATGACGTGTGATCGTGTCCTGTTGTAAATATAACAGTTTATATTTGTATACCACTTATGTTCAGTTAACGTTAAATTCCCCATTCTAACTGTATGTATTTTGTAAATGATTAGTTTATAATTCAACTTGGGTGTGTAGTTCTGAAAATTATGACGTGTGATCGTGTCCTGTTGTAAATATAACAGTTTATATTTGTATACCACTTATGTTCAGTTAACGTTAAATTCCCCATTCTAACTGTATGTATTTTGTAAATGATTAGTTTATAATTCAACTTGGGTGTGTAGTTCTGAAAATTATGACGTGTGATCGTGTCCTGTTGTAAATATAACAGTTTATATTTGTATACCACTTATGTTCAGTTAACGTTAAATTCCCCATTCTAACTGTATGTATTTTGTAAATGATTAGTTTATAATTCAACTTGGGTTTGTAGTTCTGAAATTTATGACGTGTGATCGTGTCCTGTTGTAAATATAACAGTTTATATTTGTATACCACACATGTAAAATTAACGTTGATTTTTGTATTATCTCTGTATGCTAAATACTGTATTTTTTCTACCGTTTATTCATAGTCTGAAATCATGTTTCTAAGCAGATGTAGGCCTAATTGTAAAGTTCTTAAAATTTGTTGTTGGATCTTCAATACACTGTTCAGGCCTTACTTTAAGTTATACTCTTTTGTTTAATTCATTTATTTAGTCTTTTTTTTATATAAACATAGTTTTTAATAATGTTACTCTATTATCTCCATAATAAATGCTTAAAATATTATTAAATACTCTATTTAGCGATTGTTACTCCTATTAAGTTTTATAACTACTCTCTCATTCCCATGGAATATTTTAATAACATTTTTTTCATAGTTCAGTTTTTGAATATTTGTTCTTAAAAATGTGTGTTTTTTTTCATTTTATTCTGTTGAAATTTAACAAATATAGCTCAGTATTTGTAAGGAAATACGTAGTTTCTTTCAACCTAGGTAGAAAATATTATAAAAAATGTAATACAATCTAAATGTGTATCTAATAATTATGAAGTGACTATTTTCAAGGTCTTCGCTTTCATTTATAACTTTGCAATTATTTGTTACTAGTTTATTTATCTCTACCTATTGCAACCTTGGAGTAGTAAAATAATTTTTAAAGGAGAAACAATTATACATTCTATTATGGAAAAGTAATTACTAAGAATAACAAAGTAGAAACAGAACAAAATTAGTTCATTATTTAATGGAAACAAAATTAGAAAGATTATTTACTGAATTAACAAATAACATTGAAATTGTTAAGGTTATGACAGATGCAAATTTAGCAGGGATCTACATGTGCCCAATACAAATTAAATAATGTCTTCTCAGTGTTCAGCTATGAAATGTGTAGGCAGGCAGAGTTGTACGCTTTGAATACAAGTAAACAAATTCTCTAGACAGAGAGAAAGAACTAACTCCCTCTGTCTTTGTCGCACTCGCTTGCACCACTGCTAGCGCTCGTGCCTCCTAGTGGCCGTTTGCGTAAAGTCGAGTTTCTACCTGGACGACTGGTCTGAAATTTTAACATGGCTACTTTTCGTCTTAGTGTATTTGTAGTCATTGGTAATATACCTCACGGATATCGTGTAAAACAATTGTTTTTAAAACTCTGTGCCCACAATGATACTGAGAAAATGAGAACCACGTTTCAATTTTAATTATTTAATTTAAATTTAAAAGCTCGTTAAATAAGTAAAGATAGTTCATAATAATTGTAGAAAACTAGTCTAAGTTTCTATTGTCCCAAGATGAATAAATGACAAAAAAGGAACAATAACAAATATTTCTCCTAAAATAAAAAAGAAAAACGTAATTTTTACCTCATGTTTTAATCGAATTTTAATCGAAGTTTCAATATTTAAACAGAGCCTGGGTTTATATTTGCTGTTATAAAAACGTTATCCTTGTCATTCTTTGTATTAGCTAATATATATTTGTATTTTAAGTATTAGTTAAATAAACGTTACTTTATATCTAACAGAATAATGTCATACTTTACAGGAAGTTTCATCGTATTAGTTATTCATCAATATATTTTTCAGCTACAATATGAAGCTGTTATGAACAGAAAATATAAATTAAATAACATTGAAATACATGTAATATTTTATCTTTGTTTGATAAAATGAAATTTTACAAAGTAATAATCATGGCAATTTATTCCAATTTAAAAGTGATTGGTTGGAATCTCCAAAACAACCAAACTAAAATTATTATTATAAAAAAATGTCTATAAAATGAATACTCCTATATAATACAAACTATTTGCAATGTTAATCGTTTGTATTATATATTTAATAAAATATGTCACTATTCATTCAGATGTGTTATTATAAATTTCTTTCATGTCAGTCTATAGGACCTAGACAACCAAAATTACTATTAAAATAAGTCTAATTCTCAGTTACCCGTCTTTGTTAATGTATGAAATCATCCTTATACATGATTGGCAATATAAGCTGATAATTAATCCGGGTGTTTCAAAAAGACTTACCCAATTTTTAATAGCTATATTTATTAGAAACAAGGCCTTAACCCAAACATATTGGACATTAAAATACTCACAAATGAATTAAGTTTATGACAATATATCTTAAAAGTTCAATATGTCCTCTATTAGCAGCAGGGGTGACATTCTAGTCGATAGCTGAAACCCTCCCATACTGCGGAAGGTGTCTATCAGAACTTTAATTTTCGACTAAATGTCATCCGTTCTGCAAACGTCTGTGAATATTGACCATTTACTTTACAATGTCACACTTTTACAATTTTACACTTTTGTGAGTATTTCAATGTCCAATATGTTTGGGTTATTGCTTCTAATAAATATAGATATTTAAAATCGAGTAACTCTTTTTGAAACGCCCGGTATATAACTGTGCTTGTATTAATCTAACTGTACTACCAAAGCAGTTGTTCCATATTTAAATTTGGAAATGGAACATTTGCATCCTTACATATTAGGTATATTAAATAATTCTATTATGTGTACATAGTTTATGTGACTGGCGTTCCACATATTATAAATTATTTATGTAAATGATTAAAGTAACACAACAATAACTAATTCAAGTAAATGATCTCTTTGGGATAACTATGAAAGTCATAGAATAGATGAGATATAAATGTATGCTGTCACTTAAATTATTGTAAAATATTTAAGTCACAGTAAATATTTATGTAATGTATTATTTAAGTAAAATATTATGTAAAATATGAATAATTACTGCCGATGTTGGCTGTTGTCGACATTTGGAGCTGTAAATATATTCAAATGAAGACGAGGTTGGTAAGACCCACCATTGTGTATCCTATGACACAGTACATTATAAAACAACCAACACATTATAGAGAATGGCAAACCAACACAACATAAGGTTGTAGTAACTATTGATTGGTTCATTAACCACAACGTCAAAGGTTCTGTTGATAGCTATTTTCAGACCTAGAATGTTCCAATTCTAGTTAGTTTCAATAGTCTACATATACGTTGCTTTTAAATAATAACACAACTCCGTAATTCAAAATAATCCCTTTTTTAGTAACTAATAAATTTATCGGAAGGAATGCCCGCTTTCGAAAGAGAGAGAGAGAGAGAGAGAGAGAGAGAGAGAGAGAGAGAGAGAGAGAGAGAGAGAGAGAGAGAGAGAGAGAGAGAGAGAGAGAGAGAGAGAGAGAGAGAGAGAGAGAGAGAGAGAGAGAGAGAGAGAGAGAGAGAGAGAGAGAGAGAGAGAGAGAGAGAGAGAGAGAGAGAGAGAGAGAGAGAGAGAGAGAGAGAGAGAGAGAGAGAGAGAGAGAGAGAGAGAGAGAGAGAGAGAGAGAGAGAGAGAGAGAGAGAGAGAGAGAGAGAGAGAGAGAGAGAGAGAGAGAGAGAGAGAGAGAGAGAGAGAGAGAGAGAGAGAGAGAGAGAGAGAGAGAGAGAGAGAGAGAGAGAGAGAGAGAGAGAGAGAGAGAGAGAGAGAGAGAGAGAGAGAGAGAGAGAGAGAGAGAGAGAGAGAGAGAGAGAGAGAGAGAGAGAGAGAGAGAGAGAGAGAGAGAGAGAGAGAGAGAGAGAGAGAGAGAGAGAGAGAGAGAGAGAGAGAGAGAGAGAGAGAGAGAGAGAGAGAGAGAGAGAGAGAGAGAGAGAGAGAGAGAGAGAGAGAGAGAGAGAGAGAGAGAGAGAGAGAGAGAGAGAGAGAGAGAGAGAGAGAGAGAGAGAGAGAGAGAGAGAGAGAGAGAGAGAGAGAGAGAGAGAGAGAGAGAGAGAGAGAGAGAGAGAGAGAGAGAGAGAGAGAGAGAGAGAGAGAGAGAGAGAGAGAGAGAGAGAGAGAGAGAGAGAGAGAGAGAGAGAGAGAGAGAGAGAGAGAGAGAGAGAGAGAGAGAGAGAGAGAGAGAGAGAGAGAGAGAGAGAGAGAGAGAGAGAGAGAGAGAGAGAGAGAGAGAGAGAGAGAGAGAGAGAGAGAGAGAGAGAGAGAGAGAGAGAGAGAGAGAGAGAGAGAGAGAGAGAGAGAGAGAGAGAGAGAGAGAGAGAGAGAGAGAGAGAGAGAGAGAGAGAGAGAGAGAGAGAGAGAGAGAGAGAGAGAGAGAGAGAGAGAGAGAGAGAGAGAGAGAGAGAGAGAGAGAGAGAGAGAGAGAGAGAGAGAGAGAGAGAGAGAGAGAGAGAGAGAGAGAGAGAGAGAGAGAGAGAGAGAGAGAGAGAGAGAGAGAGAGAGAGAGAGAGAGAGAGAGAGAGAGAGAGAGAGAGAGAGAGAGAGAGAGAGAGAGAGAGAGAGAGAGAGAGAGAGAGAGAGAGAGAGAGAGAGAGAGAGAGAGAGAGAGAGAGAGAGAGAGAGAGAGAGAGAGAGAGAGAGAGAGAGAGAGAGAGAGAGAGAGAGAGAGAGAGAGAGAGAGAGAGAGAGAGAGAGAGAGAGAGAGAGAGAGAGAGAGAGAGAGAGAGAGAGAGAGAGAGAGAGAGAGAGAGAGAGAGAGAGAGAGAGAGAGAGAGAGAGAGAGAGAGAGAGAGAGAGAGAGAGAGAGAGAGAGAGAGAGAGAGAGAGAGAGAGAGAGAGAGAGAGAGAGAGAGAGAGAGAGAGAGAGAGAGAGAGAGAGAGAGAGAGAGAGAGAGAGAGAGAGAGAGAGAGAGAGAGAGAGAGAGAGAGAGAGAGAGAGAGAGAGAGAGAGAGAGAGAGAGAGAGAGAGAGAGAGAGAGAGAGAGAGAGAGAGAGAGAGAGAGAGAGAGAGAGAGAGAGAGAGAGAGAGAGAGAGAGAGAGAGAGAGAGAGAGAGAGAGAGAGAGAGAGAGAGAGAGAGAGAGAGAGAGAGAGAGAGAGAGAGAGAGAGAGAGAGAGAGAGTAAATCATAAGGTTATCATGCTATTCGGTTACCCTATTTGGACACTAACCTAATTATACATGACTATTTCAGGGATAATTGCTTGCGGATTAGATAAAAAGAATATGTGAAGATCATATTATTTATTAAATATAGAACAGAGTTTCCTATGGATATATATACCAAACATAGTATATTTCAATTGAATAAACAATCAAACCTTGTTTATATTTTTTAAATGGAGGAGGGACAGTACTTTCACCCTACGCAACTGAACCGTATCAAAACAGAGATCTAGTTATCATTGAGATTCACCTCTTTGTTCCTTTGGAGTGCTGTAAACAATATTCCAAAGTCTCTGAGGTATTTAAGACTATTTTCAAAGTTAGGATGAATGTGCAAACATTTATTGGCTTATTTATTTAAGCACGTTTATGGTTAATTTAGTTAATTGTCTTCTTAATACTTTAATAAGCATGTAACCAACTACTTTTAAAGACACTATTTTAGTTACATTATTAGCCAAATTGTATTTAAGATTGGTATTTACTGAATGTTTGAGTAGACTTTCTCCTTAGTATATATCTCGTTTAATATTGAAAGAACAAACAAAAGCAAATTTCTGTATTAACTTTTTTCATATTACCTTTTTAAACGTTTTTAACTTTATAACAGACGTGATAGTATAAATTTAAAATTTAGGTACAAACACTCAAGATAATTATTTGCTATTTTTTTTTATACGAAACAATAGTTATTTCTACTAATAACCTTATATTTTTTTGATGACAGCAAAACTAGTTTAATAATTGACAATTTAATTTAACGTGGGTTTATATATGCAACTTAAAAAAAAAAACGTACACATTTGGCAACAATTAATTAAGTAAAATTATTAATACTACGTAGTAAACACATTATTTAATATGTTACATCCGAAAATGTTGGTTACGTCGACAATTGAAAACGATAATAAAATGCATGGAATATATTCAGTTAATTGATTGCTTTGTGAATCTCTCTGGCCTGAATTAGCAAACATGATTTACCTAATCAAACTCCTTAATATTTGTGCATTTTTTATTTTCTTATAATATTTGTGTAGTTTGGCGGTCACATCTATTGGAAAATTCGTTTATTTCTTCTGCATATTTTATCTGCATAGAGAATACACCAATATATGGATTTAAAAAAATAATCGTATAAAATTATATACGAAGAAGAATAATTATTTTCTTAACTTAAAATAATTACTTTAAAATTTTATTCGTAATAAAAATATTTAAACTTAAACACAAAACAATCACAGTACTTGTATTATAGAAAATAGTATTATTCCCGTATGTTAACGTGAAACAAAAAGTCGATAACTATAAAGTATCACAGTTAATAATAAGAACTGATGATTGATGATGAGGTGTGATGTTCGATGACCACTATCAGCACATGTGCATTTATGCCAAATTCCAAATTATAAGAGAAATGTGTTTCTGTAATTTGTCTGTGAGAAATCGACAGAGTAAGGTTAAGAATAAGATCGGCCTCTCTTTAAAAAAAACTGTATTGAGCTAACTCGATTAGTAATGTCCTGTCATAGTTCCTGTGAAGATGTTAAAACTCAATACTAAGTACCACAGTTAACAATAGGAACTGATTACTGATGATATGACGTGATGTCTGATGACCACTCTCTCCACATCTGCAGTTGTCAGCCGATTTATATGAGAAATAAAGTTTATTTTAATGTATTATTAAAAAGTTAATTAGAGCTAATAGTATTACCATTGTCCGAGCATAGTTAATGTGAACGACTATATCAGTTAATGTCGTTATACAGTTACACAAGAGAGTTTTGTGATTAATGACCACCATTTACATCTACACTGGTCAGCCAAATTAGAAGAGAGTTCGTCATTAATTTGCTGAGTCAACTCGGACAGTAATGTCCTGGCATGGTTACTGTGAATGACTATATAAGTTAATGTCGTTATACAGTTACACAAGAGAGTTTTGGGATTAATGCCCACCATTTACATCTACACTGGTCAGCCAAATTAGAAGAGAGTTGGTCATTAATTTGCTGAGTCAACTCGGACAGTAATGTCCTGGCATGGTTACTGTGAATGACTATATCAGTTAATGTCGTTATACAGTTACACAAGAGAGTTTTGGGATTAATGCCCACCATTTACATCTACACTGGTCAGCCAAATTAGAAGAGAGTTGGTCATTAATTTGCTGAGTCAACTCGGACAGTAATGTCCTGGCATGGTTACTGTGTAAGACGTGATCAATCAATGTCAAGTACCACAGTTAATGATAGGAACTGATGATTGATGATGTGGCATGGTGTCTGATGACCACTCTCTCCACATCTGCATTAGTCTGCCAACTTATGCGAGGAAAGGGTTTCTGTCATTAGCTATACCGAGCTATTTCAGTTAGTACTTTCTAGATTGTTAACTACAAATTTTACACAATAAGTAGAAATAATATGACAAGGTAGATCTTACACAATAATACCTTTTTTTTATTGCGTCCTAATAGTTTTCATGTATACCAATGACCATTAACATTTTATCAGATTGCATGAAATATTATGTTTAATTTAAAAGAAAACAACAATTTATTCGCAATCAAAGTGAGATCCTGACATGTAGGACCCGTAAGAATTTTATATTTCATTATTTATGCAACAAGTCTTGATTCATTCAAAATAAAGTATTTAAGTGTAATTATATTCTGAAATTTTAACTGATCCTGTTACAACAATAATCAAAATATAATATAAAGTAAAACAACAAAAGTTTCGATACCTTGATTTTGGTAAACAAATAAATATTTTGTTTGACTAACATCACTGACTTACATGAAGTCAATTTATTGTTCAAATGTACTTCGAACATTTACTATAAATAAAAAATTTGACTTGAAAATTAATTAATTATTTACTGTTGAAATACTTGGTTTTCAATAAAATTCATGGTAAAATATGCAACTAAGTAGCAAATATTTATAATTCGATTAAAATATTTTGTCTTTAGGGATCGATAAACAAAGTATGAAGGTTAAAAAAACATCATTACAGCCATAATTCCAAAACATACATAACTAGTCAACGCTCTCACACAGTCTTTTAAAATATTTATTGTAAATAAAACTATTAATTATTTACTATAAGTCTATTAAGAAATATAATTTTATAGACTCAGGTGTTTAATAATAATCTTGATAAAATAAAACGTTATTTTCTGTACTTCATTTTACATATTTGAGTTGATCTGATAAAAATAATAAACAAGTACACCATGATTATGAATTATACAATCTGGAGCATTAAAACACTTATATAATATTAAATTTTAATATTAATCATGCGATAAAACATTCAATATTTGTATTGATTAATAAAATAATAGAACTAGGAACATTAATAATATAACATATAATCTAGTTAACCTTTCCACAAGATATATTCCATAAGATTGTAGTTTGTAATTTACTTTACATTTTAAAAGTTACATCAAAATTTTCAAATACATGTATTATTGAACAATTTATGCAAATTTTAAACATTACTTTCTATTTATTTAGATAACAGTATTTTATCCTAATAACACATATACTTTATAACTTGTTTCTGTTAAAAGTATATATAATTAATCTAAATATGTTTAGGGAGAAAACTTCCATTGACAAGTTTTTACTTTTTTATTCTTATGCAGATTTACAAAAATTAGATCTTTACCACCCCAAATTATAAAGTTATTCTGTAGCTTGATATTTTATTATTATGGACCTTTGGATCAAGAAAGACTTTATTCATGCTATGATTAAATAATTTGTTATAATAAATACCTGATAATCCATGTTAATTATCACAGTTATCACTTTGAATATCCGCACTGAGAGAGCACTCGCGAACGACTGAGCAGACAGCGTGCTTGGTTGCTTGGATACTTCAGCCCTCACCCTTCCACCACCAACACCCCTCCAATCCCACCACCCCTTCATCAGATAACTGCTTGGTCTCAATCATCGGCACCTCGCACTGAGAACATCTTCTTTTCCTCCACTACCGACGGTGATGGTTTTACACCACGAGATCAAACCTGTTTGCACGCCCATACGTTTTGGTTTTACATTTAACATCACATGTTTCTAGATAAACTAGATGCAATTGAATAAACAAACAATTATTCTTATCCAAAAATTAAAGTTGAACCCTTCCTTTAGAACAATGTATTTATTTATTTACAACTAACTGTACATAAATTATATAAATAATAATATATATATATTTTAATATTGAGAACACATGGTAAGTTTGTAGCGTCTTCCTACTAGATATTTTGTTTACATGCGTTTTGTCTTCAGGTGTCTTAAATATAAATTCCTGTTTATTGGTTTTCTCTTACGTATATATTAATTTTGTTGACTTCTTTCATTCTTAATTTTTTTTTATATTGTAAAATTCTTAAAATAAATCTGATTTAAATAAACATAAATCTATATTTTCCATATACATAACTAAATAAAAACTTACAATTATTTCTAATTTTAAAAGTAGCAGCTTTATATAAAGGTTATAGTAAGGTTTGGATACAGTCCATACAAAATATTAAAACAGCTAAAGTGTAATTATAAGAAAATAAACAGGAAATACATAATTGACCGTACAAATTCAATTATAAAACCATGAGTATTGAACATTATTTGTATCATGCTAAATTATATATATTTTATAGTATGCGTTTTCGCTTTACATTTTCTAAAATAAGGTTTTATGTTCCTGTTGATGGTTATCTATGTATTCTAATGTGGTGATTACGTTATTCCCACCACTATAAAATAATTTTCAGAAGGTGGTGCTTCGTATCATCATCACGCCTTGATTATGACAGCGTTGCACTAATGATATTAAATGTATGATTCCAGCAAACTAAGCAACACCCAAAACAAAATATTCTCTTCTCTGGTTGGCAAATTTAAGAGATACTATTAAAGTGTATTAATACATATTTAGATTTATCCTTTTTCATTATATTTTAAATAATGAAAACTTTTAATCGTATTGAAAGGAATAAAATTGCACATAAAGACTAAATAAGAGAAGAGAAGGTTTTAGCGATTGTTGGTCAAAAGGATAACCATAAAAATATGATAAAAAGTAACTGAACAAAACGTTTGAATATTTGTCTGTATGACGATAATAAATGTTAATATTTTTATAATTTAAAGGTTTGTTAATGCATACAGGTTTGAAAAATATGTTGCACCCCCTTTAACATTTTTGTTTGTTTAAGATATTGAAATCTGTCTACGGAGATCTTACTAGAGACTAGTAATTACACTAATAATGATAGCTTTTAAATGTTTGACCCTCAGGGGAAAGGGGGTGGGGGTCACTCAAAAATGTTAAAACAACACTTAAAATCCTGTACTATACTCGTATCACTTTAAAGGATAGGTTAGACAATATATAGTTGCCCTGGCTATTGGGCTATTAATAAATAGTCCTTTCTGAGCTAATTCGAACTCAGATAGTAACAATGACTACACTCGTTCATCTACACTCATCACACTCATTCACTCCTCATATTCGCCCATATCTCTACGATCGGCGTCTTACAGATGAATAATGAATATATATAATATATATATATATATATATATATATATATATATATATATATATATATATGTATATATATAGTTGTTTTTGCTTCAATTCCTATGTGTAGTGCATTTCGATAACTATTTATAGATATGCGTAGTCTAAGTTCATATTTAGATATTAGACACTTTAAAATTTAAGACAGTTTTATTAACAATATTAACCAATCTATGCCATGGTTTAAATTTGTCTTTGTAGGTGTTTATTCACTCTAATTAATATAATTAGGTAACAAGAATAATACATATGTAGAGGTTTAAGTATTTTCTGTTTTTACCTTATATAAAGTTTTTTCAATACATTAACTTATTGTTCTCAATAAATTGCTGTACAATTATTAAGATTAAAAAGATTAAATTTGCTGTCACAAAAATATTAATATTAAACTTTCTTCAGTAGAGTGTATGTAGTATTAAATAACTGTTTTTCTTATATCTACAATCACTACTTTTTATATCTACTGTTCATAATTGCTATATGAACCATTGCGTACAAGTAATTTGTTTTATTTATTTTTACTTGTTTACTAAGATATTGGATTTAAGGTTAACCCTCAAACAAGAAAGCAGATACTCAAGAGGCTTTGTTATCTAGTTGGGAAGGTGAATGATGTCTGTGGCTCACTTCATTGATAACGTAGGCTACAGCTAAATAAAACAGAGATATGCCCTCACTTCAACGTTGTCCTACAACATTATTATATGTGCGAGACAATTAGTGTTCTGCTGACTTGGTTTTGACATTTTAAATTTTGTTAAATGTTTTTTCTTTTATTGCTACTAATAAAAAAATAATGTTTATTAAGTTATATGTTTAATAGTAATAATGGCCTTTTAGTGGTTCACTTAAATGGTTTTATTACAAAATATAATGATGTAAAGACGCCGAAATATCAAAGTGTCTAACTATTTAGTTCGTGTTGTTTCCAAAAAAAGAATATACGGTACAAATAAAATGTAACATAAAAATTACAGGAATTAATCTATGTAAAATTGTAAGTAATAACAAAGAATTGTGAAACCCTCTTCTTTATACTTTACATATATACCTTATATAAAAGTACATATAAATACACATAAAAATTAGACAGCATAAAAGGAATGTAACTATAGTACACTAATGTGCTAGAAATGTGAAAGCAATACTTTTGTCTTTCCAGCAATAATACGGGAGTTAAAAATTCTAGAAGCATTGAAGTACCAACGTTGTTTTTAGCAATTATTATGTTTGTATAGTATTTTATTCAAAATAAGTATTTAATAATTCAGACGTTACTTTATATTAGCACAATTTATTTTTCTTTGACATTTTAGATAAAATGTTGCATACTTTTAATGTTTGCTCTAAAATATTTCTAAACTAATTTCTAAGATGTATGAAATTATCTTAGGTGTTAACCTGGCACACAAGAGGGGTCTGAGTCTGCTGGGAGACGGGAGTACAGAAAACTGCATCATTAACTAGATTCCCAGTTAATATAAAATGAATTTTCCCCATAAGCCAAGTGGGTGTTTGCTTGGTATATGTTTGACGGTCGAAACCAGTTTATGACTTAATACCCAATGTCCATCATCTGTAGAATGAAACCTTCTTGTAAGGAATAGGCACTATTTAGTTGCTTTTGCATGGTTGGGGGAAGATGTAATTACTGGATATATAATTAGGGAATAATAAATTAACGGTCTTATGATTGCGGAGTCGAAATTCGAACTGTGAACTACAGAGTTAATGATTGTACATTGCCTTCTATTCAGGGGGGATTAGCTGGTCTTCATTTAATCGGAAACGCAGGAGTTCAATTGTTGCACAACCTGTACTTAGCTATGATATGGAAGATCTATATTTTAAACCTAGCCTCAAGTTCGTTATATTGTTATTTTTTATTTAAAAATTTTATTTTAAGTATTTTGTTATCTCTTCTTTTCATAGTTTTTTATTATTAATGTTTAGTTTTGTTTAGCTGGCATTGAACACCTAATGACATACAGGGTGATTGAAAAGTATGTTGCACCATCCCTCTTAACGTTTTTGCTTGTTTTAGATATATATAATTTGTTTGTCCGAATCTTACTAGATGCAAGGGGATACACTAATAATGATATTTTTCAAAATGTTGACCCTCAGGGAAAGGGGGTTAACTAAAAATGTTCAAAGAGCACTTATAGTCTTGTAATATATTATTTTAAAGATCATAACTGCTAATAACTCACAGTTATATAAACTTGAATGTATTCAAAACCAAGCTTTAAGGCTTATTACAGCAGCAATTAAAACTACATCCATTAATGCAACGCTTGCTTTCAGATACCAATATAAATAGTTATTCAAGAAAAAGAAATTAGCTTATATGAACATTTGTTAAGACTTCCTAGCATTTTTGAAAAATCCTTCAAACTCGGTTGAAAAGCTCAAAACACAAGATGGTTGTATACTAAAATTATACATCAATACCTAAATACTTATAACTAATCTTATCTAGTTTTATTAGTAACAATGAAAGCAAAAACATTTAACAAAATTTAAAATGTCAAAACCAAGTCAGCAGAACACTAATCGTTGTAGGACAACGATGAAGTGAGGGCATATCTCTGTTTTATTTAGCTGTAGCCTACGTTATCAATGAAGTGAGCTACATACATCATTCACCTTCCCAACTGGATAATAAAGCCTCTTGAGTATCTGCTTCCTTGTTTGAGGTTAACCTTAAATCCAATATTTTGGTAAAAAAAGTAAAAATAAATAAAACAAATTACTTATACGTTCCTATAGTAAGTATAAACAGTAGATATAAAAAGTAGTGACTGTAGATATAAAGAGAAATAGTTCTTTAATACTACATACACTTACTGAAGAAAGTTTAATATTAATATTTTTGTGACGGATATCAATGAATGTACAATAATTTACTGAAAACAATAAGTTGATGTATTGAAAAATGTATATAAGGTAAAAACAGAAAATACTTAAACCTCTACATATGTATTATTCTCGTTACCTAATTATATTAATTAGAGTGAATAAACACCTACAAAGACAACATTTAAACCATGGCATAGATTTGCCAATATTGTAAATAAAACTGTCTTAAATTTTAGTGTCTAATACCTAAATATGAACTTAGACTACGCATATTTATAAATAGATATCGAAATCACATAGAAATTGAAGCAAAAACAACAATACTGTACATAAATTACAACAAAAATAACTTAAATTAATAGCTGTGTTTGTATATGTAAGTTAATAAAACATCCTAATGCACTATTTTTCTATACTACCGTTATTGTAGTGAACTTACATTGAGTATGCAGCTATGACATGTACCGTAAGCCATATGTAATACATACAGATATAAGTGTTGGGAGGGAGGCTGTACGTTGGCGTATACTTCTCCAAGAATGATAAAACTAGTTTGATGATCTATTAAGTAAAAATTTAAACTAAAACGAGGACTTTGTCAGGGTTTTAAGATCTCTTTAAAAACTCTGTAATTGTTTAAAGGTAATATTCTAAAAAAGTATAAGATATGTTTGTATTTATTAGTAATGCTACTAAAATTTAATAACTACCATACTTACTTACATAAAATCATGTTATATAATACTCTTATAATACTTTTATAATACGAGTCGCATGGGTTTTAGTAGAATAGATGGCTAGTATAATATTAAAATGAATAAGAAGGTTGTTTGCTGGAAGTGTTGCAAAAAGGTTAAATCAGCAGTGTTATTGTTATCAGTGATCGCAATCATTTATGATATCAGGCTCTACCCTACCGTCACTGTCATATTGGGCACCAGTCCAAAGACAACCCTGCAATATGTAGTATTATCTTGGCCGGACTCCTGCAGCAAGTACTTACATTTTATGTACTGTACTTGATTTTTTTACCATTTCACTACTCCTTATATTACATGTGGAGCCACTAACTGTAAAGTATTTCTATCTACAGGAAATGTTAATAACATTTTATACTATTTCATTATGTATAAATATTTGTCTTTTTTGCGCAATTTCGTCTTACTATTATGATATGAAATGTTAAAACACTCATTTTTCAATTAATTAATATAGAGTTCCCTTATTTTACAAAATCCAAATTATGTACGCTTTATCTTCCTAATGGAGAACATAAAGAACGGATTTTTATAGAAAGAATCTAATTTGAAAACCATTCAATGAACATAAGTAATTATTTGCAATATACCCCAGGATATGGTTCTACACAAGATCAAATGAGTGTCCATTCAAACTACACCTCATGGTATAACAGTCACCCATCTAGAGTATAACATTTGTAATGGGTTACACCCAAGATGGTGTTGGCAGTGTTTTATCTTAGTTATTCTTCACTAGTGTTACAAATTTATAAAATATACACATTACAGTGGTTCTGAAATAAATAGTGACTAGCTTCTTGAAATACCAAAACTACTTGTGCTGATCCGAATGCTGTTTCTGCTGATTTAAAACATCTAGATATTTTTCTCTAAACTAAATCACGAACAAGTGATTTTGTTTCAGTTACTTAACTTATAAGCAAATTTCAATGGCTTCATCTTTATGTCTGTTATTTTATACTTAATAAATTCATTAATACAGAAAAGGCATATATTCAGTCTACACGTTCTGGCCATGAGGAAAATAGATTTGAGGTAAATGTGGATTTACTATAAAACATTCCATTAAAAGAACGATTTAAATATCATATTCAGAAGTGATTCAAACAATGATTACCAGGGGACTTTAAATGGTGCCTTTCACTAAATGAAAATACTAGAGTATGTAATCGGCTTTGATGGACACCGAGTAATTACTCTGTGGAGGAAAAGAAGTAATTTATTCATCATTGTTCGGATCATCTGACAGTGATCCCGACAAGCTCTTCATACAAACAGCTACTGTATATAACGCTCAGCACGAATTGAAAATAAATTGGTATTTCAACTCTAGTATAGACGTTATAAATCAACTGTTTGGACTTAAGAAATAATTTAATTGATCTAAATAGCACTTTTAAACAGTGCTCTATATCGCAGGTGTAAAATTTATTAGCGCACATGATAATAATATTTTATAAATTCTCTTAGATAACTTTTATCGTGATACAGAAAGCCTTGTATGCCTACACCGAATTTATAAATTGAATTAATTTGCAGCTTTTTATTTCATTTATGTTAAACTAGAATTTTTAAAGTAAGGATATCAACCAATTGCTGTATATGCACTTTCTATATAAAACAGTTTTTAAAAGTGTGGAATGATATTACCAGCACAATTGCTGGTATCAGTGAATTATATCATCAGTTGCTATCTTTTATTACCAACCATCATCTACCGACCACATTGGGCAAAAGTCCAACTTCACTTTTATCAGAATGTCAATCGGAACTCATTTATTATTTACTTAGCTTTATAATGTTTTCTTACTTATTCTCTACTTGATTCAACGTTTCTAATTCTTTTTATGTAAAAACTGTCAATTAAAATTAATTCCATTGCTTCAACTCGCTCAAGGTTAAAACGTTCTGGAATTTATAGATTGTAACTGACAATACATTTTACTTATTTCATTAAGAGTTAGTAAAAGATACTCATTCTTTTAATGTACACCAAATGTTGGGACTCTCTTTAATTAATTCTATAGAAGATGGTCTTGAAATTTGTTCATGAACTGAGTCCTTCTGTGTTTTTTTTTCTTTTTTTTCTTTGAGTAATGACTCAGTAGATGTGCTGAATAGTTGCAGTAGTTTTTAGTGTTTTTAAATTCATAAGATTATAGCTGATGTCATAATGTCAGTCTGTAGGAGTGGTTCTTTCTTTAATAGTGACTATAGAGACATCTACCTAAGTGCTGTATACATTAAAATATCTTCAGTACTCTCATATGAAGAAAGATATGTGTATGTGTTATTTGTTACCAATTATCCAACTTACGAACTAAATACTAAATGTATTACCTTTTTGACATGAAGCATATTACTTTGATTTGTCACTCAGGTGAGATGGTAAGGAGAGGGATGCGCGTGGTTACGGTAGTATGTATCCACGTTTGAAATTAATTTACAGAATGTAATATATAAAATACATGAATATTTATCTTGTTAGTGTTATGGTCAAAGGATCCAGTGTGAATATGAAATAATGAAATAATGAGTTTATTCAGCATTAATTTACATTTATGCAATAAAGTTAAACGGCTCTGAATTACCTAACCACTGTTACCAGTAGTGTGATTAGGTTACAAAAAAAACTACATTGTATTAATATAACATAAAGAGTCCAGTCCGTCATTTTATATAGCCTACAAGCTGAGCAGCCGTCCCCAGCACATGAAGAGAATACAATAGAACTACTCAATAACCATAATATAACAAAACAATGAAACCATAATACAACAAAACAATGAAATAATAAATTGGGGAAAATAAAAATAACTAAAATATATACAACTAACTACACAATAAAGCTTAACCTAGGGTAATATTTACATTAAAATAAAGAAAACTAAAGAAAACTAACTTTTATTAAAATTAAATCGCCTTTAAAAATAATTAACTATTTGCAAAAACATCAGATATGAAATCAGCCATGGATCAGGTATTTATATTGAATTATTAATTTTATGACAAGGATTCATTTAAGAAATCTAAATTATTTAAAGAGAAAAGCCAGTTAGCAACGCTAGAACAAAATGCCTTTAGATTTATGTCCTGCTTGATGTAAAATGGTAATAAATTGAAATAATGAGGGCCCCGATAAAGATATGATTGCTTGAAAAATAATTTCTTTACCTTAGGCTTAATAAAGAGTCTTTGGCTGTTGCTACGCATTTCATAACTGGTTCTTACAGATCCTCTATTGCCACTCATTATGTAAAAAATTCTAAGAGTTTTAAAGACAAAAAGGTGTTGTACAGGTAAAATACGCAACTGTATAACTGTATATAAGATCGTTTATGATTTAAAAAAATAATATTGCTTCACATTAATAATAGTATTGTGGGACAGAGTTGTACACACTACATGCAACATAGTTGTTACTTCGTCGGTACATATCCTCCACCACCCTTCCCTCAGTTGGCAGTTGAAGTAAATAAGCTAAATAGGCCACATGTGAAGTAATACAATTAAACAACATGTTGTATGAAACTAACAACTATAACCGTTTTAACCTTAGGTTCTCAAGTTTATGGATAGTCTATACCTACTTATATATTCAAACGTTAGCTGTGTCCAGTTAGTTTTCGAGTGTATGAGATGTGTATGCATTCGAAAATCAACTATCAAAATCGTTAAGTAAAAACATACAAAGATATTATCCCAAACATGCGTATAACAATAAAACCAAGGGATAGTAGTTGGGTGATGCAAACATGTACTATGCAGTTGCCTAATGAACACCCTCACTGAGCGAGTTACTGCACAAACAGACCTCTGTGCAAATTGACATCTGTTTATCTACTAGCATTGCCAACTAAATCACGGCCAGCTTTACATTGTAAACATTACAAATTGCAGACTACCATTAGCCAGCACTTGATAAGCACAGACGAAAAAATAGTCACTGTTAATAAACTAAATATGCTTCAGTAATGTGTGTTGTAAACATTGGCCTAAATTTAAACATGTAACTATATTCTACTGAAACAACAATATTTCAATGTTCATCTTTATATTTACAATATAATATAGCATTTAGTGTTCTTAAAGTTATCATTGTTCACGTGTTGAATGTTTAACGTGCATTAATATACTTTTAATGGAAACGGATATTTATTTCTTTTTTTTATTTCAGGCAATTTTTAACCACTGATGGTTACGTATAAATTGCATATAGTCTAGTCATCCACTATTTAAATCCTTCTAAGTCTTTGGAACAAATCATTTATGCCAGTGCCAACAAAACAGATATCATTAGTGAAACATAAAAAGAATATGAACTAATAGAAAAAAATCGTTCTACCATACAAAAGTTAAATTCAAGGTGGCAATCAATTTTATTTCATTTATCTACAATATTGTGATGACCATCAGTCTCTTGAAAAGGCAAGCAAATGGATGTCATCGATAATGTGCCAAACAGTCCACCTGCGTCTTTAATGAATTTGAACCTTGAATTCAGGTCCTATAATAGTCCTTCAGAACATTAGATTGTGTAGTCTATCAGTGTGTGTTGACTTAGTTTTTCTGAAGTCCTAAAGTTGATATTCTATGATAATATCATCGGACTGATACATTTTCTGGTTACTGTATCTTGAACTTTGGCAGTGTATATGTTGAAAAGTAAGGGATCAAGAACGGAACCTTGAAGAAGGCTGTCGTTCAGTTGCCTAAAAGGCAACACTTTCAATGCCTTGTAGGGACACGAGTTCTCCTAGCAGAAGTTACAAAAAGAATGTACAGTATTATATTCACCAGTATATATACTGTATATGACTCTCAAAGTAACTCAAGTGTCACAAGTAAATTACTCAAACCATTTAAATTACTGAGTAGGGTAAACATAATTACTTAATTAATAAGTGTTTAACCTAAACTAAGCTCTGATTAAATATAATACACTCTTATTTTTTTTTAATAAGAGTGTACGGAAGAATTTCAAACGTATTTAGTTGTTTCTGGGTAAGTTAGCAATTAGTAAATAGAACAGTTGAAAATTATTCTTCACCGAATGTTACATGTACAATTAAGACAAACATGTATCTACACATACCAACATAACCACTTGACTACTGAATGATTCCTTTGTACTAAAGGTTACGAGAGTCGTACTGCCATTTGTCCTTCGTAAAAATAGAGTTCAGTGAATGTTAAAAACTGCTTATCAGTCCAAAAACTAAAATCTTTAACCATTCGTTAATTTATAACTAAAAACAAGAAACCGATAAAATAAAATAAATAACGTCAGGTAAATTAAAAATAAAACTTGGTAAAAATCACAGTTTATTAAGTAGAAATGATACTAAATGCTGATATTGGCTGATTATCGGTTAGAATAATAATTTTCGTACAGTTAATTTGAAGTGTAAAAACCATAAAATGTTAAGAACACATGGGCCATAATGTTTGGTCATCTAATAACCCTACATCTCACTCTTATCTTAGAGGAGCAGCATTTAGAACGTTAGTTATACCAGAAATATGTTTATTTG
The DNA here is from genome assembly GCA_035578905.1 of Stictocephala bisonia. Classification (NCBI taxonomy): domain Eukaryota; kingdom Metazoa; phylum Arthropoda; class Insecta; order Hemiptera; family Membracidae; genus Stictocephala; species Stictocephala bisonia. The sequence goes on from JAQJVL010000299.1 coordinate 1,014,318, forward strand.
TAAAGTAAAACTCCTCATTGTCTCTATATTTCTCTTTAGACCACGTGGCCCCTTCTACTTTATAATTAAGTAGAAATATTATAATTCAACCTTTATCAAGAATATTTGTTTAAAGAAACAGAAATGTAAAGAACAAATAGTTTAAATTTTAAAAATTGGAATAGATTATGTAATCTTCATAAAATTGAGATACTTGTATACAATTTTAAGACGGAGTTTACAAAGTTCTAATTTAAATAATATTTTTAATTCATATAATATGAAATGAAACAGTACAATAATGACAATTATACAACTAACAAACACGTATTATAGGCATGGCATCTCTTTGATTAAGATCATTTCCCCTGGACAACACCATTAGTCTGTAATATTACTGACTTACTATCTTTAATCTTAGTGGCACATTACATTCTATCGTTATCCTTCCATATTTATATCCATAGTACTACTGTTTTTCATTCTACACATTGAAAATATATTTGATATGTCGAAGATTAGGGCCTAATTCTGAGGGCAGTTTTAATCTAAATATGTTACTTGTAAAAATAAGGAAAAAACTATTGGTAAACGTATTTAAAACTTACCAAAATTACTATTACATTATATAAAATTACAAAATACTAAAAACTAGATCTTCAGGTACCACTCCATCAAGATGTTGTTTACAATAGTTACATTAAACTTATTTAAATTCTAGTTCACGTGATATTTCTCATGATGGAGGAAGCTAACTTTAGAAAAACGATGTAAAAATGCTACATCAAGTACAATATCCATATGTCTCGTATGACTTTATTGAATTGTCAATTTTACCTTGCTCACTAACACAAACTGTGTTACTGAGCTTCCCCCTTAGCCAGCAAGTCGGCTCTATGTAGTCTCCGAGAACATTGTACTTTACTGTGTTACTGAGCTCTCCTCTTAGCCAGCAAGTCGGCTCTATGTAGTCTCCGAGAACATTGTACTTTACTGTGTTACTGAGCTCTCCTCTTAGCCAGCAAGTCGGCTCTACGTAGTCTCCGAGAACATTGTACTTTACTGTGTTACTTAGCTCTCCCCTTAGCCAACAAGTCGGCTCTACGTAGTCTCCAAGAACATTGTACTTTACTGTGTTGCCACTTACACAAACTATGTTGCTGAGCTCTCCTCTTTGCCAGCAAGTCGGCTCTACGTAGTCTCCAAGAACATTGTACTTTACTGTGTTACTTAGATCTACCCTTAGCCAGCAAGTCGGCTCTACGTAGTCTCCGAGAACATTGTAGTTTACTGTGTTACTTAGCTCTCCCCTTAGCCATCAAGTCGGCTCTACGTAGTCTCCGAGAACATTGTACTTTACTGTGTTACTTAGCTCTCCCCTTAGCCATCAAGTCGGCTCTACGTAGTCTCCGAGATCATTGTACTTTACTGTGTTACTTAGATCTCCTCTTAGCCAGCAAGTCGGCTCTACGTAGTCTCCAAGAACATTGTACTTTACTGTGTTGCCACTTACACAAACTATGTTTCTGAGCTCTCCTCTTTGCCAGCAAGTCGGCTCTACGTAGCCTCCAAGAACATTGTACTTTACTGTGTTACTTAGCTCTCCCCTTAGCCAACAAGTCGGCTCTACGTAGTCTCCGAGAACATTGTACTTTACTGTGTTGCCACTTACACAAACTATGTTTCTGAGCTCTCCTCTTTGCCAGCAAGTCGGCTCTACGTAGCCTCCAAGAACATTGTACTTTACTGTGTTACTTAGCTCTCCCCTTAGCCAGCAAGTCGGCTCTACGTAGTCTCCGAGAACATTGTACTTTACTGTGTTACTTAGCTCTCCCCTTAGCCAACAAGTCGGCTCTACGTAGTCTCCGAGAACATTGTACTTTACTGTGTTGCCACTTACACAAACTATGTTTCTGAGCTCTCCTCTTTGCCAGCAAGTCGGCTCTACGTAGCCTCCAAGAACATTGTACTTTACTGTGTTACTTAGCTCTACCCTTAGCCAGCAAGTCGGCTCTACGTAGTCTCCGAGAACATTGTACTTTACTGTGTTACTTAGCTCTCCCCTTAGCCATCAAGTCGGCTCTACGTAGTCTCCGAGAACATTGTACTTTAGAACCCATCTCATATTAGCATTAGGTTGAAAATGACAGTCACATTATTTAAGTATACGTGTTACATAGAAAATGTTTAAGAGTCAGTGACTTAAAGAACAGCTTAACTAACCAAATTGTTGTTTTAAATATTTTTTAAACTAAAAACCAGACACTATATATACAGAATCTTTTATTTTTAGGTAATCAAACAAAAAGAAAACTAAAATTTAATTTTGGGTTTTTAAAGCAAGGTATAACGACTAATAGCTCGACATTTCTTAATATTCATTGTGCAAGAGGAAAAAAATATTTTTGTTGCTGGTGATATTTCAAAAGATTATTTACAGATAGTATAAAATAAACAATTAAATAAGACTAAATATCAATAGTTATTATTAACTCTGTACTATACATTGTTTATGAAAACAAGGTGATTACATCTCACGGTCAGATGAACCATAGAATAATGAATAAATAACTGCCTCCCTTACGAAAGCGTGGTTACGTTTGAGTGTGCAAACCTCTCTTGTTCCTTTTCTAGTCTTTGTTAATTATAAAAATTATTACTTACTAGTTTTTTTAATATTGTTTACCATGTTAAGTATTAAACATGTTGTGTTTTAAAACATTAATTAGGTATTTTTAAAAATCTTGTATACCTAAAATATTATAATGCAAAAGTGTTTATATAGATGAATTCTATATGTAATAAGATCCTTTAAAGAATATGAAGAATGTAGTATATTAATCTAATCGTGTATGTTCAACTTTTCGTGTGTTGAAATAAGTATTCAAATGTTGGATGGTAGTCAAGGTTCAGATCTTGTGTAGGGATGAAAACTGAGTGTCAGGCTAGTCAGTTGGCTGAAAGTCAGACCAACTCGAAGGTTGTTCGGATTCCACGTAAATCTGTAGGTCTCTTATTTGCACTGGCTATTGGACTATAAACAACTAGGTCTTTCTGATCTAAATTCATCACACTCATTCGTCCGTCATATTCACCGAAGTCTTGACGATCGGCGTCTTACTAATGAATATATTAGATTATTTATACACACCCACATACACTTACAGAGTAGAAAAAAATATAGAAACGTTTTCACAATGTTTTTTTTCCATAGTTAATTTGAAAATTTATTTGTTTAAATAATTTAGTTTCGTAAAGTATAATTTTATATCAGAATAATTTACTTAAAACCGTTAAATAGCGGAGAAATAATTTTGTTCAAATTAATTACTTTGAAATTCAAATCACCGCTACTCAGGAAAAGATAAACCTTTTGAAGTTCAGTTTGCGGCAATTAATTTCTCTTGAGTAGCCCTTTCATTTCATATCAAACTCGACCTAGGCGTACGTTGAAGATTTTCGTTCAACTCCTCAATGGCCGTCCTCCTGAAAAGATGAAATATCGCTAATGGCGTCAAAAAGTATGTTCTTTATAAACATGCAGACCTTGTATATTATACAGGGTGGAAAAACAATTTGGAAACGCTTTCACAACTGTTGTATGGCTTGTGTTGTAAATCTTGAACATTATATATACAGTATACATATACTGTATATATGTATATACAGTATACACATAGTGTATAATGTATATTCTCTACCTACCACCTATATATGTATAGGTGACTTCTAAAAAATTGCAGTTACTTATTTCTTTAGATTGTTGGAATAGCTATATCCAGAGTAAACACGATTGGTGTAGTATTTTATATACTACATTCTGTAACAAATTAAATTAAATATTAAACTATCTATGCAAATCATTTGTTATAGAAATGCTGCTAGTCAGGAAGTAATCCTTGATTTGATTGCTCACTGAATTTTTGAACTAATACTAATAATAGTTTTTAAGAGCTTAAGTGTTAAAAACAGTATAACAATATTGTTTATAGCTAACAAAGACTTTAAACGAGATATTCATATAGCTCTTGTCATGTTTTTATTTATAATAGACTAGGGGACATCATTTCACGCTTCACATGTCAACCCCGACGCTCACTGCGTTTAATACACCTCGGCCTTCGGCCTTGGCATGCGACTTTTGACTGCAAATAAATTGATTAACTGTAATGTATTATTACAATAATAAATGTATTTACATTATCTCACTAACAAAACTTGCGTTGCACCTATTTATTAGTATAAATACCCAATTCAGCCTATTTCAAATATGTTAATCTAATAAAACAAAACATTTATCAAATCCCATTAGATTACTGCATTAAATATTTTGTAACCCATTTGAATTAAATATGTGTTAATTGTTTTGATTGTTTTATAATCATGTATCAAGATAAAACATTATTTATTTAAACAAAATTATGTACATCAACAATCATAGCACTTTTAACTGTATTAGTTTTAAATGTATACTAATATATTTCAAGGCAGATTATCTTAGTCTAAATAATAGTTTCTTTTTATTTCGTTCCAAAATTATGTAATACTTCCTCCTTTCGGTTATATTTAACTTTTATTACACCTTGTAAGTAAAGAATTAAACGTGTGACTACAAAAACTACCATGATCATTAAAGGTAAATTTTTCTGCAAGATTCATTCTGTACTGTTTTTATACTCCTGTTTATATAAAGAAAATAATTTTTAAGTAGATATCCAGTTTTATTTTTACTTTTGTATCGAAATAAAAAAATGGTAATTTTGATTTTATTTAAACCTTCAGTGCGCAAATTATTGGACTATGTAACAGAATAATATGTTTTACATTATTTAGTTACATAGTCAGTAAAACATTTATGGCTGAGACATTAAATACATAGTATGATGAAAAAATACATAAAAATAGCATAGTTTAGCAGAAATTACAAGAATAAAAAAGAAAATTTTTTAAATGTGTGAAATATTTTGCAGTCCCTTCACGTGAATGAGGGTAGGGGGTTTGGGTGGTTGTTGAGTGAATGCTTGTGTACAATCTGGAGATCGATAACTGCTTTAATACCATCACGCTATGTAAGCCGCCACTGAAATTGCACCTTAACAAGTAAGTTTATTTAACATTCATTTCACCATCTAACATTTACACGTCGTCTTTTCTGGCACTAACTATCTTAGTTTTTAATGTTACAGTATGGATTATCTAATTTATTTGTTGTTTTGTATCGTAGTTGAATTATTGATAAGGAAATAATGATTTTAACCATACAGTATACATTTCTTCGAATATTTTTCCTATTTATGTAGTGAACTGTTTAATTTTATTGTAGTATAAAACATAGTTCTGTGTTGTATTGTTTTCTTACAATATAACATGTGGTGCAACTTTCATAGTACATTATTAACGTAATATTATTGTTAATTAATTAAGTTTTACAACAAATTATAATTAATTCAAAATAGCACAATAAAGTTTTAATATTTTAAACATGAAATAAAGAGTCCCATTGCGAAATATTTGATTATTTATAAAATCATATCTTGGGATGTCAATGTTTTTATCGTTGACAATACATAACCTCAAAGGAAGCAATACGTTGAATATGGTATCAGTAATAACGAACCACGGAAGACCTACATGACTTACACAAATATGAAAACTTACACAGCTCTAACTTTAGTTTTAATAAAACATTATCCTATTAACTAAGTAATTACCTAATTAAATACCTGGCACTAAAAGCGTCATTAAATGTAGATATCGCTTTGAATTTTTTAATTATATTTTAGTGTCGGATCCTATGAAAAAAGTATACCTTCTATTACCAAAACACATATAAATAACCAATCCTATTTTTAAATAATGCTATCTAATATGTAAGATAAACGTATAGAATCAAACACACCAACAAAGATAAGCGTAATACCAACAAAATAGAGGTACTGGTGATATAGAATAAAAACACACCAACAAAGCCAAACGTAATATCAACAAAATAGAGGTACTAGTAATATAGAATCAAACACATCACCAAAGCCAAGCGTAATATCAACAAAATAGAGGTACTAGTAATATAGAATCAAACACATCACCAAAGCCAAGCGTAATATCAACAAAATAGAGTTACTGGTAATATAGAATCAAACACATCACCAAAGCCAAGCGTAATATCAACAAAATAGAGTTACTGGTAATATAAACTACTTCTACATAATACTGAATGGCCTACTATAAAATAACTTTTCATTTCATTATGTTTTTAAAATGTCTTAAAGTTTTATTGTTTATAAATTGTATTATGAGATAGTTTTACTGACATTTATTAACACAAGTGAGATAGACAAGTAAAGCATGGCAAAAACACTAGTTTACACGATTAATAAATCATATGGTGATGTAATAATATTCAGAAAACAATATAACTAATATTTCAAAAACTATTTCTTTAATGCTACTAATCACTTAATTATATAAATTATATTTATAAATTCTAAATAAATAGTTGTGTTACAGATTTTAACTTATTACAATTTATCTTACAGTCGTAATTTCATATAGTAATGCGTAATATATATATAAACAGTCCTATTTACATTAAATTTTTTTATTGGGACCTATTTAAAATTAAAATATTTACAATAGAAATATAATTTACACCGTAGCCAGGAAAATAATAATTAATGTGTAAATGGTGAGAATCACACGGTAATACAAGAATATAATTGCAATAAAGAATTATTCAGCTTTATCCACAAAGAAAATCTGAACAAGGTTGACAGAATTAGAAGTTCTTTTAAAGCCAATTGATCTGGTGTATTTTTCTTCTTCACATTTCCAATTTTACTTATAACATAATGTAATGTAAGGTTCATGAGCATTTAAAATTACTTATTTAGCCGAGTATTTAGTTTAACTGACAGTTTTTTTAGGAATACGAACGGGAAAATTACAAAGTTACGGTTAGAAAAACGTTCTGGGAACAAATTTGAAGTTGAAAATATCTACATCATTAAATAGAATTATCTTACTTGTTAGCTCGTCACTCTGGACATGGCGATACATAGCGGTCTGGTGTTAAAGCAGTTACTGATCACTGGACTGTACGCAGGCATTCCCACTTAACCTTCCAGCCCTTCAACCCTCTCAATCAATATTAAGGAGTAATATGTAATGAAAACTTTCTTCGTCTCATGCATTTCACAGATCAGTTTTTATCTGTAAGCAGCAACAATGAGTTAGTAGCATGTGTTTATAAATTTTTTTTATTTTCCAATTATATGAGTATGCAAATATTTTTAAATAAATATTATGATCATAGTTAAATATATACATTAATTATCATGTAGAGAATGTTTTATGTATTCTAGGAAAAATATATTCTCTTAGTTTCAATCATTTTGTACTCAGGTTTAGAATGTCATACAAATATGTTACTAGAAAATTATAATGCAAGAGCATATAAAACGCAGTTTAATATTTTAAAAAATCACAGCCTATTTCTCCAGTGTCTTATATTATTTTTTTATCAAAAGTTAGTTGCGGCTGGGAACCCCAAAGTGTTTCCTTACTCTCAGTAAACAGTCTTTTATTTCTTACTGACGTTATTTCGTTCAGTGGTATTTACCCATTTACACACTTACAGTGGAAGTGACTCTCCTGCCCACCCATACATGTACACTGTTATTGATCCACCCATACACGTACACTGTTATTAATCCACCCACCCACTCATACACGTACACTGTTATTGATCCACCCATACACGTACACTGTAATTGATCCACCCATAAACGTACACTGTTATTGATTCACCCACCCACTCATACACGTACACTGTAATTGATCCACCCATACACGTAAACTGTTGTTGATCCACCCGTCCACCCATACACGTACACTGTTATTGATCCACCCATCTACCCATACACGTACACTCTTATTGATCCACCTATCTACCCATACACGTACACTGTTATTGATCTACCCATCCACCCATACACGTACACTGTTATTGATCCAAACATACACGTACATTGTAATTCATCCACCCGTTCACCCATACACGTACATGGTTATTGATCTACCCATCGATCCAACCATACACGTACACTGTTATTTGATCCACCCATCGATCCACCCATCCACCCATACACGTACACAGTTATTCATCCACCCGTCCACCCATACACGTACACTTTTATTGATCTACCCATCCACCCATACACCTACATGGTTATTTGATCCACCCATCGATCCACCCATCCACCCATACACGCACACTGTTATTTTATCCACCCGTCCACCCATACACGTAGAGTGTTATTGATCCACCCGTCCAACCATACACGTACACTGATATTTATCCACCTACCCACCCATACACGTAGTCTGTTAGTGATCCACCCATACACGTAAACTGTTGTTGATCCACCCGTCCACCCATATACGTACACTGTTATTGATCCACCCATCTACCCATACACGTACAATCTTATTGATCCACCTATCTACCCATACACGTACACTGTTATTGATCTACCCATCCACCCATACACGTACACTGTTATTGATCCACCCATACACGTACATTGTCATTCATCCACCCGTTCACCCATACACGTACATGGTTATTGATCTACCCATCGATCCAACCATACACGTACACTGTTATTTGATCCACCCATCGAACCACCCATCCACCCATACACGTACACTGTTATCTTGTCCACCCATACACGTACACTGTTATTGATCCAGCCGTCCACCCATACACGTACACTGTAAATTATCCACCCATACACGTACATTGTTATTCATCCACTCGTCCACCCATACACGTACACTTTTATTGATCTACCCATCCACCCATCCACCTACGTGGTTATTGATCTACCCATCGATCCAACCATACACGTACACTCTTATAGATCCACCCATCTACCCATACACGTACACTGTTATTGATCTACCCATCCACCCATACACGTACACTGTTATTGATCCATCCATACACGTACACTGTTATTCATCCACCCGTCCACCCATACACGTACACTTTTATTGATCTACCCATCCACCCATACACCTACATGGTTATTTGATCCACCCATACACGCACACTGTTGTTTTATCCACCCGTCCACCCATACACGTACAGTGTTATTGATCCACCCATCCACCCATACACGCACACTGTTATTTTATCCATCCGTCCACCCATACACGTACATTGTTATTGATCCACCCATCGATCCACCTATACACGTAGACTGATATTTGATCCACAAACCGATCCACCCATCCACCCATACACGTACACTATTATTTGATCCACCCGTCCACCCATACACGTACACTATTATTTGATCCACCCATCCACCCATAAACGTACACTGTTATTTGATCCACCCATCCACCCATACACGTACATTGTTATTGATCCACCCATCGATCCACCCATCCACCCAAACACGTAGACTGATATTTGATCCACAAACCGATCCACCCATCCACCCATACACGTACACTATTATTTGATCCACCCGTCCACCCATACACGTACACTATTATTTGATCCACCCATCCACCTATAAACGTACACTATTATTTGATCCACCCGTCCACCCATACACGTACGTACTCTGTTATTGATCCACCCATCCACCCATACATGCACACTGTTATTTTATCCACCCGTCCACCCATACACGTACAGTGTTATTGATCCACCCATCCACCCATACACGCACACTGTTATTTTATCCACCCGTCCACCCATACACGTACATTGTTTTTGATCCACCCATCGATCCACCCATACACGTAGACTGATATTTGATCCAAAAACCGATCCACTTATCCACCCATAAACGTACAATATTATTTGATCCATCCGTCCACCCATACACGTACACTATTATTTGATTCACCCGTCCACCCATACACGTACTCTGTTATTGATCCACCCATCCACCCATACACGTACACTATTATTTGATCCACCCGTCCACCCATACACGTACACTGTTATTGATCCATCCATCCACTCATACACGTACACTGTTATTGATCCACCCATCCACCCATAAACGTACTCTGTTATTGATCCACCCATCCACCCATACACGTACACTGTTATTGATCCACCCATCCACCCATACACGTACACTGTTATTGATCCATCCATCCTCTCATACACGTACTTTGTTATTGATCCACCCATCCACCCATACACGTACTCTGTTATTGATCCACCCATCCACCCATACACGTACACTGTTATTGATCCACCCATCCACCCATACACGTACACTGTTATTGATCCATCCATCCACTCATACACGTACTCTGTTATTGATCCACCCATCCACCCATACACGTACTCTGTTATTGATCCATCCATCCACCCATACACGTACACTGTTATTGATCCACCCATCCACCCATACACGTACACTGTTATTGATCCACCCATCCACCCATACACGTACTCTGTTATTGATCTACCCATCCACCCATACACGTACTCTGTTATTGATCCACCCATCCACCCATATTCGTACACTGTTATTGATCCACCCATCCACCCATACACGTACACTGTTATTGATCCATCCATCCACTCATACACGTACTCTGTTATTGATCCATCCATCCACCCATACACGTACACTGTTATTGATCCACCCATCCACCCATACACGTACTCTGTTATTGATCCACCCATCCACCCATATTCGTACACTGTTATTGATCCACCCATCCACCCATACACGTACACTGTTATTGATCCATCCATCCACTCATACACGTACTCTGTTATTGATCCATCCATCCACCCATACACGTACTCTGTAATTGATCCACCCATCCACCCATATTCGTACACTGTTATTGATCCACCCATCCACCCATACACGTACACTGTTATTGATCCATCCATCCACTCATACACGTACTCTGTTATTGATCCATCCATCCACCCATACACGTACACTGTTATTGATCCACCCATCCACCCATACACGTACTCTGTTATTGATCCACCCATCCACTCATACACGTACACTGTTATTGATCCACCCATCCACCCATACACGTACACTGTTATTGATCCACTCATCCACCCATAAACGTACACTATTATTTGATCCACCCGTCCGGACGTACGTACTCTGTTATTGATCCATCCATCCACCCATACACGTACGTACTCTGTTATTGATCCACCCATCCACCCATACACGTACATATTGATACGTAATTAATGCACCACTTCTTTTCGTTACTCTTTGTAATCATGAATTGTAAAGGTTTTGTATACTAACGAGTTTTTCTTAGTATAAAGATGCCCCATATACCAAGTATTTTCTTTAGTTTGCAAATAGTGTACTAACATTTAATATTTTTAAAATGCCATAATCAGTTACAATGCTAACGGATTAGTAAAAGTATTAAAATAAAAATGTAAAAAAAACATAAATAATATAAATATTAATCTGAATAAAATAAGGTACCTATTTGAAAAATATTAATTTTATTACACAAAATATTTTCAAATCTATTAGTTGAAAATATTTCGTATAAGAAAACATATATTTTTCACTTGGGTACCATATTTTATTTTAAAAAGTTAAAAGTTAGAGGAGGTCTTATTTTACCAGGCAAAGTTAGACTAAGAAGCTCTCTCTAACAGTTAACCTGGAGATCAACGGCTTAATGGTGACTTCCGAACTTTCACCAGTGACCAGACAGGCGGGCTGCGTGCAAGATCAGGGTCGTTCAGACGGTCACCCATCCACGGGACAGCTACGCTCAATATTTTATTAATTTGTTTAGATTTATAGTTTACATTACTAGAATCTATATTTGTCGGTGACAATCTCGTCAAAGTACTATGTACATTATTTACAAAGAAATACTTACATCGCGACAATGGTTATCTTGTAAATAATGTACATAGCACCTTGACGTGGTTGTCACCGGAAAATATAGATTCTAACTATGACACTGGACGCTTAAGCCTAGGTTCTAAGAATAGTTACATTATTTATGTTAATTCTAATTTTAATTTTTTAATTTTAAGATTTTTATTAATCTGTCAGCATTGTAACTGATTATGGCGTTCTTAAAATGTTAAATGTTAGTACACTAGTAAAACCAATCATGAATAGTTTAAATTATTCAAGAGTCGGAGGGACCATGACTTGGTAGCAGGATTAAAAGACCCCCATCGGGGCTCGTGGGCAAGTAAGCAGTGCAGATCTGTTTACGGGTGACGTATGCATGCATGACTGTGCTAGGTAGAGCACAGGTATAATTTCCAAGACTGTATTCTACAATTGTAATGAAAACAATTATTGTAATCGTTCTTAGTAAACTAAGAAAAAAAGTTATCAAAACTTATAAGAAAATTAGCAAAAGCATATATCATTAGGTAAAGTAGTTGAGGAAAACTACGGTGAAATTGGGTTTTCACAGGCCTCATAGTTTCTTTAAGAACAACCTTCAAACTCGGGTAGATATCATTTCTGCGCCGACGATAAGAAAAAAATATAATAACCTCGATCAATATCAATGTTTATACTAAATAAAATTATTATTTAAAGTGAAAATAGTTAGTTTGGGAAAAATTAAAAAATGCCTATAAATTAATTTCCGCGTACGTTCTCCAAATGTCTGGCAGGTAATTAGAACTTCCTTGAAGATAATTAGTTCCCTGTGATTTATTACTTTTAAATACTGTTCTGAATGTCTTTAGTTGTTGAATAATAAACGTTTTTCAATTAACAGTCCTAACTATTTACATTATTGTTAAATATGGCATACTAATACAACTGTTATTCATATATTTTTGAATATTTTCTGTTTAAAAAACACGCAGAATTTTAAATGTTATAATAGCCCTTCGATATATGTTGTCCTTTTTTCCACTATAGGCCAATAGTTGTTTCGTAAACAAACTTTAATAATAAAGTACTGTAAATCTACTATTATATTATTTACAGTAATGCTGTAACAATAGCCCTAAAATAAAGAGTGAAGTTTTGTAAGCCAGATTATTTATTATTTAAAATAAAGGAATACTTATTTTGCTTCAAGAAAAAATAAATAATATAATATTACGTTTAACCTATGCTTTTGTATTATTCAATAACTTATATAACATTTCATTGATATATTATTGAACTTTAAATTATTTTTTTTAAATAGTTAACAATGTTCAATAAATCAAATACTTTTGGACCAATACGCTTAAGACAAATCTTTATTTCCTGTACCTTCAAAAACTAATACTTTTAAGATAGTAGAAAATCCATAGTACGAAAAAGGAGTCGCTTTAGATGTAAAAGCATCTCAAGTGAACACAAGTGCAACTTTATGTAATTGATTTGATAAACTTTAGACATTCTCTATAAAATAAAAGTAACGTTTGTATATAAGTATTTAGTATTTGACGTAAAGTATCAAAATAAAATCTATTAAAAAAAAAAAATTATTAAATATTTTCGATTGTGTATGTTTTATTTTATATGAAATAATTTAGGACTTAAGGAACCGTTTTTTTTTATCTCTGAGGTTAAACAGCTGATAAAAATAGGTTGATTGACCTTGAGTTATTAAAACTTTCGGTTTAATGTATTAATAAACAATTTTGAGGTATTTTATCAAATATATATCAGATTCACATTTACTATTTTATTTATATCTTAATGGTTTTATGTTTTCATACTAAGGTAACTCTGACATTTTATGTACTGGTACTTCAATAAAATTATAATTTAATGCTTTCATACAATATGGACTTATTATTCTCAATTAAAAATTTGAATACATAATTTAATTAATTTAAATTATGTATTTAAATAAATAACTTAACCCATAATTTCCAAAGAAAAATATTTACGGCGTCGTTTGCAGTAAAAATCTTATAAAGTTTAATATTTAATTGTGGTTTATTAGTTATATTTTGAAAGTAATTTTTTTAATTATTATCGGTTTATTTTTTACTACATTTTTATCAATGTTTGTTATACTTTTTATTCAACAACTATAACCCACCTACCTGATTTGGGTTGATAAATAAACAAGTAATTCTAAAGTGCTTTTCCCTTGAATGAAACGAAAATATTAAGTTTATACATATGTCATAGACGTTGACTGTAACTGATGTTTTAAAGTAGAAATAGAGTCTTTATTTAAAGATATAAGGTAACATGTTACTTGTTGAAGTTAAAAACTGTGATTGATCATATTGTGCCAGTTATATATTTAGTTACTTCAATTTATGTTTTTGTTTTTAATATTTCGTAGAAGGCTAATATATTTTTATTTTTTTTACACTGAAACGCAATACATTTATTTGGAAAGAAATGGAAAAGGAAAGAAAACAAGGGATATGTATTGTGACTTATGGATGTCACTCAGTTACCATGGTAACAGTTGGAGCTGTGTTCTCAAACATGCCAGTGAAAATAGAAGAATATACACAAGCCAAAAGTAGGAACAAATTAGATTGTATCTTAAACTCAAGTCATAATAATTGTGGAAGGAGACTATATTCATTTAGCCTGGATTACATATTAACATTATAGCACATGCATGATTATTTGTTCATAGTTTAATTAAACATGTATAATTATTGAACTTAGTTTTAATTTTTAATATAAATAAATCGATTTAAGTTTAAGGGTGAGGCATGATTTAAATGTTACGGTTTAGTTAATGTATCATTTATATGTGAGTTCGTCTCAGTTTTACACTCAACTGTCATATTTGGTGCTCATTGACTATTAAATGTAATTATACTCTTTTGTTATAGTTAAAAGTCTACATAACTTTATATTTTAAATAACTTCTAATGATGAAAATGAGATAAATAGTGAATTACTATTTTAATTTTCGATGGCTTGACTATTTACTTAAGAACTAAACTACCACTTTTGAAATGTTACTAATTCATTTTTTTCAAACCACTAATATATTATATTAGTTCACTATTACAAAAAACAATTTTAGACCAATTGACGTATATTCTAAATTGTTTAACATTTGTAATATATTTCAAAGGATTACATCAAATTATTACAACAGCTTGAACTACATAGCTTGAAAATAATGTTTAGTTAACAATATGTTGGCCTTTACAGAAAGCAAACATTCCATAGATAAAAATTAACAAAAATTAAATATAGATTTTTATGGTTCTCAAAGAACTAAACAATGATTAATTCAAGTCTTTGTTTAATTAAAAAGCTGACAGTAACACGAATCCATAAGGTTAAGAACTACGTCAGGTATTGAGAGAATTATTAGGGAAACGAGTTCTTTACTCGTAACCATCAGTTAATTACCTTTCCTCGTAAAGGCTAACTTAGCTGTCACTCTATTAAATCCACCAGCGTAAAATAGTAAAAGCAAACCAAACTATCTAAAACCTCAGTTGTAGCTCTAGACTAGTTTTCTTCTATTAAAAATATGACCAACAATGTTAGTAATGGACATGTACTTTAGATGCAAAAAACATTCGCTATGGAAAAAAATTAACATATCAATAATGATTGTTGGTTTGTATGTATGATCTAAAGGGCTGAGAGACTTTTAAAGTATACAAAATATGCCGGCACGAAGGCGTAAAGATGTAACCCAGCTACAAGAGGGCTAGGTGTGGTGGAGATTGGAGATACAAGGGATTATTCTCAGTTCATTAAATATAATCAATAGCCATTATATAGTTACTATAACAATGATCAATACTGGAGAAGTATGTGGTTTACACGTATCAGGGTGGCCAGGTACCGTACGTTGTCTGTGTAAGAGAACTACAAGTGCATTGTATGCAGTATTTCAGTTAAAGAAACCAATGCTAGGCTATATATTTATGATTAAAAAGAAAATTGTAAGTTCCTTAGTTGCCCATTTGGTCATTAGTAAATGGCTCTTCTTATGGAACTGGTAATCTCAGTAACAATCAATAAACACGTGTTTAGAAACATGTAACCTAGCCACATGATCGTCCTAGCGGACATGAAGGACCTAGCGGACATGATGGACCTAGTGGACATGAAGGACCTAGAGGACATGATGGACCTAGTAGACATGATCGTCCTAGCGGACATGAAGTACCTAGCGGATATGATGGTCCTAGTGGACATGATCGTCCTAGGGGACATTAGGAACCTAGTGGATATGAAGGACCTAGTGGACATGAAGGACGTAGCCACATGATGGACCTGGTCACATGATGGACTTAGCAGACATGATGGACCTAGCGGACATGAAGGACCTAGTGGACATGAAGGACCTGGTCACATGATGGACCTAGCAGACATGATGGACCTAGCGGACATGAAGGACCTAGTGGAAATGAAGGACCTGGTCACATAATGGACCTAGCGGACATGAAGGACCTAGCGGACATGATGGACCTAGTGGACATGAAGGACGTAGCCACATGATGGACCCAGCAGACATGATGGACCTAGCGGACATGAAGGACCTAGTGGACATGAAGTACCTGGTCACATGATGGACATAGTAGACATGATCGTCCAAGCGGACATGAAGTACCTGGTCAGATGATGGACCTAGTGGACATGAAGGACCTAGAGGACATGATGGACCTAGTGGACATGATTGTCCTAGCGGACATGAGGAACCTAGTGGACATGAAGGACCTAGCGGACATGAAGGACATAGCGGATATGATGGTCTTAGTGGACATGAAGGACCTAGCGGACATGATGGACCTAGTGGACATGAAGGACGTAGCCACATGATGGACCTGGTCACATGATGGACCTAGCAGACATGATGGACCTAGTGGACATGAAGGACCTAGTGGACATGAAGGACCTGGTCACATAATGGACCTAGCGGACATGAAGAACCTAGCGGACATGATGGACCTAGTGGACATGAAGGACGTAGCCACATGATGGACCTGGTCACATGATGGACCTAGCAGACATGATGGACCTAGCGGACATGAAGGACCTAGTGGACATGAAGTACCTGGTCACATGATGGACATAGTAGACATGATCGTCCAAGTGGACATGAAGTACCTGGTCAGATGATGGACCTAGTGGACATGAAGGACCTAGAGGACATGATGGACCTAGTGGACATGATTGTCCTAGTGGACATGAGGAACCTAGTGGACATGAAGGACCTAGCGGATATGATGGTCCTTGTGGACATGAAGGACCTAGCGGATATGATGGACCTAGTGGACATGAAGGACGTAGCCACATGATGGACCTGGTCACATGATGGACCTGGTCACATGATGGACATAGTAGACATGATGTACCTAGCGGACATGAAGGACCTAGTGGACATGAAGAACCTGGTCACATAATGGACCTAGCGGACATGAAGGACCTAGCGGATATGATGGTCCTAGTGGACATGAAGGACCTAGCGGACATGATGGACCTAGTGGACACGAAGGACGTAGCCACATGATGGACCTGGTCACATGATGGACCTAGCAGACATGATGTACCTAGCGGACATGAAGGACCTAGTGGACATGAAGAACCTGGTCACATAATGGACCTAGCGGACATGATGGACCTAGCGGACATGATGGACCTAGTGGACATGAGGGACGTAGCCACATGATGGACCTGGTCACATGATGGACCTAGCAGACATGATGGACCTAGTGGACATGAAGGACCTAGTGGACATGAAGGACCTGGTCACATAATGGACCTAGCGGACATGATGGACCTAGTGGACATGAAGGACGTAGCCACATGATGGACCTGGTCACATGATGGACCTAGCAGACATGATGGACCTAGCGGACATGAAGGACCTAGTGGACATGAAGGACCTGGTCACATAATGGACCTAGCGGACATGAAGGACCTAGCGGATATGAAGTACCTAGCGGACATGAATGACCTAACGGACATGAAGGACCTGGTCACATGATGGACCTAGTGGACATGATGGACCTAGAGGACATGATGGACCTGGCCACATTATGGACCTTGCCGACATGATGGACCTGGCCACATTTTGGTATTAGCGGACATGATGGAACTAGCGGACATGATGGACCTGGCCACATGATGGACCGAGCCGACATGATGAACCTGGCCACATGATGGACCTACGGATATGATGGACCTAGCGGACATGAAGGACCTCGTGGACATGATGGTCCTAGGCACATGACGGACCTAGCTAAATGACGGTACTAGCGGACATGATAGCCACATGACGGACCTTGCCATATGATGGACCTGGCCACATGATGGAGCTAGCCGACAAGATGGACCTGGCCACATCATGGACCTAGTGGACATGATGGACCTAGCGGCATAAAGAACCTAGCGAACATAATGGACCTAGTGGACATGATATATAAATAGGTTTCAATTTATATTGAGGTCAATATAGTTGTTTTTGTGGTCCAGTACCACTGAGTATGTATGGGTGGGCGGGTGGGCCAGTACCACTGAGTCTGTATGGGTGAGCGGGTGGGCCAGTACCACTGAGTCTGTATGGGTGGGTGGGCCAGTACCACTGAGTGTGGGTACATACCGAGACTCTCCTACTACAGGTAACAAAGGACAGCTTGCCATGTTTATACATGTAGCCTTACCACAACATAATTGGTTTACTGATATATAAACAAGAATCTGTTAGCACTAAGGTCAATACACTTTGGTCACGTACCCGGTGGTATATACAGAGCAGGATATGTGGTATAGCAGTGGTATAGATTAACACGAGGCAATTTGCATAGAGAACATTAACGTCTAGTCAAGTACCTAGTGGTACGTACATACACCGTTTTGTCTAAAATAGCATTGGCCAACTTTTCATGTCCATACAGATACATAACTCCTAGCCACATTATATTCCAATCCTGTTGTTCGGTAAACAGAAGTCAGTTTACTTTGTGGTCAAGATAGTCTGGTTGTGCCTAATAATAGATAGATACAGAGACTGTCCTACCACAAGCTACACGAGGTAGCTGGTCATGTTTATACATGTGACCTAGCTACAATATGGACGTTCCACTGATGATATACAGGAGTCAATTTGCATTAAAGTCAATTGTCTAGTCACGTACCTAATAATACATACAGAGACTGTCTTACCGCAAGTAACACGGGACAGCTGGTCATGTTTATACAAGTGACTTAGCCACAAGATAGATATCCCACTGATGATATACAAGAGTCGATTTGCATAAAGATCAATACAGTCAAGTCATGTACCAGGTGATACATTCAGAGACTGTCTTAACACAAGTAACACGGGGCAGCTGGTCATATTTATACATGTGACTTAGCCACAAAATAGATGTCCCACTGATGATATACAAAATCAATTTGCATTAAAGTCAATTAAGTCTAGTCACGTACCTTATAATAGATACAGAGTATGTCTTAACACACGTAACACGAGGCAGCTGGTCATGTTTATACATGTGACCTAGCCACAATATGGATGTCCCACTGATGGTATACATGAGTCGATTTGCATTAATCAATTAAGTCTAGTCACGTACCTAATAATAGATACAGAGACTGTCTTACCACAAGTAACACGGGCAGCTGGTCATGTTTATACATGTGACCTAGCCACAAGATAGATGTCCCACTGATAGATATATAGGAGTCAATTTGCATTAAAGTCAATTGTCTAGTCACGTACCTAATAATACATACAGAGACTGTCTTACCACAAGTAACACGGGCAGCTGGTCATGTTTATACATGTGACCTAGCTACAAGATTGATGTCCCACTGATAGATATACAGGAGTCAATTTGCATTAAAGTCAATTGTCTAGTCACGTACCTAATAATACATACAGAGACTGTCTTACCACAAGTAACACGGGCAGCTGGTCATGTTTATACATGTGACCTAGCTACAAGATTGATGTCCCACTGATAGATATACAGGAGTCAATTTGCATTAAAGTCAATTGTCTAGTCACGTACCTAATAATACATACAGAGACTGTCTTACCACAAGTAACACGGGCAGCTGGTCATGTTTATACATGTGACTTAGCCACAAGATAGATGTCCCACTGATAGATATACAAGAGTCGATTTGCATAAAGATCAATACAGTCAAGTCACGTACCAGGTGATACATTCAGAGACTGTCTTACCCCAAGTAACATAGGTCAATATATCACTTTTATAATTTTTGCATATTTTAAGGCGAATATGAATGATTATATGAGTGTATAATGAGTGTGGATGACCTGTGTAATCTGGTAGTTCCTGAGAAAGGTTCATTTATTGTTAGCCCAATATCCAAAGCAAATATAGATCTATATATTTACGTGGAATCCAAACCATGTAGTATTGGTCTGTTTTTCAGCTAATCGACAAGCCGGACTTTGACTACTACTCATCATGGTGTAGTCGTAGCCACAATATAATTAATCCTGCTGATAGATAAACATGGATCAGTTGGCACTAAGGTCAACACAGTTCGGTCACGAACCTGGTGATACATACATAAACTGACTAATTTAAATTAGCATAGGCCAACTTGTCATGTTTATACATTAACCTAGCCACAATATAGTCGGTCTAACTGTTGTATAAACAGGATTCAATATGCATTGAGTATATGTAAATATATATTAACATTATTTAACAGTTACTTACGTTTTACGTGATTAAAGTGTATTGACCAGTTTTGATATCTCATGACTTTAAATGTTCACTAGTTAGAGGCAACCTTTCGAAGTGAAATTTGTGGCGTTTTACTATATTCTAATAGATCTTTTTCATATTAAATTATAAAAATGTTTACTATAAGAATATTAACTAATTGCTTAAATGGTCGTTGGTCAAGCACTTAACACTTGTGAGAAGGCCAAGAAAACTGACTACTAACACTTTAATATGGAAATTGGAGTGTTGGCTCATCGAAAAATCCACTGAAAAGCCACATTAGTGCTGAAAACTATATGCTAGAGAATAATATCTTTGGACATGTTAAACAGTGGGTTAGTAATAATATGAGGCCATAGACGTAACACGAACCGATTGCTGATCTTAGTAAAAATTAGTAAAGTGATTATAGCGAGCGATGACCTTGCATATCGGCACGCTATTGTACGTGCCGACGGACCAGGTTATTTGAACAAGGATATTAGAGCCAAGATATAATGCGATTTACCTTTGGTAACTAGCTGCTCATTTCAGAAACTCTTTACGTATAGTTATTTTTATTTATTGAATCTAAATAAGAGTTAAACATTTTACATATTTGATGGAGGAAGAGAAATTGTTTAGAGCTAAATAGTTCAAATGCAAATGTATTTGTAAGTAATCGCAATTATGCCTTGTCATTATTGGAATGTACATCAGTTACACTGATCGCTGATTAGCAGCATATTTATTTATTTATTTATTTATTCATAAGACGCCAATCGTCAAGATATGGGCGAATATGGATTTCGAATGAGTGTGATGAGTGTAGATGAGCGGTAGGCGGTAGCGGTAGTCATTGTTACAAACTAAGGCCGACCATTCCTTAGAAAGTGTCATTAATTAATAGCCCAATGACAAATGAACAGCCGGCGGTTATCAGCTGATCCTTCTCAAAATGTATTATGACTCTGATTGGGATCGAACTGAGAACCTTTAGCACATGAAGCTGGGATTGAACCAACTACGCTACCGACCAATCAATAGGTGTATGAACAATGCAAGGGCGAGGAGTAAATAAATTAATTGAATTACAAACATGTAAAAACCGTTATCATCATTTGCTTAGTGTAATTTATATAATCCTTATACAATTTATTTTGTGCCATCATTTTATTTTCGTACTGTTAAAGATTACTGTTTTTATACAGACAAAATATACATAATTCACATATCAATCCGATGTATTCATTGAAAAGAAGTATGATAATTCCAAATTTAAATTTTGAGGGGCTGTTTGTCTCTTTTGGGAATGGAATTTAAAAAAATCCTTTCTTAGTGTGTTACATGAAAAATGCTGTGTACACAATCCGATGGGTAGTTTGTGAGATTTCGTGATTAGTGAGTGAGTGATTGAGCCAATGAAATTTGGTTTTATATATATACACACACACACACACACACACACACACACACACACACACACACACACACAAAATGTTTTATTTTATATCTATCTTCTTCTTTCTTTTAAAACGTATAGTATTCATTCAAGAATCTTTTACTAATCTTTGATCTGTTTTGAATTGAATATTAAGATACATTACTCAGGTCAAATTTTAAATTTTCTTCTTGAGTTAAATTTACATATTAGAAAATGAGGTTATGAGTTACTCACCTATTTTAAATATTTTGTTAGTTAATATACATCGAAAACATTGTGAATTGGTATATGAACAATTAATTAACACTTATCTATACATATATAAATATTATTTTGTTTTGGCTCCACAGACCACTTTGTATATGTGGGTTTGCCAGTCAAACACTCGGAAATTAGTATCACATATAAAGTTACTAAGAGTCCACCTGTTAATGTGGGTCGTCATTGATTCAGTTAAAATGTATGGTTAGGTATTAAATTATGCCAAACCATCCATTTTTGGTAAGCATGGTTTTGAAACTGATTTAAATGATTTTCATAAAAAATGTTTGCATAAATTGGAGTGTTTCCTATTTTTATTTTTTCTTTAATTATTTTTTCTTTCTTACTTTTTGTATAAAAACATTGACTAATTTATAAAGCTTGATTTTAAATTGTGTAACCAATTTTTTGATTATGGTCTAGACATGAAAACAAACAAAAAATTTCCTATAACAATATGGTCTATATCACTTCATTATCAGTTTGTCTGTATATTTTTGTATTTTATAAAACAATAATAACTCATGAACCACAAATGGTACAGGTTTAAAATTTTGCTTACTAACTTAAGTTGACAGACCCTCATGGTTCACTTGTTTTTATGGTTTTTGTTAAGCCATTTGAAAATAGCGTACATTTTAAATACTGAAAATTCAGAAACAAAAAACCAATAATTACGTAAAAAATTGTAAAAAAAGTTGTTTAGTTTATTTAATGCTAAAAAATGTATACCTCATTTGACAAGTTTGGTTGTCCCACAACCCAGATATGGTCCAAAAATCTGTTATACTCAAGATCAAAAGGAATTCCTACAACTACTGATAAGCATTCCAGTCTTGTCGATTCACATTTCAGCAACTTACATGAGCAGTAGCCGTAATCATGGTGTAACCATTTATCGATAATTTTGTTTTAATCGAGAAGATGTACACGTTGGAGAAATTAACTGATATTCACTTTATATATGGAGCCGCCGGAGGTAATGGTAGAGAAGCTGTAGGAATTTATCAGTAATTGTCTCCCAATAGGCAATGCCCAAACTGACACACATTTGAAGCTGTACATCGTTGATTAAGGGGAACTGGTAAGCTTAGTATTATTATGAACGATACAGATCGACAAAGAATTGTTCGTACTCATAATCTTGAGGAAGAAGTCTTGGAAAGAGTTGAAGATAACCCTTCTACAAGTACACGTGGTATTGCAAGGGAGATGGGTACTAGTCAGACAGCTGTGTGGAATGTGGTTTATGAAAATCACCTTTACCCGTTTCGACTTCAAAAGGTCTAAACGCTTGTTCCTAATGACTACCCACGACGTCTCCAATTTGCACGCTAGTTTCTGGACAAAAGTAACCATCAGCCTGTTTTTATAAATAAAGTTCTGTTTATTGACGAAGCATCTGTACATACATTTCCTTTAAAGAGTTAAACATTCCCTTTACTCAAGAGGGAATGTTTAATTCAAAGAACAGTCTTGTATGGGCCCAGAAAAATCTTCATGGAATCCACTCTAGAAATAAGTAGCATCGCTTCAGTACTAATTTTTGGGCTGGAATTGTCGGTGACAAAATTTTTGGCCCGTATGTTTTTCCTCAAAATCTTAATGGTCACGTGTATGCAGTATTTTGAGAGATTTTTTTCCCGACTTGTTGAACGATGTTCCATTAAAAATAAGGGAGAGGCTGTGGTACCAAAACGATGGCGCACCAGCATATTTTTCAAATGGGGTGCAAGATTAGTTGTGGACATTGTTTGGAGAAAACATGGTGGACTTATATCTTGGTCTCCATATTTTCCTGAACTTTACACCCATAGATTTCTTCTTATGGTGCTACATGAAAGACGTAGTTTATTCTACACCTGTGGAAAATGCAATGGAATTAACTACAATTAACTACAAGGATTGTTGTAGCCGCAGCTAACGTTCAGGAAATATATGGAATATTGGAAAGAACAAGGGAGTCATTCCTGAGACGTTTGAGGCTTTGTATTGAAGTTAATGGCCATCATTTCGAGCACTTGTGTACCGGGTTTTTTGACCGGTCGGTACATTTTGGTTACTCTACGCTTCGATTTGCTAGGCTGCCTGAGATCACTATTGCACTGTCGGCTTGCTACTTTCGTGGCTATAGTCTGTTCCGTGGTTCCAGGTTTCGGTTCGCCGGTTCGATGTTTTGTCTGGGTTTCGTTAGTTTCCTAGCGATCAGTTTACGATTCAAGGTTAAGGAGAGAATTAAACATAAGTTGATTTTTTTTTTTTATTTCAAATACCTAATCACGATAATGGGCTTGATTTAATAACGTTTTTACAATTTCTTTCAATTCGGAGCTGCCCAAGGATGCCGCATGACTCCCTGGTTTCGGTGGAATTATGGGATTTAGGCTAAATTGCCAGTTGATCGGTTTCGTTCAATTGTCTATGTAAATTCTTGCTTCAATTAATGTTTAGACTTAATTTTGGTTTTTACAATGTTGTCATTTTAAGTAATTCTGCAGATAGGCACATCTGTTCTCATTATTTTTGTTGTTTGTATCTTTTGCCAAATTTGTGTTTGAAATGTAATTTATGTATATAATTGTTTATGATTTGATTCATATTTGTGACCTTCTGCTGGACTTTTTATATTTATTTTTCTTTTTGCAATAAATTTTGTTTTTCCGCTTAACTGTCGAGCTATGAATTAACCCTCCGACTGCTGCCCGTGATCCTATTACTTGTCTGGACTTGAGACATTCCCCGGTACATCGCGACTTCTTTTGGTGGGGGATGGGTTCAGTTGTAAATATAATAGTAATTAAATATTTGATTTGACATGAAGGACCAATTTGATTTCCTTGAAGTAATTATTGACATACAGTTCCATTAGAGTGGATGATGGAGAATAAACTCAACGTACTTAAACTTACTCCACTACTAAGATCTTCGGTCTAACAACCAGTCCATCTCGATTCAAACACAGGCGAACCGCCTATGATCGATGGTCTCCATGTGTGCTGTTTCGACGTTGTTTTCGTCTCATCAGGTGTAAATAGGTGAGAGTTTCCTACTCACCATTACACTACAGTGAACTGAGTTGAGGTCATATAATTGTCTTCATTTTCTTGAAGTAATTATTGACATACAGTTCCATTAGAGTGGATTACGGAGAATAAACTCAACGTTCTTAAACTAGTATAATTCAATTAAATACAAATTCATTACTGCATATGAAAAATATGTGTTTTAACAGCGTTAAATTTAATAATTAAGATATCAATAGTACATATTCATAATTATATCTGTAGATAAATTGAACTGTCACCACGCTGTTTGGTAATATCGTATTTGGATTCGGGGAAAAGGTACAGTGGTGATCATCTAACTGAAGACGTAAGGAAATATGGTTGTACGGTTGAAAGTTTCAAACATTTCTGCAGAATGTGCAGTTATGATTTCGAGGAAATAATATATTTGCTTGGCCATGAGATTGCCAAAACAGAGACTTAACTGAAGAGACGCAATACTTGTCAAAGAAAGACTAGCAAAACATTAAGACAACATCCTTGCTTTAAGGACTTTTATTTCCATTTTCAAGTCTGCTTTAGTGGATTAAAAAGAATTGTTCTTTCGTTATATATGTCAATGAGAAGGCAACAGAATCGTACACAGAATCACCAACACAGGACCAAAAACTGAAAGACTATTTGCGCTAGCTACCACTAAACATCCACTCTTCTCAACGACAGTCACAGAACTGGAATATGAACGTTATAAAACTTTGTTTGGCACACACACATTTTCTGTAACAACGTTTTATAATAAGGTTAAACAACTTCCTTTGAACTTTACCGACTCTGGAATTTAAAAACAGATTGTAGCTGTTTTATAATAAAGTTATAAAAAGTTTTCATTTTGTATAACCGCTTTCCTTAGCAAAAGGATACATAGCCTATAAACAATGTATACAACTCTTAATGAGAAATTCTATAGTATTGTTATAAAACAGAGTTTTGTTTCATAGTGTAAACGGGGCTTAAATTATTCAATATTTATTAATGTTACAGCGTTCGTACAAAAATGTATAAATACTTTATTTAAAACTGTATAACTTTATGATTATAATTTATTGAAGACATTCGGAAAGACTAAATTAAAATATCATTGTTTTTCATTAAAATATATTGGATGTCATTGAAATATTAACTGTCGGTTACAGTAGTAGTTATGAGTGGTGTCACATATAGCAGCATATACAGTAGATAGACCTCGATACTATGACCATAAAGGATGAGCAAAGCACAATATGTAGAAAAAACAAAACCATTCATACTGTCAAATAAGTAACAATTTGAAAAGAAAATAGATGTTAATTAAAATGCTATAAATAACAATGGATAACTAACTATATTTACGAGCTGTGAAGAAATGTAAGATCTGCTTTAACCAGTTTTACCTGTTAATTTGAGATAGGTTTATTAATTGCTGAAAATAATCATAGGCCTTCATACTTTGTAACAAAGATTGATTTCACTCGTACATCCATAACAAGCTTTATTGTATGATGTTTTCATCAGAAACTTATATTTATATATCATTGGTTGTAAATATTTACTTAAACATAGCTTTAAACCTAGCTAACTTCATCGCTCTTAGGCCATAATAGACTTCCTACGTATCCTACAACTCTTAATTGTAGTGTCCTGGTTGTAAAAGTCATCTGACTGCCAACCACATCACGACACTCCGAAATGGGTAAACATTTATGTCAATGAGTCAGTTAGTGATCCCAATTGAGCTTTATATAATAGTGATAATGTAGCTTAGATTAATATATTGACATTGATTATTTAATAATATTATTTTAAAATACATCATTATTTACACCACTATTGGTACTAGTGGTGCAGTGCTGTAACCCAGCTACTTGGGGACAAAGTATTGTTGAGGTTGAGGCAATAAGTTCTATGCATAGTCCTCTTAATACTGCCACAGCGTCTACTAAATTGTTGCCATCGGCAAGTATACTACTATTTTTTTACAATCATAAGCAAAAGGCCTTCCAGAAGCTGACAAAATGGAAGTAGACATTTTTGCAAAACTAACAAATTTAAATTGGCGATAGAGGGTTGACAGGTGAATTTTTATTCTGTTATATAGATAAAAATAAACAACGCGTGAAATGACAGAAGGTAAGTGGAAGTAATAATCAGTAATTAGTGTACAACTTATTGCGTGGGCGTGATATAGCACTGAGAGCACTAGTTGCTTTTCCCTCCATCTTCTCAAATTTCATATTTAATTTAACTGACAATTCATTCACATGATCAATAAATCTTTGAGATTTGTTCAGATTTGTGGTTTTGTTTAGTAATTAAATCAAATGTATTTAACAATGTAACGGTACGAATTTATCATAAGGAAAGTTCATTAAAAATCGTCAGTCTTCATAATGACGATATTAAGAAACAATAATAGTATGTGTGTGCATTGGTGAAGGGTCATTTAGTTAACAGGTGCTGTAATTGGCTGGCCTGAACGAAGTACGCCCGCCCAGTACTTTGTAGACTGATAACTCATTAATGCTTCCACTTTGATTTCTAACAATTCACACGTTATTTATTTTTTATGTAAATAACAAGTCTCCAGAAACAACTCTCAAATTGTAAGTTATTCGAAAATGTCCTCCACCATTTTGTCAGCTTCTGGCAGGCCTTTTGCCCCCTTACTCTTCTAGTGGTTTTTTCTCGGTTTTCCGTTATATTCCCTATACTCCAAAAGAATAATCAGCCTTACCGAACACTTTGTTTCTTCACTGAAAAAATCACCTGTTTGAGCGCCCACACACGTTATGGCCGTCAGCAAGCCGTCTGCTGAGTTGATAAAAGAGGCTAACCAAATCAATCACCGAGCTGCCTCATGAACTAAATTGAACTATTTCATAGATGAGAGTATTTAGTCATGGATCTATTTTAAAAATAATAAGTGTGCAACCACAAATCAATTATTGAAGTGTAAGAAAATACATGATAAAATCATACATAATTCCAAATCGTAATGTAAAATAAGTTAGTTAAACAGTGACTTAGTGCACTGCTATATTTAATACTACAATATCTTATACATTAAATAATCTCGTATTAAATACATATTATGACGTATAATATCACACTTATAAAAAATACAGTAAGAAAACCCAATATTAACAAACGGTAAATCTTGTCGAATCATAAAAGAATTCTCATTGCCAGTATGCACAGAAATAGAAATGACAATAGGCCTACTGAAGGAGAAAGTAGTTGCAAAAACTGCCACAGTAATGCAGCACCGTCAAGATATTGCCTATGTAAAGCAAGTACGGCAAGCCATACACTGACTGCCTTCTGGGATGCGTGACTGGCTTTCGGGCGGATGACTGCCACTCCGAGTAAATTAACAGCTCTTGACTGGCATTCCGCTAGGAAGCGAATATATATATACAAAGCCATTTACCACTCATCAATATTTCTCCAATTGAACTGAAATGTTGTACATAAGTTTATCTTGGCCCCCAGATGATCACTAAGAAAGGATTTTCCTCTTCGACCTCGAGACTCCGTTCCACTGGCCTCAAAAATGTCCATGTTACTATTATGAAGGCCAATTAATTAATCGGTTTATTTTGATAATAGCTGTTAAATGAAAACAAACTGAATAAAATTGTGGTAGGCTAATTTTTTTAATTAAAAATATTTGAGTACAGTAGCAAATTATACATAACATTAGCAGTTATGAATTAGATGATAGATTAAATGATTAATTGGTTTTCAAAGTATTTAGTTTGATTTACTTTAAGTAATTTTTTAATGTTCCTGAATTTGTTAGAATTTTTACATATATTTTGATTGCAAGTCTTCAAACTCAATATTATGACCGGCGAAGCGGGCGGGTACAGCTAGTTTGGTGATAAAGCTTGATGTAGGCACTTACTCAATCCCTTACGGGCAATTTTAAAACATTTTCCTTGATATTTAAATCGTATAGTTTGTTGTCAGCTATCATTTATTATTTTTTTTTAAAGCTGCAATGTATATTTGGATAAATATCCTAAGTTCAATCCATCGAGCCATTTGACACCTGCATCACTAATTTTGTTTATGCTGGCTAATCCCACCGTAAAAGAGCGCAGAGGGCCCTCTGTAACTATTTGATCCATTATTTGGATATAATCCCCACATTCATAAGACTGATCTAGTGTCAATCGCCATTTGTACTTCCAGTAATTGCATCTGCCAGTGCTAGTTCGGAACGGATTCAAGAGTGCTCACACTATATGAGGAAGGTTCATCCCACGTACAGTTATTGGCCAATCATTAATCAGGAACTTATTGCGTACATAAAAAATGTTTCACGGTACGACCCAGCTATTATTGAGTGAGCAATTTGATCTGCTCAACTGAAAAGCAGTGCGTAGAGGTGGGTTTCGAGATTTTAAGGGACTGTTCTGACGTGTAATCGGAGAGATTCTGTGTTATGGGGAGATGCGGGGAATTCAAGATCTTTTTGAATTCTTTAAGTAGTGCCTCCTGACGTCTCTGGAGGAGCTATATTGTACAGCACAGGAAGCCGAAGAAATGGAGTTGACATGAGAGTGCTACTAATAGATCTCATGACCCTATTGATTTGGACATCAATCACTTTATTGTGAAAACTATTTAGCCATGTGGGAGCACTATATTCAGCATCTGAATAGACCAGTGACAAAGCAGTTGTACGCAGGGCGTGTACGTTGGCTCCCCACTACCCAGGTTGTTTTGGCAATATGATGTAATTAATATATTTGCCCTAATTTTTATTTAAGCTGATATTTTCTGAAGATGGCTCTTAAATGTCAGCGACTGATTTAACGTTACTTCCAGGTATTATGAATGATCATTATGATAGCATTTTACACCATTTAGAAAGATGTATTAAATACTAATAAATTTAGAAAATTACTACAGGCACTATTTCTGAAAAATAATATTATTCGGTAGCTAACTTTTTAAATGACGACCTGGTTTGTCTTTCATCTTAGTTGATAATTGCTATTATAATTATAAATAGACTATTTTACATACAGTATTAGTTTTGTATTATCACTGTAAATGGGACTATTGTCATGAAAGTTTTGTTCTACAACAATAAATTTGATTTGATTTGATATTCAGTCTTCGATTAGCCAGTAACCTGTTACTTAGGTTGAGGCAGGTTAATTTAGTTTTCGATGGGTTAGGATTTAGCTTCCAGGTTCTAAAATACTCTTCGAGGGCTGTAATGTGACATGTGAGTGTATTTTAGTAGTTGTGAAGTCCTTGTGTTGGTAGGCTAAAGCAATATCATCTGCATATATAAACTCTCTAGACTTTGTAATTAGGATTTCAGGAGTATACAGGTTGAATAAAATTGGAGCAAGTACAGACCCCTGTGGCAGACCATCCTTAAGCTGTATATGAAACCATGATTGTTTGCACTCATAACAAATTCGAACCTTATATTTAAATTTCTGCTTGAATATTCCAAAATGTAAGGTATCGGGGCGACAAAAAAACCATTTAATACCCTTTAATACATAATTTTCAAATATTTAACACTCTTTAATACTGGCCTTATCTACTTAACTGTGATATCGCATTAAAGGTATTTTTCTCCTGATTTCAAATATACCACCATATTTGAAAAAGAATAAATATAACTTAATATATAACCCCAATCCAAAATAAAGACTTAAAAACCAAAAACAGGGTAACATTAAAGTAAAACGCCTAAGTGGTGTATCAAATCACATTTATTTATCCCAAAAATCTGAATATATCACTCTTATGGGCTCAACCCCCAAAAAAGAGTAATATTAAATCAAAACACCCAAGTGGGATTTTAATATTACAGGTAATTTTCTCTTGGTTTGTAATATACCATCAAAGTTTACAAAATGCTATGGTTAAGGACTGCCCAAAAGGTTTTGTGTACGCCAGAGGCCACAAGCCAAGTTCCACGGATGGTGCTGTAGCAGTCTTGAGAACGCAGGCCGAGTTTCACAAAGGGGCTAAAGGGAGAGTGTAGCTAGGGATGGGGTAGGCAGGTGATACGTGCAGGGTTATCCTCTAGTGTTAAGTAAAGTCTTAATTTTTTCGTTACCTTTAACTGTAAATAATTCCAATACATCAAAGGCCTTCTATCCACCCCTGACTTGTTGGTTATAATCTTGTTCTGTTTTTAATTATAGCCTAGTTATAGTATCTTTGAGCTTATTTCGTATGTGTAAAAATAGCACATGTGTATTTTTGCCTGCTTATCACATGTGATCGTAAGGCATATTTTTGCCTGCTTATCACATGTGATCGTAAGGTATATTGTTGCCTGCTTACCACATGTGATCGTAAGGCATATTTTTGCCTGCGTATCACATGTGATCGTAAGGTATATTGTTGCCTGCTTATCACATGTGATCGTAAGGCACATTGTTGCCTGCGTATCACATGTGATCGTAAGGTATATTGTTGCCTGCTTACCACATGTGATCGTAAGGCATATTTTTGCCTGCGTATCACATGTGATCGTAAGGTATATTGTTGCCTGCTTATCACATGTGATCGTAAAGTATATTGTTGCCTGCTTACCACATGTGATCGTAAGGCATATTGTTGCCTGCTTATCACATGTGAACGTAAGGTATATTGTTGCCTGCTTACCACATGTGATCGTAAGGCATATTGTTGCCTGCGTATCACATGTGATCGTAAGGTATATTGTTGCCTGCTTATCACATGTGATCGTAAGGCATATTGTTGCCTTCTTATCACATGTGATCGTAAGGCATATTGTTACCTGCTTATTACAGGTGATAGTAAGGCATATTGTTGTCTGTTTATCACAAAAACCAAGTTTAACTATAGGCATTCCCAGAAATCAATATTTAATTATAAGAAGTAATTCGATACTACAAAAGGAAGATCTTGCTGTGCTGAATTTAAAAGACTTCTTCGTGAAGACAGGAGGTCTAATCCTACTTTACAAATAGCTGGCAGGTAATTAAAACTTCTTTGAAACACAATTAGTCTGGAGTGATTTATTGTCCATTTGATTATTATTTTCACGTCAGTTTATTTAGCAAATTTCTTTACTGTTAACTCAATAGAGTTAGTTGAAATAATTTATTAAATTTTATTCTCTTGACAAGTATTCTGTTATTGCTGTTCAACTAAAAACTGAATATCTATCAAAACAATGTTAAGGACTTGGATCAAACAAAATATTTTAAAAATAATTATTTCTTGCTTAGGGTTATTTATACAAATGTTATACTTGCCAATATTGTTTTATATGCCTATATTCTTACTAATTCACACAAACATAAAAATACGAGTTGATGGGGAATGTTCTCTATTTTAAAAAATATTGTACAAATAACATATTGGCATGCATTTGATTAACAACTAACTTCACGTTTGAAATATTATCCGTTGAAGTCACGGTCAAAATGCATAATTTACAGGTTTCCATAATCTAAAATTGTTTACTCTTTACTCATGACTTTGTAAATTATTATCTGACCAATTGTACTGCTGTTTATTATTATCTGACCAATTGTACTGCTGTTTATTATTATCTGACCAATTGTACTGCTGTTTATTATTATCTGATCAATTGTACTGCTGTTTATTATTATCTGACCAATTGTACTGCTGTTTATTATTATCTGACCAATTGTACTGCTGTTTATTATCTGACCAATTGTACTGCTGTTTATTATTATCTGACCAATTGTACTGCTGATTATTATTATCTGACCAATTGTACTGATGTTTATTATCTGACCAATTGTACTGCTGTTTATTATTATCTGACCAATTGTACTGCTGTTTATTATTATCTGACCAATTGTACTGCTGTTTATTATTATCTGACCAATTGTACTGCTGTTTATTATTATCTGACCAATTGTACTGCTGTTTATTATTATCTGACCAATTGTACTGCTGTTTATTATTATCTGACCAATTGTACTGCTGTTTATTATTATCTGACCAATTGTACTGCTGTTTATTATCTGACCAATTGTACTGCTGTTTATTATTATCTGACCAATTGTAATGCTGTTTATTATTATCTGACCAATTTTACTGCTGTTTATTATTATCTGACCAATTGTACTGCTGTTTATTATTATCTGACCAATTGTACTGCTGTTTATTATTATCTGACCAATTGTACTGCTGTTTATTATTATCTGACCAATTGTACTGCTGTTTATTATTATCTGACCAATTGTACTGCTGTTTATTATTATCTGACCAATTGTACTGCTGTTTATTACTATCTGACCAATTGTACTGCTGTTTATTATTATCTGACCAATTGTACTGCTGTTTATTATCTGACCAATTGTACTGCTGTTTATTATTATCTGACCAATTGTACTGCTGTTTATTATTATCTGACCAATTGTACTGCTGTTTATTATTATCTGACCAATTATACTGCTGTTTATTTTCTCAGAAAATTTTTAGTATGAAAGTTCTTAGTCTACTTATATGTTAAAAAACATTTTAAATAATTGACAAATATATTTAATTAATATTCAATATTTTTAGTTGGTCTGTCCCTTAAAGGACCACGCAATAAACATTATTAAGTGTTTATTATTAAGTGTCCAGGAGGATTTCTTATTCACAAAAAAACTACTCAAATAAGAAAATCTGCATAATGTATACTAAACCCTACAAATAATTCTTATGCTAATCAATACCATAAGGTTAATGATGATAATAAAACAAAATAAAAAATTAACACTTGTTTATTTAATTCATTTGATCTATTATTATTTATTAAAATTGAAAAATACGTGAAGATCTTGTCTTTTACCAGGTGTTACGTGCATCAAATGTTGTCACTTCCAAAGTATTTCGTAAGTTTCATATGCCACCTAAGGAACTATTTAAAAGGTAAAGGTCAGCCTTCGGTTCAAGGATTGAACACTGGTTTAAAAAGTTTACCCCTAAGTATCCCATAATAATGAACAAAAAGAAATATACATTGTTTGATTGTGTATTTATGAAAACTAATGTAACTTATTCTGTATTCTATCCACTTTATAGGATGGAGTTTATTAGTAGTTTAATTATTTTAATAGCTACAAGAATCTTCACCAAGGCCAACCTACTTTAACCAATATATTTTTGGTTAAAAGTGATTATGAATATTACAATTGCAGTGGAGTTTATACTATGATTTATATTTATGATTGCGAGGTACAATAATTATGATAAGATTGTACAGTGAGCCTTAATCTGTTACTTGGAGCAATACAACATATTGAATGTTAAACTTGAAACTGGTTTGTTATCGTACATTCTTAAAGTAATGAATGCACACTACTAACTAGAACAAGTACCCATCAATTGTACTTAATTGTCAATTTATTACGTATATTCTTTTATATAGCTAAATGGAAAAAACGTAAGACAGTTTTTTCCTTTGAATGATTGGATAACTTTAAATATATTGCAGTACATATAAAAACCAGAAAGACTGAGCTGAAAGTTGGTTGGTCCTACGAAGGAACCGAAACAGTAATTATCTCCAAGGGTAGTCTCTGGGGAAATGTCATCAAGAGGGACGTCAATATTTATACGTCTAAGTGTTCCATCACGAAGATAGGATGTATAGAAACAGTAATGGTCTTTTAAATTCCGAATAACTACCCATTTGTCTGTGATAAAACACCATTGCTTTAATGAAACTAACATTTCAATTTCTAGAAAATATTTTCTTATGCATCAGAGCTTCATTGTTTGGTGTCATTTTGTGATTACAATCTTACTCAATTAGTATACATACCCATTAGGAAAACTTATTTTGTAATAATAACTTATTACAAGAGATATTTATGATAAATATTGGATTTTAAAGCAAACTTGGATACTATCATGTCTTCTTCAAAAATAAAATGTTCATGACTTATGATTCAATATGTGTTAAAAAAAAGCTAATTGTTATTATTAGTATTATTAGTTAATAATTTACCAAAAAAATATTTAGCACAAATAATATCAATTTGTATTGTTAGTTTAAATTGAATTTGCCTATTGGGTGTCTCTATCAGATTCCGTTATAAACCCCCCAAATACAATTGAGTTAAGTTAGGTTACGGTGGGTAGGTAGGTAGGTAGGTAGGTGGGTGGGTAGGTAGGTAGGTAGTAGGTAGGTGGGTAGGTAGATAGCTGGGTAGGTTGGTAGGTGGGTAGGTAGATAGTTAAGTGGGTAGGCAGGTAGGTGGGTAGGTAAGTTAGGTAGGTAGGTGAGTAGGTAGGTAGGTGGGTAGGTAGATAGTTAAGTGGGTAGGTAGGTAGGTAGGTGGGTAGGTAGGTAGGTAGGTAGGTGGGTAAGTAGATAGTTAAGTAGGTAGGTAGGTAGGTAGGTAGGTAGGTGGGTAGGTATATAGGTAGGTGGGTAGATAGGTAGTTACGTGCGTAGGTGGGAAGGTAGTATTAAATTCTAATTTTATCAATCACAAAATATATTTATTTCCACATATAAACATCATTGTAAATAGTCACCAAGATAATATTCAAACAATATAAAACAGCTGATGATCCATTTACATATTTAATTTAATGCCCTTTAAGTACAACAACTCTTCCACACTTATATTGATCTTCTCTTGAGTTGATCAATGTGTCTTCTTACCATTTAACCGTCATCCGCCTCTATCAACTAAATAAAATTTCCCAGTCTTTTCTATCATTATACATCCTTGCAAGAACCTTGTCACTCACGCTGAACTGTCTTATTCCTTTGTCTATTTTAGTACACACTGCACCATCCCATCCTTTACATTCATATTTTGGTGCTAGTACGTGACTAAGTCTAGACTTTAATTTTCTTCCCAACATCAATTCAATCCTGTTGAAGTGTTAGGGAATCGATGGTTTGCCGTCAAAAATTTGCTTAGCTTCTGATTTAATGAACCTGGCTCGTTCATCATTTTTTCGCTCGTAGGGAATTTTTCAACGCCTGTTCAACTCTTTCCACCTGACCATTGGAAGATGTATGGTAGTCCTTCCTTTCTTAGAAAGTCTTTGAATTCTTTTTATTTGAAACAACTTCTATTGTCTGAAACAATCATAACAGGTAACCCAACGCGTGAGAATGTCTCTCTCAGTCAATCAACTGTTGTTTGTGTTGAAATATGTCCTACTGGGAATACCTCCAGTCATTTCGTTAAGAACTGATTGAGCGCCACATGAGGTTCATCAGATTCCCACCCTGACTGAGTACTGTCTTGAACTTGAAAAGCGGCAGCATTCTCAAATTCCCTGAGTGGTTCCTATATTTTTCCAAAACATGGATTTGACGTGTCCAATTCCTTTACAAAAGTGACATGTAGCAGACTTGAAAAATACAATCTTGAGATGAATGTTGAGTAGCTCCACATCTGAAGCATTTTTTACGTTGTGACGGATTTGTACCTCGTTGGTCTTGTCTTTTAAGAGCATTAATAGTTTCAAACTTTTTAATCATATCAGCCACTGCCTTTTCAGTTGCCTTAGCAAGTCGTATACAATCCTGCAGCGACAGATTATTTTGGCTCTTCAAGATTTCTTTAAGTATTATTTTGTTTTAAAGTCCGGAGACAACCGCTGTCAACTATGTGTATTCTGTGTGTTACCTTTACAATTTTCACATTAAAATTGACAATATTTGGGTAATTTCTTAAGTTAACCTAACTAACTAGTAACTGACTCATCTTCATGTTGTTTTCTTAAAGTAAAAGTATGTTGTGCTGCAATCATACTCGGTCAAGGATTTAATAACATGTCCATATAATAATGTCGTAGCTCTCTCGGTAGGTTTTTCTGGACTGAATTGGCCACAGAGTTTTTTTATGTAGCAGCTCCCATTGTATGTATAAGAATTTGAGTTTTCTTAGAATCGTTATTTTCATCAATGTCTAAGATGGCAAGATATTTCTCAATGCAGCTAATGTAAGAGTCTCATGACTCACATTATTTATTGAATATTTAAAATGCTATATTACTTCACAAGTTATCTTTGAAAGATCGATAATCTTTTTTCCTGATACGACTGTTATCTTGCCTTTTATTTATTTTTGACATTTTCCTCGTCGCCACTATTAAATTCCAATTTTATTAATCACAAATTACATTTATTTCCACACATAAACATCATTGTATAGATTCACCAAGGTTATAATTCAAACAATAAAAACAGATAATTATCTATTTACATACTTAATGTAATGCAGTTTAAATACAACAAATGGTAGGTAGTTAAGTGGGTAGTAGGTAGGTATAATTTAATGTCAGCTGATCGATGTTTGTTTATTACCATTGTTGATGAAAACAAACAATCTCTTATTTGAGGTTATTATGACAGGAGTATTGAGTGTCAAAAAAAGAAGTAAAATAGCCTCTAGGTATGCCATTTGGCATTCTGTTGTACACGTTCAAAGATGGAGGATGGGTTGAAAATGAAAGAAACACCACCCACAGCAAGTCACTTGTAACTGGAAGTGTGAGAGACAAACCACGATCTGGAAGGCCTTCAACTTCAAACCGTGAAGACTGTACAGAATATGATTGTTTAGAATCTAAAAAAAAAAAAAAAAATCAATCAGAAGGAGAGCAACAAGAAGACGGCGAGGCTGCGCAGTTGACAGCCTCCCGCTTGACATCAGCGGGGCAGACGTTGGGCTTGAATAATATGGCGCTATTCCGGTTCCCGTTGCTTCTACTTAAAGTCCCCGGTTAAAAAGTATTTAAATGTCCTCAACACAGTTATTATTTTAATTTGAATTAATTAATGAATGAATATGTATTTGTCACCGGAATTAGATAACTTCAGATAAGTTCAGGCAGTGGCATCAACTCAACCACTACTAAACGCAGTGGTATTGACCCACTTACCCATATACATGCAGTGGTATTGACCCACCCACCCATACACGTGCAGTGGAATTGACCCACCCATCCTTACACGTGCAGTGGTATTGACCCACCCACCCATACACGCAGTGGTATTGACCCACTTACCCATACACGCACTGGTATTGACCTACCTACCCATACACGCAGTGGTATTGACCCACCCACCCTTACACGTGCAGTGGTATTGACCCACCCACCCATACACGCAGTGGTATTGACCCACTTACCCATACACACACTGGTATTGACCTACCTACCCATACACGCAGTGGTATTAACCCACCCACACTTACACGTGCAGTGGTATTGACCCACCCACCCATACACGCCTTTGTATTGACCTACCCACTAATACACTTGCAGTGGTATTGATTCATCCACCTCTAGACGGAGTGCTATTGATACAAAATAAATAATTATCTACAAAATAACTATATTCTAAACGTTTACCGATTAGTTCTCGAATAAGTATACGATAACACCGTAACTCTCATATTTTGCCATGTGAAGTCAGTTACATTGTTTACTAATTGAGTTTATCTTTAGATTTTTAGCTTGGTCCTTAAAGGTTTTGTTCTTTTAGAAAATTATAGTTACTCTAAGAAATCAAAGGAGGCTGGAGAAAGGACAATAAATGTCGACAATAAAAGCATTAAAGCAATTTCAAGCTAGAAATTTTCAAATTCATTCCAGAATAATGAGATAATTTGTTTATAATATAAAACAAATTATGGTTGGAGAGGATAGTCTTAATCGTAAGATCCAGTGGTGTTAGACGTTGTAACTGAGTTAGAGAGAGTGTAGGTTTAAATCATTGGCTTTAATTTTATTTTTATAATTAATATTCACCGTACACAGTGTTATTCCCCCCCCTCCCCGTACTCTGTTTGATAAGTTCCTCACATATCTACGGGAAATGGTTAGAGCAAGTTTAAAAAGAAGATCAGCCTCTCCTTAAAAAATTAATATAATTAGAAAGTTGCGTCAACTTGCCGACTTTCTTGACTGCTTGACTGTCCTGACCTTAGTGGAGTGAATCTGTCCATCCCCAGAGAAGAACGTTCCAGGACCATCATTCCTCCTACTACGCTTACCACAATGGCATTTCAAGACTCTTTAGAACTGGAAGTGATATTGAATTTGTTGAGAATCTCTCACCTCATTTAGAACTAAGGTATCTCTCATTCTAGGAAATTGACATTATTATTATCAGGGTTTCTTTATTTTGTTCAAAAATAATATACTAATGTGGTTGTGGAGTGTTTTATACTATCGTTTGTTAACTATTGGGCGAGCCGTTGGCCTAGCGGTCTAAGGCGTCAGAACTTTGAGTCTAAGTTTGAAATAGTACTGGTTCGAAACCGACCTAGACTGGAAGATTTATCAGTAATATTCACTTTCTACTGTACTGGTTCGCCCCCTACAAGTTTGGCATTCAAACGAAATTTCTATCCTTTAATAACCCAACAATGAACGTTACAAAACTAGTGGGAAAATATAACTCATTTTAAAATATGCAGCCAAATTTTAAATGACTGAGGAAGTTATTTGAAAAATGAGCTTTTGTTTATTAACTACTGTTAGCAATATTATAAACTAAAACCGTTTGTAAGAAGTAATTCAATACTGCAAACTGAAGCTATTGTTATGTTGAATTTAAAAGACTTCTTTTATAAAGTCAGAAGCCTAATCCTGCTTTACAAATAGCTGGCAGGTAATTAGAACTTCTTTGAAACACAATTAGGATTTAGTGATTTATTTTATTTTTTTGGTATTGTCTTGCTCATACATTTCTGATATATACAATTTCATCTTCTTACACATATTTCTTGAGTAAAAATTCAGACCATCTCTGTATTGATTCATTCATAGATACAGAATATATAAATCCTTATAACGTATTATTTGTTTGTTTGTTATTTTTTCCATAAAAATAATAATATGTCATGAAATTGTTTTATTTATGTGGAGATTATATATAAACTTAAGTCCTTTCCAATTTTAACTATCCTCCTTCTTACTAAATACAGATATTCTTTTTATACTTTAACCTTGTTCGGACATACATAATATGATTATTTTAAAATATTACTGTAAACTATCGGTTTAATGTTATCATACTTTGCTATACGTCTAATCGATTTAAGAAAATCTCTTATTTAAATTAGTAAAATTAACTGTACTGTACTAGAGTCCATCACACAAAAACGACTGTTAAACCAGTATATTTTTGGATGTATGTGTGCGTGGTATGTATGAGTGTGCGCGTGGATGTTTAGGGTAGTGTGAGTGTGTGGAATGTTGTGCACTAGAGTGTGTGGTTAAGTAGAGCGGATGTATGTATCTTTGTGGAGAGGTGATTGTATGTATGAGTGTGCGTGATGAGCGTGTGGATGTTTAGGGTAGTGTGAGTGTGTGGAATTTTGTGCACTAGAGTGTGTGGTTAAGTAGAGCGGATGTATGTATCTTTGTGGAGAGGTGATTGTATGTATGGTATAGGTTAAAATAGAGATCCATACCTGGTACTCGTCCTGCCTAGTCTCCTTCAATGCCAAATACCGAATAAAGTCAATTAAAATTCGTGTAAATTAATTCATTCTCACGTGGATTTTCCTATGTGATAATTAATTTAGCTTTTTTATTTATTGATATTTGGTATGCAGTTATTTATCTATTAAACGCCAGTTTATTTAAGCACAATACTGTATTATTATTATTTTTTTTTTTTTTACTGCATGTATACTGAAGTGCGAAATAAATTATTTTTTGAATAATTTGATTTGATAGATTTTGATTTCAAGGCATTCATTAGCTATTAATGATAATGAAAGTTATATTAGCATTAAGATAAACATAATATATTTGAAAAATATAGGTTCGTTGGTTTTTGCCCAAGTAGTTGGATAGTAATAAAACGTTAGTAGGATTACATTACATAATAAACATGTGTAGAGAGGCAGTATTATGCGTCAAATATATCCTTCCAGTCAACTGTAGCGCCAAGGCTACGAAGGAGAGAGCGTGTTAAGTTGTCAGATTATACAAATATTGAACAATTAATAGCTTACTTTATTCCTCGGATCAGTGCCTTTCTTTGTAAAATCGTTGAACTTTCTGTTATTATTTTATTATTTGGATTATAATACAAAAGTTAATCGTTTAAATGGCAGGAATGTGAATGTAATGCCAAGAGGTAAATGTAATGCTAAGAGGTGAATGTAATGCCAATAGGTGAATGTAATGCCAAGAGGTAAATGTAATGCTAAGAGGTGAATGTAATGCCAATAGGTGAATGTAATGCCAAGAGGTAAATGTAATGCTAAGAGGTGAATGTAATGCCAATAGGTGAATGTAATGCCAATAGGTGAATGTAATGACAAGAGGTGAATGTAATGCCAATAGGTCAATGTAATGCCACTATGTCAATGTAATGCCAATAGGTCAATGTAATGCCAATAGGTGAATGTTATTCCAATAGGTGAATGTAATGCCAATAGGTGAATGTAATGCCAATAGGTCAATGTAATGCCACTATGTCAATGTAATGCCAATAGGTCAATGTAATGCTAATAGGTGAATGTAATGCTAATAGGTGAATGTAATGCCAATATGTCAATGTAATGCCAATAGGTGAATGTAATGCTAATAAGTAAATGTAATGCCAATAGGTGAATGTAATGCCAATATGTCAATGTAATACCAATAGGTGAATGTAATGCCAAGAGGTGAATGTAATGCCAATATGTCAATGTAATACCAATAGGTGAATGTAATGCCAATAGGTGAATGTAATGCCAATATGTCAATGTAATGCCAAGAGGTGAATGTAATGCCAATATGTCAATGTAATGCCAATAGGTGAATGTAATGCCAATATGTCAATGTAATGCCAAGAGGTGAATGTAATGCCAATATGTCAATGTAATGCCAAGAGGTGAATGTAATGCCAATATGTCAATGTAATACCAATAGTTGAATGTAATGCCAAGAGGTAAATGTAAAGCCAATAGGTGAATGTAATGCTAATAGGTGAATGTAATGCCAATATGTCAATGTAATGCCAAGAGGTGAATGTAATGCCAATATGTCAATGTAATGCCAATAGGTGAATGTAATGCCAAGAGGTGAATGTAATGCCAATAGGTGAATGTAATGCCAATAGGTGAATGTAA
Source organism: Stictocephala bisonia (assembly GCA_035578905.1). Lineage (NCBI taxonomy): Eukaryota > Metazoa > Arthropoda > Insecta > Hemiptera > Membracidae > Stictocephala > Stictocephala bisonia. The sequence continues at coordinate 1,056,762 of JAQJVL010000299.1, forward strand.
TGCCAATAGGTGAATGTAATGCCAATAGGTGAATGTAATGCCAATAGGTGAATGTAATGCCAATAGGTGAATGTAATGCTAATAGGTGATTGTAATGCCAATAGGTGAATGTAATGCCAATAGGTGAATGTAATGCCAATAGGTGAATGTAATGCCAATAGGTGATTGTAATGCCAATAGGTGAATGTAATGCCAATAGGTGGATGTAATGCCAATAGGTGAATGTAATGCCTATAGGTGAATGTAATGCATTACCACATTTACAGGTCACATGAATAGTATATATTCTATTTTAAAATATATACCAAAGAACTAAGTTATGACAGGATACCAGTTTCCAGTACTACAGTGTAGTTGGTTGTGTGAACCTCTCAGACCTCAGGGACTCACAAAGAACTAAGTTATGACAGGATACCAGTTTCCAGTACTACAGTGTAGTTGGTTGTGTGAACCTCTCAGACCTCAGGGACTCACAAAGAACTAAGTTATGACAGGATACCAGTTTCCAGTACTACAGTGTAGTTGGTTGTGTGAAGCTCTCAGACCTCAGGGACTCACAAAGAACTAAGTTATGACAGGATACCAGTTTCCAGTACTACAGTGTAGTTGGTTGTGTGAACCTCTCAGACCTCAGGGACTCACAAAGAACTAAGTTATGACAGGATACCAGTTTCCAGTACTACAGTGTAGTTGGTTGTGTGAACCTCTCAGACCTCAGGGACTCACAAAGAACTAAGTTATGACAGGATACCAGTTTCCAGTACTACAGTGTAGTTGGTTGTGTGAACCTCTCAGACCACAGGGACTCACAAAGAACTAAGTTATGACAGGATACCAGTTTCCAGTACTACAGTGTAGTTGGTTGTGTGAACCTCTCAGACCACAGGGACTCACAAAGAACTAAGTTATGACAGGATACCAGTTTCCAGTACTACAGTGTAGTTGGTTGTAAGAACCTCTCAGACCTCAGGGACTCACAAAGAAATGCAACTGTTTATTTTAAACGGCCGTGTAATTTTACCTATTTATCACCGTTGTTGTTGGCCAGTTACCTGCTCGGATGTCAACCGTTGAATCTCTACTTTGAAGTCCGGCTGTCTTTAATAATTAACGCTACTTACATAAATAGGGTTATTAAAGAACATATGATAGTTTGTTATTGTTATATTTTAAAATAAAATGAATGTTTACTATAATAGTTATGTAATGTTTTCCGTGTTTGAAATGTTAGGCCTAAATGGTTAAAGCTATATTTAAATGTCGTTATACTTACTTAACAAAATAAAATATTAACATATAAGTCAATATATAGAGCTTTTAACGGATGTTTTTCGTTTCATTTCTTTTCATTATAAGTGACATAAGTAAAATCCACAAAAGTTCATGTTGATATGGTTCTTAACTTGAATAATTTGTTTCTATAAATTAGTATTAATTATCACAATAGTATTGACATTCAACAAATGACAAGTAGTAAATTAATCATGATAGGAAATTTACAACGCGCACGTCAACAAGGATCTACATACATTCTTTAAGTTTATTTTTGTTTTCAAGTATTACACTACTCTTAATAAGTCTAGAATTAAGACAAAAATATTGCATTACAAATTACTGTATGCCAAAATGTTAATTCTACTATCATTATTATTATTATTATTATTATTATTTTGTCGTGTAAATAACTATCTGTAAGCATTCTAGGTTAATTACTGAAAAATTTTTATAACAATATAATTTACAGTTGTTTTTTATTAAATTTAAAGCAAAAAGCAAGTTCGATGTAGGTTTCTTATTGTTATGAAATAATATTTCTACAGATGTAATGCTAAAGTTATTCGCTAAGATTTTCCATGATCCCAGGTTGTTAGGAAAACAGATGCATTAGGGTCCTAAAGGGCAATTCCCGACATTCCTAATCAATAACACCATATGCATTTCAGATTAGGCTTAAAATAAACTTTTAGATTCCCACAAATTATTTATTGAGGTAAATAACTTTGAACAAAGGTTTGCTAAAAAAACTCTATAGTTGTTATCCCAAAGTTTTTAGTTGAATACATGTAACTAATTTTCTCTTTTAATATCAAATGGCTTAGAGTTCTAAGTTTAAAAGATATTGAACTGTTTGCAAATATTCAAATATTTTTGTTTTTTCTTCTTGGTTTACTTTTATTTTTCCTAGAGAATAGTTATTTCCAATCCCTTGTACATTAAATTACTATAAAAGTGCTTTACAGTAATGAAATGTTCGAACGCATATTCCTATAGCATTGTAGTTTTATTTAAACGTTATCTTCTGTACACGTTTAAAGTAGATAAATTTACAAGATAAACATTTGTAAACGCAGTTCAATCCCATTATTGTAATGTTAACGTACTATTATTCTTGTAAAGTTTACCAACCTTCATTCATTATGATTTGTTATATCAATAAACTAGCTGGTGTTTAGATTGTTTAAATAATAATAATGAAGTCAGTTTGCATAGAGGTCAGTTGGTACAGTCTGATAACATGGTCAGTATTACATTATTATGATCAATTCACTCTAGAGCCTACCCTCAGTCTGCGGGTAATTAATGTGGGCACAAATATACATTATTGAATCTAACTACAAGACCCACGTCGTAAGTACCGCAACTATATATAGTATCACTGTATGTAAACGTATGTCAATTCACTCTAGAGCCTACCCTGAGTTTGTGGTTAATGTATGTGGGCTCAACAATGTACATTATTGAATCTACCTACAAGACCCACGTCGTAAGTACCGCAACTATATAAAGTATCTACTGTATGTAAACGTATGTCAATTCACTCTAGAGCCTACCCTGAGTTTGTGGTTAATGTATGTGGGCTCAACAATGTACATTATTGAATCTACCTACAAGACCCACGTCGTAAGTACCGCAACTATATAAAGTATCTACTGTATGTAAACGTATGTCAATTCACTCTAGTGCCTACCCTGAGTCTACGATTAATAAATGTGGGCTCAACAATGTACTTAAAGTGGTTTATCATTCAAGTAATCCAAGTCGTTGCTTCTGCAACCGGTTTCAACTCGTCATGAGAGTCATCTTCAGGCCGTACAAGGATGTAATAGAATGTGATCATTTCATATGAAGGTCGTCACGAACACATAACGAATAACGGACACTACGAATATACGAACACATAACAAAACACTTAAAAACAAAAAACACTTAATGAACAACTAAAAATTCGCGACGCGTGCCGGGCTGGAGCGTAGTCTAGACTCTGTGGTGTCTAGACTACGCTCCAGCCCGGCACGCGTCGCGAATTTTTAGTTGTTCATTAATGTCAACGTTTTTAAGTGTTTTGTTATGTGTTCGTATATTCGTAGTGTCCGTTATTCGTTATGTGTTCGTGACGACCTTCATATGAAATGTTCACATTCTATTACATCCTTGTACGGCCTGAAGATGACTCTCATGACGAGTTGAAACCGGTTGCAGAAGCAACGACTTGGATTACTTGAATGCAGGTATATAAACCACTTTAAGTATTGAACAGTGATCCGGAGGCTAATCCCCCAAAAAAAATCAACAATGTACATTATTGAATATACCTACAAGACCCACGTCGTAAGTACCGCAACTATATACAGTATCTACTGTATGTAAACGTATGTCAATACACTCTAGAACCTACCCTGAGTTTGTGGTTAATGTATGTGGGCTCAACAATGTACATTATTGAATATACCTACAAGACCCACGTCGTAAGTACCACAACTATATAAAGTATCTACTGTATGTAAACGTATGTCAATTCACTCTAGAGCCTACCCTGAGTTTGTGGTTAATGTATGTGGGCTCAACAATGTACATTATTGAATATACCTACAAGACCCACGTCGTAAGTACCGCAACTATATAAAGTATCTACTGTATGTAAACGTATGTCAATACACTCTAGAGCCTACCCTGAGTCTACGGTTAATGAATGTGGGCTCAACAATGTACATTATTGAATATACCTACAAGACCCACGTCGTAAGTACCGCAACTATATACAGTATCTACTGTATGTAAACGTATGTCAATACACTCTAGAGCCTACCCTGAGTCTACGGTTAATTAATGTGGGCACAAATATACATTATTGAATCTACCTACAAGACTCACGTCGTAAGTGCCGCAACTATATATTGTATCTACTGTATGTAAACGTATGTCAATACACTCTAGAGCCTACCCTGAGTTTGTGGTTAATGAATGTGGGCTCAACAATGTACATTATTGAATCTACCTACAAGACTCACGTCGTAAGTGCCGCAACTATATATAGTATCTACTGTATGTAAACGTATGTCAATACACTCTACAGCCTACCCTGAGTCTGCGGTTAATGTATGTGGGCTCAACAATGTACATTATTGAATCTACCTACAAGACTCCAGTCCATGACCTGGACCACTCTCATGCCTTTCTTCTATCAACATATAATTACTGCTAGGCTGGAATCAGTGTCTTCAGTAAACATCCTTTATAAGTAACAATATGAGCAATATTTGATGTTATATAGTAGCCTAAGGTAATAGTAATTTATATTAAATAAATCCTATAAATTTACTATCGATGTGGGTTCATAACAAAGTCTAATATTCTTGTATTTTAAAGTTTTACAAAATCACAAATAAAAAATAATTTTTACTAGGCCTTACGCCATCAAATATAAATTTTTGTTGCCTGATGATGCTTTTGCTGGCGAAAGGCCTGGTAAAAAGTATTTTTATTGGTGATTTTGTAAAAATTTTAAATACAACGAAGAGCACCAATATCAACTCCATCTGAAATTTACAAAGTCTAATATAAATTTTGTTTTTTATTCACTTATTTATTTTTGGTCATATAGCTTGACTATTTAAAGACTAGGGAGGAGAACATGTTAGGGAGTATTACACCTTGGGTGCGCGGTCGATATCTGCTAAATGGAGCCACGCAAGGGTTGTTTGTTCACGGGTCACTAATTATTGCTTACATGTTTGAATCACAATTCTCTGAGATTTTTCAGTCAAACTGTATTTACTTACAACGATCATGTTTAAGTAACTTTTTCCATATATGTTTTTTAGAAAAAATAAATGAGTTCTAGTCATGGGAGTTGTACATAGTTGTTGTAACATACTGTATGAAGTATATTACAAAAAAGTAATGCATACATTAACAATAGATATTAAAAAATTAGTGTGTTTAATTTACGTATGCTGCCACTTTTGTATCCTTCTTTTATGTCAGTATTGTTGAAGATAGTTAGCAATGCAAATATATTTAGCATGCAACTTACCACAGCATTTAAAACTAGATAAAAAGTGCTTTTAAAAATCCTTCTGTACAATGGGTAAATATGACTAGAAGTATCTTTACCCCAACAATGCTAAATAGTTGGTTCTTATACCTAACCAATTATTTAGTATTGTTGATTAGGTATAAGAACTGGCATTATACTATTGTGAATACATTACAAATATAATGTTAGACATGTTATATCACCTTTGTAAATTATAAACTCTAAGGTTATCCGAATTAATGCAACTGAACACTTTTCACTTTCGTAAAACTAAAACGGTATATATATGTAAATAAACGGCACACTTATATTATAAACATACATACAGCTTACATACTGAAACTCTGATATGTATTAAAATATATATTTTGAGACTACTCACATACAAAAGAGTAAAAAACTATATTTTCAATACACCTTTACAATTTGAGTTTTACAGGTTTGCGCTAATTTTTGTTATTCTTATTTTGTATTATGCTATAGAGAAGTATATTATATACAACATAATAGTCAACACCCATATTTTCAGATTTTTTTCTATTTTCTTGAGTATCCATAGAAATTTAGTTTCTTTAAAAACTTAGTTTGTTGGTTTCACAAATAATTATGAAATATGAAATTAAGTTTCGTAAACTTCGCAATAAAACAATGCTTCCGGTAAAAAATGTAAGAAGATTATAGAAGTCCTTATTTCGTGTTTATATATATAAATGAACTTAACCTTTAAAACACTTATCTGTTTAGAAAATATGATTTACTTTACTAACCTAACCTAACCTAATCACTAACGTTGTGAGTGATGACAGTTGAACATCAGGAACATACTAAAGTACTGATAATTCATGTTTTTACTGAGTTCATTTGTTAATTTTTCAAATACTTTTGATGTAAAATGACTTATTAAATGTTGGTATGGTGATAAATAGTCCTGAATAATTGTTGGTAACAGCAAAAATACTTTTATATCATTATATCCAGATCTCTTTATAACTTTTACGTGCAACCCAAAATGGCGAGAGATATGTGAACTGCTCAAGGAAGGTCAGAAGGCTCAGCACAGACATGACTTGGTAGCGCGGGTTTTCTACTTAAAAGTGAAGCATTTGATGAAACTAACGAAAGGGTCTATATTTGGAGCATGTAGATGTCACGTGTTCTCCATAGAATGGCAAAAAAGAGGCCTTCCTCATGTACACATTCTCCTTTGGCTAGAAGAAAAGATTAAACCAGACATGATTGACAAAGTTATTTGTGCAGAGATACCTGACCCAGAGCTAGACCCTGCCCTTCATGAGATTGTGAAGTCAACTATGATCCACGGCCCATGTGGTGCTCTCAACAGAAATTCGCCCTGTATGGTTAATGGAGCTTGCAGCAAAAAGTATCTCCGTCCTCTACTAAGAGAAACACAGACTGGGGAAGACGGTTATCCTAAATACCGTAGGCGTTCTCCTTCAGATGGTGGATTTGTTGTTGACATCAACGGGGTAAAGCTTGACAATCAATGGATGGTACCTTTTAACCCTGCCCTGTCTCGCACCTTTTCAGCGCATATCAACGTCGAGTACTGCAACTCTGTCAAGTCTATCAAATATATTTGCAAATACGTCAACAAAGGGTCCGATCAAGCAGCTTTTACAATTGAAAATGAACTTGACGAGGTGACAAGGTACCAGACAGGACGCTACATTAGTACTTCTGAAGCTGTCTGGCGAATTCTCTGCTTTCCAATACACGATCGCCATCCCCCAGTCATGCATCTTGCAGTTCATCTTGAAAATGGCCAAAGAGTTTATTTTAACGAAGAAAATGTCATGGAAAGGCTAAACAACTCGCCAAAAACTACTCTTTTGGGCTTTTTCGATCTGTGCAAAACCGATGCGTTTGCAAGAACCCTCCTTTACTCTGAAGTTCCGTCATATTTCGTATGGAAAAAGAATACCTTTTGTAGAAGAAAACAAAGGAAATCAGTACCAGGCTATCCCGGGGTGAAAAAGATCAGGTTTTAGGCAGGGTATATACTGTTCACCCTAATAACTCTGAGTGCTATTTTCTACGCCTTCTCCTACACGAAGTTAAAGGGCCTACGTCATTTGAATATCTTAGGAACGTAAATGGAGTGGTCCATCAAACGTTTCAGTCTGCATGTACAGCTCTTGGTTTGCTCGAAGACGTCACTCACTGGGATCGAACACTAGAAGAAGCTTCACTCTCAGACTCCCCGTCCAAGATCCGCGAACTACTTGCCATCATGTTGGTGTTTTGCCAAGTAAGTAGTCCTCTCACATTATGGGAAAAACACCGCGACAGTTTTGCGGACGACGTAAAGAGGTCGATGGAGACAGAGTTTGGGGATGTGCAACAGCGTATGGACATTGTGTACAACAAATGTTTGGCTTTACTCGAAGATTTGGTGTATTCAATGTCTGGCAACCGTCTCCAAAACTATGGTCTTCCTACACCACTTCGCGAGCAAGAGTCCATCACTAACAACCTGGAACGCCTCAGAGAAATTTCTTTCGATGTAGTCCAGCTCTGTGAAATGGTTGCTGTAAATGTTCCAAATCTGAACGAAGAACAACTGAATATTTACAAAGAAATTACCTGCAGTATTATTTCAGAATCTGGGCAACTCTTTTTCCTGGACGCTCCTGGTGGTACCGGAAAAACATTTTTGATCAATTTGTTGTTAGCAAAAATAAGGAGCGAGAAAAAGATTGCCATCGCAGTTGCATCCTCTGGCATTGCTGCGACACTGCTTGATGGTGGGGAGACGGCTCATTCAGCGTTCAAGTTGCCTCTCAACCTGAACCACTCAGAAACACCTATTTGCAACATATCAAGACAAAGCAATATAGGCCAGGTACTCAAAGAAACATTATTAATTGTTTGGGACGAGTGTACCATGGCCCACAAAGGAGGTATAGAGGCTCTGGACAGGACCCTTCAAGACATCAGGAACTGCAAACGTCTAATGGGCGGAGTAACAGTTCTGCTGGCTGGAGACTTCAGGCAAACCTTGCCCGTGATACCTCGAGGAACTCGGGCTAATGAGGTGAAAGCGTGCCTTAAGTCATCCTTCTTATGGCCAAAAATTAAAATCCTGTCTTTGAGAGTTAACATGAGAGTTCATTTGAATGGATATTTGAAAGCAGAAGAATTTTCTACATTAGTTTTACAAATAGGTGATGGTAAACTGCTAGAAGATCATGAAGGTAAATATGCAATACCTCAAAATCTTTGTCATACTGTTAGTGATATGAAGACACTGCTTGACAAGATATATCCTAACTTAAATGACAATGTGAACAATAGTCCAACATGGTTGCAAGAGAGGGCGATTCTTACCCCAACTAACGACTCTGCAAATATAATAAACCTTTCGTTGTTAGAAAAATTGCCTTCTGCTGTTGTGAGGTATGAATCTGTGGACTCAGTGGTTGAGACAGAAGACGCTGTTCACTATCCAGCGGAGTTTCTCCACACTCTGAACCCCCCTGGAATTCCACCTCATGTTCTTTCTCTAAAAGTCGGTGCTCCAATAATGCTACTCCGCAACCTAAACCCTCCCAAACTCTGTAACAGTACCAGGCTGCAGGTGAAAACTCTGCATAAACATGTTATTGAAGCGACAATATTTACAGGCGTTGGTCAAGGAGAAACTGTTTTTATTCCCCGAATTCCTCTTATTCCCTCAGACTACCATTTTGCATTCAAACGTCTGCAGTTCCCTGTAAAATTATGCTATGCCATGACTATTAACAAGGCACAAGGGCAAAGTTTGAAGATGGCTGGGGTAGATCTGAGCAATGACTGTTTCTCCCATGGCCAGTTATACGTAGCATGCTCTAGAGTAAGCTCATCTGACAGTCTGGTCGTCCTTCAGCCAGAAAAAAGGACTAAAAATGTTGTTTACAAAGAGGTACTAAGGACTAAAAAAAACAACAACAACATCAATTTTGGCTGTCCATATATATTTATCAGACTAAAATGTACTAAAATATATTTAAGTACTTGCATATATTAAACTACCTGGTGGGACTGTTCCGGCAGAGGATAGGGTGACTGCCTTACCAAATAAAACTACCCGGTGAGACTGTTCCGGCAGAGGCTAGGGTGACTGCCTTACCAAATAAAATTACCCGGTGAGACTGTTCCGGCAGAGGCTAGGGTGACTGCCTTACCAAATAAAACTACCCGGTGTTTTTAATTAAATGTTATATATATATCTATATATATATATATATTTTTTTTTTTTTTTTTTTTTTTTTTTAAAGTTGTAAATATGGTCTCTACCTGCCGGCCTCCCCGTGGCGAGACTGAATACGCCAGACTCATTTTCTCAATTTTAATTCTGGTAAACCAACGGGCAGATGTACTCGAGTTACTAACAATTAATTATTTCGTTCCTCGGCGAAAATACACAACCCGTACATAGGTCCTAATGTAAGTGTTCCTTAATCATAATCCGTAGCGAAGCACGGGTACTTTCTGCTAGTCATTATATATAACGGTTTAATAATATTTTATTTGTGTCAAAACTTTATTAACACTGTATAATATTTCTAGACAAACTAGCCCAGAAACATGTTATTACTTTTTTGTCATCACTAACATGTATCAAAACATTAATTACACTTCACAGAAACCAAGATGTATAACTTGTCATTGTATAACTTGTACGTTTTCAAAGATAATGTTTTGTGTTAAAAATAAAATATTCCATTTAATGTTATAGTTCAATACATTTTATTTAATAAAAAAAATAATTTAAGTTTGTAAACTACAATTGTTTTAATGAAATATTAACTTCCAGATATATAACTTGAACAATATAGTACCTTTCTAGTTATAACATCAATTTACGTGCCTAGCAACGCTTCACAATAGATTTACAAAGAGCCGTTCTCATCTCATTGCATTACCTGCAGTGTAACAACGCTAGGCTAGTTATTGGGTTGTTTCCACTTTGTATATAACATTTTGTTATAGGTTTCAAAAATAAACTACAATGATTTGTGATTTCCGTCATTTATACTCCATAACTTCTAAACATACAAAGAATAATTTCAATAAAACAAAGAAAATATTTAGATGTTTTCTTTGTTTTATTGAAGAAATAAACGGAATAAATATATTATTATCATATTTACCGTTATCAACATATGAAGCCCCTAAAGGCAAAGTGGACTAACCCCAAAAAGTAAGTTTTGAGATATTAAGTGCTAAAGTTAAAAAATCATATCTTAGGTCAGAAGTTGATCTGGATTGTGATTTTTGTAATCTGACAGATTAAACCCATAGAATTATACTGTTTGGTAAATTACTTAAAAAAACACAATATTTCATTTCCAAAATGGCTTCCAAAATTGAGTAGTCCGTTTTGCTTCCATGTCCATTGTGGGTTAGTCCATTTTAACATTAAGGTTAGTCCATTTTACTGTTACACCTAACTATGTAAGACCTACATAGAGTATAAAGGAGAATAGAGCAAAAAAATAAAAAGGCATGTCACAGTTTAGTCCATTTTGACTTTATAACAAAATGACATTTGGATTAACATTGTTCTAATGGAGGATAGTCCAAATTTGCACTTAATTTTGTGGGTTAGTCCATTCTGCCTAGAAGAAGATGTGTGATAATGCATTTTGGACTAAACATTTTTTTGTTCTAGAAAAAAAATACAGCTGATAGAGCTTAGCTTGTTTTATCATTAGATAGAGCTGATTTTTCTTCACCAGCAGGTATACCAATCTCAAAATTGAAAATTTGTGGGTTAGTCCACTTTGCCTTTAGGGGCTTCATATTTAGACATGATATGTAAAGTAAACTGTATGTTATGTTTTTATTTCATTAACTTATCTTTTTACAGGAAACTAACCGTGTTGACGGAATTTCCAGTATATATTTATATTAATATGTTCTGTGAAATATTTCACGTCGTAATGTATTAATTTGTTTCCCTTCAACATAATAGTATTTTGTTTCTTTATTTTATTTAATATAACAGATGGACAAGTTTGGTAACATATAAAGCTTTTTTATATTTTAGTTAGGTATTGGTTGTAGCACTCAGCTAGTTGATATGATGACTTAAAAGTACTTCAATCTGACTGAACTATTACACAAGATCGTATTAAACACATTGTTTAGTTAGGTATTGGTTGTAGCACTCAGCTAGTTGATATGATGACTTAAAATTACTTCAATCTGACTGAACTATTACACAAGATCGTATTAAACACATTGTTTAGTTAGGTATTGGTTGTAGCACTCAGCTAGTTGATATGATGACTTAAAATTACTTCAATCTGACTGAACTATTACACAAGATCGTATTAAACACATTGTTTAGTTAGGTATTGGTTGTAGCACTCAGCTAGTTGATATGATGACTTAAAATTACTTCAATCTGACTGAACTATTACACAAGATCGTATTAAACACATTGTTTAGTTAGGTATTGGTTGTAGCACTCAGCTAGTTGATATGATGACTTAAAAGTACTTCAATCTGACTGAACTATTACACAAGATCGTATTAAACACATTGTTTAGTTAGGTATTGGTTGTAGCACTCAGCTAGTTGATATGATGACTTAAAAGTACTTCAATCTGACTGAACTATTACACAAGATCGTATTAAACACATTGTTTAGTTAGTAGTTTAATACTTTCGAGCCAAAGTCGCCAATAGTTTTGAAGAATTTATGACTTTAGTTCGGAAGTTGATGATTGAACCAGGCTTAATGGACATTCCAGCAGCCAAACTTCATCATTTATTTCCATATTTATTTAAGGTACGGAAATATGAATATGAATTATTATGATAAAGGACACTGTTTTAAAAATAATTTCATTTCAATATATGATTTACGAATTTGATTGTATGACGTAAAATGTGAGACACAAAGTACTGAAGTCCACTGATATAAATTGTGATTGTGGCTATCGATTATGGATGGTACTTTGATAAATAAAATTACATTACTATCACAGGAACATATTAATTTTTAATTTTAACTAAACGCTCACTTTTTTGTGCAATCAAATTTCTAGACACGTTCGTTAGTAAAATTAAGGTTTTAGTGTATGTTTTAGTTTAGTTAAATGTTTCAATGAATGTTTAAAACTGTACATAACTAATTTTAATTGTATTTCAAAAACTCATTCATTACAAGTAAATAATTTATTCGATCCCTATCTAATACAGAATAAAGTAGTTGCAACAAATATACAACATATATTATAGACATATATCTAAAAAATGTTTGACAAAGAGCAACTTTGTCTAATTTTGCCTTGGTTACATCAAGACGTACCGGATGGGCATTTGGTTTCATCAAGAGATACTCGGTAGGCGAGTGAGTTCAAAATACATACTGTATACTTACACAAAATGTAAGTAAATAGAGTGTATTGAGAGCGCAAGTCGAGCGTTTTTCCAAGGTGGGTACCATGGTGTCATGCATAGTAATATTACACTACAAACCATACAATGGCCGGTTGTCTACCTCAGCTCCATACTCAGACTGAAGACGGTGATGCTGCCACGTGTAGGACTATTTATGATGGTACATGAGCATGTAGAATTTACCTGTGACGTTTGGTGCCGTACGTGCTCGCCAAGAACATGGACCCTCTCATATACCGGGAAATGGTCGCGGAGTTGGCCAATGAAGATAACAGCTACATTTGCTCAAACCATAGGCGCCGTCATTAAGGGGGAGGCTTGCTGCTGTAATCCCTCAAAGTCTACCCCGAGCCTTCTTCTACTTACTAGTAGCTGGGGTTTATTTCATAATTTTATAAGTTGTATGTCTTATGTGTATCGTTTTGTATATTTTATGTACAGACTTTGTTGTTGATTTTAAAAATAAATTAAAACTTTATTTACAGTATTTGTTTTGAATATGAGTACAATATGAGGACAAATTTAAATCCACTAAGGGGCAGAGTTGTGGATTTTGAGGTCACCATATTGGGAAATGTAGATCTCATTGTAACATTGTTAACACGTGTCTAATGCCAGCCACATTACTTCTGAATGGCGAAACTCGAACAATACGCAATAAGGGACAATGGCGTAGCTTTTTATAAGTGGCAAATGTAGGCCTAATTAATAACAGCGCTAACACTTACTATGCAGAAATTGTCAACCACATTACTTTTGACTCGGAACAATGCGTAATATAGGACAATAGCGCTCAAGTTCTTTTATTTTTGTTATCTTCCATTATATTGACAATCAAAACGTTCAAAAAAATCCTTATCCCGAGCATAAACTTAAAATAGTTTTAAATTTTCCATTACAGTACATTTGTATTTTTTAACTATTTAAATTATTTTTATGTATTAGACTCATGCCTACGCACAGCTCTAGGTCCATGTGTGTTATTTTCTTTACTACGAGTACTATAAGTGCATCTTTACTATATACTAATAAAGTGCATCTGAAAACTGTTTTCACTATTTTTTTACACAGTGAACTACATTTGAGCAATTTATTATGGAAATGAATTATAATCATTTATTCAATGGCGTAGCTTTTGATTTAATATAAGTGGCAAATTAGATCAATCTGTGACAGTTTTGACATCTGCCAAATGAAAAAACTGTCTCCTAGTTTTTGATTTCAGGTGCTGTGTTTGAAGATGGCTTTTAAAGCGATCAATCTTAACATACTCCCAAGGCTGTGTTACTTCTGTATACTTCTTTATGTTCTGTGTTTGAAGATGGCTTTTAAAGTGATCAATCTTAACATACTCCCAAGGCTGTGTTACTTCTGTATACTTCTTTATGTTCTGTGTTTGAAGATGGCTTTTAAAGTGATCAATCTTAACATACTCCCAAGGCTGTGTTACTTCTGTATACTTCTTTATGTTCTGTGTTTGAAGATGGCTTTTAAAGTGATCAATCTTAACATACTCCCAAGGCTGTGTTACTTCTGTATACTTCTTTATGTGCTGTGTTTGAAGATGGCTTTTAAAGTGATCAATCTTAACATACTCCCAAGGCTGTGTTACTTCTGTATACTTCTTTATGTTCTGTGTTTGAAGATGGCTTTTAAAGTGATCAATCTTAACATACTCCCAAGGCTGTGTTACTTCTGTATACTTCTTTATGTTCTGTGTTTGAAGATGGCTTTTAAAGTGATCAATCTTAACATACTCCCAAGGCTGTGTTACTTCTGTATACTTCTTTATGTGCTGTGTTTGAAGATGGCTTTTAAAGTGATCAATCTTAACATACTCCCAAGGTAATGGAGTTTTATATCATTTAGAAAGATATTCCATTTTAAATAGCTAGTAGGTTACTTAAAAAGAAGCAGGCTATTTTGGTTTTTTATTAGTTAGGATTCAGCTTCCAGGCTCTAAAATATTGTTTGAGGACTGCAAGGTCTCTTGTGAGTGTTTCTTTAGTAGCTGTTGTTTAGATGGTCTTTTTTTGTAAGCTAAATCAACATAATCTAATACATTTTCTAGCTTTTTTGATTGATATTATTAGTGGTTTACACATGGAAAAAATTGGAACAAGTACAGATTCTTGTAGCAGACCATCCTTCAGCTGTCTAAAAGAGTGTTTCACGATCAAGACAAACATTTATATTATTCATAAGTTACTGTAAGATCAACCGAAGCTATATGTTTTCAACTTATTTCTCCCCATTCTCGATAAATGATGTCAAAGCTAGGATCTGGTTGCTACAACTTCGGTCAGGTCGAAAACCAGCCTGCTCAACTGGAATATTAGAATCAATAGTGGGTGATCTTCTATTGTATGACAGTCTTCCTAACAACTTATAACAAACAGTAAGAATATATAGGGCAACCTTGCCATTTGTATTTGACAGGCTTCATGACAGATAAGATATAGGGCAACCTTGCCATTTGTATTTGGCAGGCTTCATGACAGTTAATATAATAGGGCAGCCTTGCCATTTGTATTTTCCAGGCTTCATAATAGTTAATATATAGGACAACCTTGCCATTTGTATTGGCCAGGCTTCATAATAGTTAATATATAGGGCAACCTTGCTATTTGTATTTGGCAGGCTTCATGACAGTTAATATATAGGGCAACCTTGCCATTTGTATTTGGCAGGCTTCATGACAGTTAATATATAGGGCAACCTTGCCATTTGTATTGGCCAGGCTTCATAATAGTTAATATATAGGGCAGCCTTGCCATTTGTATTTGGCAGGCTTCATGACAGTTAATATATAGGGCAACCTTGCCATTTGTATTGGCCAGGCTTCCTAATAGTTAATATATAGGGCAACCTTGCCATTTGTATTTGGCAGGCTTCATGACAGTTAATATATAGGGCAACCTTGCCATTTGTATTTGGCAGGCTTCATGACAGTTAATATATAGGGCAGCCTTGCCATTTCTATTTTCCAGCTAATAGTTTATAATAGTTAATATATAAATATAATAGTTAAATATAATAGCTAATAGTTTATAATAGTTAATATTCCAGCTTCATAATAGTTAATATATAGGGCAAACTTGCCATTTGTATTGGCAGGCTTCATGACAGTTAATATATAGTGCAACCATGCCATTTGTATTTGGCAGGCTTCATGACAGTTAATATATAGGGCAACCTTGCCATTTGTATTGGCCAGGCTTCCTAATAGTTAATATATAGGGCAACCTTGCCATTTGTATTGGCCAGGCCTCATGACAGTTAATATATAGGGCAACCTTGCCATTTGTATTGACCAGGCTTCATAATAGTTAATATAAAGGGAAGCCTTACCATTTGTATTTGGCAGACTTCATTACAATTAATATATAGGGCAACCTTGCCATTTGTATTGGCCAGGCTTCATAATAGTTAATATATAGGGCAACCTTGCTATTTGTATTTGGCAGGCTTCATGACAGTTAATATATAGGGCAACTTTGCCATTTGTATTTGGCAGGCTTCATGACAGTTAATATATAAGGCAACCTTGCCATTTGTATTGGCCAGGCTTCATAATAGTTAATATATAGGGTAGCCTTGCCATTTGTATTTGGCAGGCTTCATGACAGTTAATATATAGGGCAACCTTGCCATTTGTATTGGCCAGGCTTCATAATAGTTAATATATAGGGCAACCTTGCCATTTGTATTTAGCAGGCTTCATGATAGTTAATATATAGGGCAACCTTGCCATTTGTATTGGCCAGGCTTCATAATAGTTAATATATAGGGCAGCCTTGCCATTTGTATTTGGCAGGCTTCATGACAGTTAATATATAGGGCAACCTTGCCATTTGTATTGGCCAGGCTTCCTAATAGTTAATATATAGGGCAACCTTGCCATTTGTATTTGGCAGGCTTCATGACAGTTAATATATAGGGCAACCTTGCCATTTGTATTTGGCAGGCTTCATGACAGTTAATATATAGGGCAGCCTTGCCATTTCTATTTTCCAGCTAATAGTTTATAATAGTTAATATATAAATATAATAGTTAAATATAATAGCTAATAGTTTATAATAGTTAATATTCCAGCTTCATAATAGTTAATATATAGGGCAAACTTGCCATTTGTATTGGCAGGCTTCATGACAGTTAATATATAGTGCAACCATGCCATTTGTATTTGGCAGGCTTCATGACAGTTAATATATAGGGCAACCTTGCCATTTGTATTAACCAGGCTTCCTAATAGTTAATATATAGGGCAACCTTGCCATTTGTATTTAGCAGGCTTCATAACAGTTAATAAATAGGGCAACCTTGCCATTTGTATTGACCAGGCTTCATAATAGTTAATATAAAGGGAAGCCTTACCATTTGTATTTGGCAGGCTTCATTACAATTAATATATAGGGCAACCTTGCCATTTGTATTGGCCAGGCTTCATAATGGTTAATATATAGGGCAACCTTGCTATTTGTATTTGGCAGGCTTCATGACAGTTAATATATAGGGCAACTTTGCCATTTGTATTTGGCAGGCTTCATGACAGTTAATATATAGGGCAACCTTGCCATTTGTATTGGCCAGGCTTCATAATAGTTAATATATAGGGTAGCCTTGCCATTTGTATTTGGCAGGCTTCATGACAGTTAATATATAGGGCAACCTTGCCATTTGTATTGGCCAGGCTTCATAATAGTTAATATATAGGGCAACCTTGCCATTTGTATTTAGCAGGCTTCATGATAGTTAATATATAGGGCAACCTTGCCATTTGTATTGACCAGGCTTCATAATAGTTAATATAAAGGGAAGCCTTGCCATTTGTATTTGGCAGGCTTCATTACAATTAATATATAGGGCAACCTTGCCATTTGTATTGGCCAGGCTTCATAATAGTTAATATATAGGGCAACCTTGCCATTTGTATTTGGCAGGCTTCATGACAGTTAATATATACGGCAACCTTGCCATTTGTATTTGGCAGGCTTCATGACAGTTAATATATAGGGCAACCTTGCCATTTGTATTTGGCAGGCTTCATGACAGTTAATATATAGGGCAGCCTTGCCATTTGTATTTTCCAGTCTTCATAATAGTTAATATATAGGGCAACCTTGCCATTTTTATTGGCCAGGCTTCATGACAGTTAATATATAGGGCAACCTTGCCATTTGTATTTGGCAGGCTTTTTCACAGTTAATATATAGGGCAGCCTTGCCATTTGTATTTGCCAGGCTTTATGACAGTTAATATATAGGGAAACCTTGCCATTTGTATTTGGCAGGCTTCATTACAATTAATATATAGGGCAACCTTGCCATTTGTATTGGCCAGGCTTCATAATAGTTAATATAAAGGGCAACCTTGCCATTTGTAATTGGCAGGCTTCATGACAGTTAATATAAAAGGCAACCATGCTATTTGTATTGGCCAGGCTTCCTAATAGTTAATATATAGGGCAACCTTGCCATTTGTATTTTCCAGGCTTCATAATAGTTAATATATAGGGCAACCTTGCCATTTGTATTAGCCAGGCTTCATGACAGTTAATATATACAGCAACCTTGCCATTTGTATTTGGCAGGCTTCATGACAGTTAATATATAGGGCAACCTTGCCATTTGTATTTGGCAGGCTTCATGACAGTTAATATATAGGGCAGCCTTGCCATTTGTATTTTCCAGGCTTCATAATAGTTAATATATAGGGCAACCTTGCCATTTGTATTTGGCAGGCTTCATGACAGTTAATATATAGGGCAGCCTTGCCATTTCTATTTTCCAGGCTTCATAATAGTTAATATATAGGGCAAACTTGCCATTTGTATTGGCCAGGCTTCATGACAGTTAATATATAGGGCAACTTTGCCATTTGTATTTGGCAGGCTTCCTGACAGTTAATATATAGGGCAGCCTAGCCATTTGTATTTTCCAGGCTTCATAATAGTTAATATATAGGGCAACCTTGCCATTTGTATTGGCTAGGCTTCATGACAGTTAATATATAGGGCAACCTTGCCATTTGTATTTGGCAGGCTTCATGACAGTTAATATAAAGGGCAACCTTGCCATTTGTATTTGCCAGGCTTTATGACAGTTAATATATAGGGCAACCTTGCCATTTGTATTTGGCAGGCTTCATGACAGTTAATATATAGGGCAGCCTTGCCATTTGTATTTTCCAGGCTTCATAATAGTTAATATATAGGGCAACCTTGCCATTTGTATTGGCCAGGCTTCATGACAGTTAATATATAGGGCAACCTTGCCATTTGTATTTGGCAGGCTTCTTGACAGTTAATATATAGGGCAGCCTTGCCATTTGTATTTGCCAGGCTTTATGACAGTTAATATATAGGGCAACCTTGCCATTTGTATTTGGCAGGCTTCATGACAGTTAATATATAGGGCAACTTTGCCATTTGTATTTGGCAGGCTTCCTGACAGTTAATATATAGGGCAGCCTAGCTATTTGTATTTTCCAGGCTTCATAATAGTTAATATATAGGGCAACCTTGCCATTTGTATTGGCTAGGCTTCATGACAGTTAATATATAGGGCAACCTTGCCATCCTGACAGTTAATATATAGGGCAGCCTAGCCATTTGTATTTTCCAGGCTTCATAATAGTTAATATATTGGGCAACCTTGCCATTTGTATTGGCTAAGCTTCATGACAGTTAATATATAGGGCAACCTTGCCATTTGTATATGGCAGGCTTTATGACAGTTAATATAAAGGGCAACCTCGCCATTTGTATTTGCCAGGCTTTATGACAGTTAATATATAGGGCAACCTTGCCATTTGTATTAGGCAGGCTTCATGACAGTTAATATATAAGGCAACCTTGCCATTGGTATTTGCCAGGCTTTTTGACAGTTAATATATAGGACAACCTTGCCATTTGTATTTGGCAGGCTTCATGACAGTTAATATATAGGGCAACCTTGCCATTTGTATTTGGCAGGCTTCATAATAGTTAATATATAGGGCAACCCTGCCATTTGTATTTGGCAGGCTTCATGACAGTTAATATATAGGGCAACCTTGCCATTTGTATTGGCCAGGCTTCTTAATAGTTAATATATAGGGCAACCTTGCTATTTGTATTTGGCAGGCTTCATGACAGTTAATATATAGGGCAACCTTGCCATTTGTAATTGGCAGGCTTCATGACAGTTAATATATAGGGCAACCTTGCCATTTGTATTGGCCAGGCTTCATAATAGTTAATATATAGGGCAGCCTTGCCATTTGTATTTGGCAGGCTTCATGACAGTTAATATATAGGGCAACCTTACCATTTGTATTGGCCAGGCTTCATAATAGTTAATATATAGGGAAGCCTTGCCATTTGTATTTGGCAGGCTTCATGACAGTAATATAAAAGGCAATCTTGCCATTTGTATTGGCCAGGCTTCCTAATAGTTAATATATAGGGCAACCCTGCCATTTGTATTTTCCAGGCTTCATAATAGTTAATATATAGGGCAACCTTGCCATTTGTACTAGCCAGGCTTCATGACAGTTAATATATAGGGCAACCTTGCCATTTGTATTTGGCAGGCTTCATGACAGTTAATATATAGGGCAACCTTGCCATTTGTATTTGGTAGGCTTCATGACAATTAATATATAGGGCAACCTTGCCATTTGTATTTGGCAGGCTTTATGACAGTTAATATATAGGGCAACCTTGCCATTTGTGTTTGGCAGGCTTCATGACAGTTAATATATAGGGCAACCTTGCCATTTGTATTTGGCAGGCTTCATGACAGTTAATATATAGGGCAACCTTGCCATTTGTATTTGGCAGGCTTCATGACAGTTAATATATAGGGCAACCTTGCCATTTGTATTTGGCAGGCTTCATGACAGTTAATAAATGTTATCGCTTGAAATTGCCTGTAGACTGTTTGTAACCATTATTTTACAAAAACTCCGGAAATATGCCGTCAATACTGGCTGATTATCCAGCTGGTACAGCGGAAATCACCTAGTCTATATCTTCCTCCATGGTTTATAGAGACTTCCTGGTGTCTCAATTGGCTCCTTTTTATTTCATTAATTTGTAAAGCACATGTTCATCAGAAGGTTGGAGTGCTGACTTAGATACGCTCACTATTCGTTAGGCTGTATTATAAACCTTCGGGTGAAGGACTTTTCTTTGATTTTGATATTTACTAGTATAGATGTTTATTTAAAGTGACAAAATGTTTTTAGTGCTTTAGGTAGAGTTTATATTTTCAACGGTTTTTACCTGTTTTTCTCTCCTGTCACCATCTTGGAGAAAACTCAAACATATTAGCTGCGTTTGACTTTTTGAGTCATTGACCTCTTTTTTAAAGAACATGTGATTCCTTACGCCATCCTGATATATACTCTTTTCTGTATCCTCTCGGTATGTAAGCTTTAGCAATGGACAAGACGAAACTTTGGGGAACAATCACAATTTCTCACTATAGGAGGAATTAACCTGTTGCTGTCTGTTTGGTGATAAATGTGATTTGTTAAAATTCAATCCATTCCATCATGGAAATTTGGATCCCTAATGAATCCAGTACTGGCCTATGTGGAGACTTGTGAAAAGAATCAAGAACTTTCCTCCTTATTGGCTTTAGACTTAATTACCGTTCACATGAACAGATGTGATAAGTCAGGTATGTAATCTCGACGCTTAAGTGTTAAATAAAAAGTGGCTGAGTCTTTATCATGAAATATCATGAAAATACTGGGTTCATTTCATCCCAGTCAGCATATTTTCTACCATTCCCAACGTTATTATTGGCTATAGTGACTATTAAAATCGTCCTCAAATAGGATAGGATAGGGTGTTAAACATTTGGAAAAAGCCTGACGTCAGGCCACTAGATGTTGGAAAACTTATAAACATAAACTGTAGTAGTCTCTGACTCGTGGATTCCCAAGGCAAAGATGTCACCTTCAGAGAGCTTTTATGGGTAACTGACACATTGTCCATGTCGTGCTTCAAGTAAGTTGCAATACCATAAAACCTTATGACTAATGGAATCAACAAATTTGTATCCAGGAATATTGCCTCCTACACTATTATTCTCTTCGATATGGGTTTCTTGGCGTGCAAGGATTTCTACGTTGTTTTTCATGAGGGACCCTAATGATGCACTCACTGTTCGCTTTGCTTAAGCCTTTAGCGTTAAAATGTACTAAATTTTAAACAGATCCCACTATTTTGAAATTAGCTTGGTCCTCAAAAGTACCTTTTTTATTTTGTGTGGTAGCTGCCATAGCTGGGAGATCACAAATTCGGTACTGTCAAGTTACCAGATTTCTTCCTCGTTTAGAACAATCCTAGGATTAGGTACTTAAAAGGAGGTAGGTAAATTTCTGTAAACGCGAAGAAAATCACACCTCATTTTACAGATTTGAGATATGTCTAATGCGTAAACTGTCAAGAAAACCGATATTGAACTATGGAAACATAAATAATGCGTCGTACAGGAAACTATAGGACTTTTTATAATAGTTGCTTGAAAACGTTTTAAACACATTATTGATAAGCATTACTAGTCTGGCTACAGTGCAATAAGGTTTTATGATATAGCATTTATTTTTACGATATTTACAAGCCTAACCATATTTTAACAGTTTTAACACGTTTCAAATAAAATAGAAACTTTTAGACACCTTACTGTTGCATGTTGACGCTCTAGAAGATGAGAATTGAATGAAGTGCCTTTTGATAACTCGACAGATAAAAGAAACTTTTCTGAAAAACTGTTGGCACGTTTCAAGTAAAAAATAATATGTCAGAGACAGAGCGTCTGAAAATTTATACTGTCCAGAAAAAAAGAGAATGAAAATTCATTTAACTATCCTTTCATTTTTAAAACAACAATACTGATATACTAACGAAGTTTGTTAAAATAAGTTCAGTTATTGTTAGTTTTTAAAATAATAATCTAAAAAGTACCCTACTAAATAAACATAATTAGGATGCTACAAAGTGATATCAGACAAAATGTAAAGAAATGTCTTTTTAGACCATTTAAAATCTCTGAGGTATTTGAAAAACATTGTATTATGAAAGAGACGTTTTTTAATACAGAGATGACAGTCATACTCTTAAGAATTGTCCTAACACCACTAATATTATTAGACTATAATTATTATTATGTTGTATTGTTAAGTATTAAGAATCAAGTCCTAAAACATCTTGCAGTAAGTAATTTTATAATAAGCAAACAGTCATAGTCAAAACTTAATAAAATCAGTTGTTAATAAAATATCATAGTTAATTGTAAGTCATTTACAACAAAGAAAATATTGATATATCTATAAATCAACAATATTTTCTTTGATCGTTCAAAGGAAATTTTCCTTGACTAAGTGATAGTTGTATAATTTAAAAAAAGTTCTGTACACTTTTAAAAGTTTTCATTTAAATGTTCAAATAACATTCAAAATACTATTTCCTTATACTGCAGCGTCTATTTTTCAATTTTTGTTCGAAATTATCATTTTTTAAATACGAAAATTGTAGTTTTTCTGTCAATAATCAAGAGAGTATTATGAAATTATTAAAGCACCGATGAAATTGCAGTTAATATTCAATTTTTCATAAACTGTATCACTTTTAAGCTAAACAGACGATGTAGAACAGGGTAAAAATTAATATATCTGAAAAACAAAGTAATTACAGATAAATCAAAACACAATATACGAAAGAGGAAAAAATAAAAACTTACCCTCGTCCTTTTAAGGATAAAATAAGGAGGAAAATAAGGGGGAATAAGATTGTAAAGCAGACACTGTTTCATGGTTTGGCGAACGATAGTAGAAATATGAAGACATTCAAGTACTCCTGGTAGTACTTGTGTAACACACTTACCAACATTCATTACGTTTCAATAAAATGACTTATGTCGAAATATTTCCATAAGAATCACATGGACTACGTAGTGATCAGCTTTTTATTTCATCAAAGAGATAGGTGTACTCAATATTATAAATACATTACATTTTTACTTTGGTATACCCCAAAATATTACACAAAAAGTTAGTGTTTTACAAGGAATATAAACAATAATCCTCATTTCATCAGAGTGTAGATCATATGAAATGAATTATTGTTTTATATTTCTTCCAAGAGGGAATATAAAATGTTGATTGAGAGTTAAGAAATATTGATTAAGATTGTCTAAATTGTTTTTCACTTAACAATTGTGAGTGAGGAATATATTGTTACCGCAGGTATATAAGTCGTTTTATCAATTTAATACGCATTTGACTTTCCCACTCTTTCAATAATGGAACGATCTTGTCACAAGCTCGACCTACAACTAAGATTAATAAGATTGTTCAGGGTCGATGTTAAGTCTGAACTTTTAAATAGGACCTAATGTACAAGGTTTGATTCTAAGCTTACTTAAAGGATTAATAAAAGGTATTTCTCTACAGAATACTGCACCATGACCACCCATGTGGCTCTCTTATCTGGAAAAATTGTCTTCAACTGACGTCATGACGCCACTGACCTTTTTGATAGTTGGGCCCATTTTGTAAGATTTTTCTACTTTTTAATCACAAATTGTTCCTAAAACTATTGAATTTTTTAAAGGTTTTTTTATAGACTTCAATTTAATTAATAATATTTTTCAATTCATATTATTATTGTCTACCTTTAAAAGCTTTTGTTTTAATTAGGACGAAATCTTGATGTGTTTGTTGATAATTAGTTTTTCTTGCATTATTATTAAGCACTTGGTTAAGGTCAACGCTGTACATTAGAATTTGTTTGAAAGCTGAGAACGACATTACAAGTATATGTATTTAATCATCATTTCTATATAAATCCCTGGGTATATTTCTTTCGTAAATACCTTAAAATAAAAAAAATCGTAATGTCAGAAGTGTACATTATGAGACACTTATAAAGATTACCATTATGATATTTTAATGTTTAATAGTTTATTACTATAAATCTACTGTTCAAAATGTTCATTTCTTAAAACTATATTTTGGGGCAAAGAGGTGTTGTAAAAAATGTAGTTTATACTATAAAGTTATGAAAATTTTCAATGCATCAAAATGTATTTCGTTTATTGGTGTAAAATAAACTAGGTTTATAAATATATAACTCTGAAAAGAGTTTCATTCCTCAGTGATATATAATTTATGAGAACAATAATAACTTATATGAAAAGATTGATATCTCCTTTAAACACTTATGGGGCAACACGTAATTTAGGTTTTGATTTCACTCCATGATATAAACAATTAATTTGTAAAGGAATCGATCATTGGTCACACATTAATTTTATAGTCCAATACTAAATAAAAATTGCTTATTGCTATGTAATTCATAATCTACGTAATAAATCAACAGAAGTAACAATGTAACTGTATTTCTGTTTCTACTTAATGTATTCAAACCCATAACAAGGCTGGAGTCGACTAACAGACCGAGTGTTTTGCCAGCCAAACAATGGTGAATATATTACTTCCTTTCCCGTCACATAGGACCTTGTTCTCTTGCCTGTAAAAACGTGTGTCTAAGTTACATACAGACCGTCATACCAGCCAAACAATAGTGTATATATTATTTCCTTTCCCGTCACATAGGACCTTGCTCTCTTGCCTGTAAAAACGTGTGTCTAAGTTACATACAGACCGTCATACCAGCCAAACAATAGTGAATATATTACTTCCTTTCCCGTCACATAGGACCTTGTTCTCTTGCCTGTAAAAACGTGTGTCTAAGTTACATACAGACCGTCATATCAGCCAAACAATGGTGAATATATTACTTCCTTTCCCGTCACATAGGACCTTGTTCTCTTGCCTGTAAAAACGTGTGTCTAAGTTACATACAGACCGTCATACCAGCCAAACAATAGTGAATATATTACTTCCTTTCCCGTCACATAGGACCTTGTTCTCTTGCCTGTAAAAACGTGTGTCTAAGTTACATACAGACCGTCATACCAGCCAAACAATAGTGAATATATTACTTCCTTTCCCGTCACATAGGACCTTGTTCTCTTGCCTGTAAAAACGTGTGTCTAAGTTACATACAGACCGTCATACCAGCCAAACAATAGTAAATATATTACTTCCTTTCCCGTCACATAGGACCTTGTTCTCTTGCCTTTAAAAACGTGTGTCTAAGTTACATACAGACCGTCATACCAGCCAAACAATAGTGAATATATTACTTCCTTTCCCGTCACATAGGACCTTGTTCTCTTGCCTGTAAAAACGTGTGTCTAAGTTACATACAGACCGTCATACCAGCCAAACAATAGTGAATATTTTACTTCCTTTCCCGTCACATAGGACCTTGTTCTCTTGCCTGTAAAAACGTGTGTCTAAGTTACATACAGACCGTCATACCAGCCAAACAATAGTGAATATATTACTTCCTTTCCGGTCACATAGGACCTTGTTCTCTTGCCTGTAAAAACGTGTGTCTAAGTTACATACAGACCGTCATACCAGCCAAACAATAGTGAATATATTACTTCCTTTCCCGTCACATAGGACCTTGTTCTCTTGCCTGTAAAAACGTGTGTCTAAGTTACATACAGACCGTCATACCAGCCAAACAATAGTGAATATATTACTTCCTTTCCCGTCACATAGGACCTTGTTCTCTTGCCTGTAAAAACGTGTGTCTAAGTTACATACAGACCGTCATACCAGCCAAACAATAGTGAATATATTACTTCCTTTCCCGTCACATAGGACCTTGTTCTCTTGCCTGTAAAAACGTGTGTCTGAGTTACATACAGACCGTCATACCAGCCAAACAATAGTGAATATATTACTTCCTTTCCCATCACATAGGACCTTGTTCTCTTATCTGTAAAAACGTGTGTCTGAGTTACATACACACCGTCATACCAGAAAAACAATAGTGAATATATTACTTCCTTTCCCGTTACATAGGACCTTGTTCTCTTATCTGTAAAAACGTGTGTCTGAGTTACATACACACCGTCATACCAGAAAAACAATAGTGAATATATAACTTCCTTTCTTGTCACATAGGACCTTGTTCTCTTGCCTGTGAAAACGTAAGTCTAATTTACATACACACAGTCCTACCAGCCAAACGTTGGTAAATATATTACATCCTTTCTCTTTTCAGAGGACGTTGTTCTACTGCCTGTAATCGTGGGAGTCTGAGTCATATGACTACTGAATGTCATACCAGCCAAGAAATTATGAATATATTACTGATTTTCCCTTCACAGATGACCTTATTCTCTCATTTGAAAACTCAGCAGTCTTAGTTAAATGCCGACTGTAATACCAGCCAATAATTTATAAATTACTGACATTTCCTTCACAGACGACCTTATTCTCTCATTTGTAAACTCAGCAGTCTTAGTTAAATGCAGACTGTAATACCAGCCAATAACTTATACATTATTGACATTTCCTTCACAGACGACCTTATTCTCTCATTTGTAAACTCAGCAGTCTTAGTTAAATGCCGACTGTAATACCAGCCAATAATTTATACATTACTGACATTTCCTTCACAGACGACCTAATTCTCTCATTTGTAAACTCAGCAGTCTTAGTTAAATGCCGACTGTAATACCAGCCAATAATTTATACATTACTGACATTTCCTTCACAGACGACCTTATTCTCTCATTTGTAAACTCAGCAGTCTTAGTTAAATGCCGACTGTAATACCAGCCAATAACTTATACATTATTGACATTTCCTTCACAGATGACCTTATTGTCTCATTTGTAAACTTAGCAGTCTTAGTTAAATGCCGACTGTAACACCAGCCAATTATTTGATCATTACTGTCATTTCCTTCACAGACGACCTTATTCTCTCATCTGTAAACGCAGCAGTCTTAGTTAAATGCAGACTGTAATACCAGCCAATAACTTATACATTATTGACATTTCTTTCCCAGAGGACTTTATTTTCTCATCTGTTAACGAAGCAGTCTTAGTTAAATGCAAACTGTAATACCAGCCAATTTCTACAATTTATTCATTACTGACATTTCCTTTACAGACGACCTTATTCTCTCATCTGTTAACGAAGCAGTCTTAGTTAAATGCAGACTGTAATACCAGCCAATTTCTACAATTTATTCATTACTGACATTTCCTTCACAGACGACCTTATTCTCTCATCTGTTAACGAAGCAGTCTTAGTTAAATGCAGACTGTAATACCAGCCAATTTCTACAATTTATTCATTACTGACATTTTTTTCACAGACGACCTTATTCTCTCATCTGTTAACGAAGCAGTCTTAGTTAAATGCAGACTGTAATACCAGCCAATTTCTACAATTTATTCATTACTGACATTTCCTTCACAGACGACCTTATTCTCTCATCTGTTAACGAAGCAGTCTTAGTTAAATGCAGACTGTAATACCAGCCAATTTCTACAATTTATTCATTACTGACATTTCCTTCACAGACGACCTTATTCTCTCATCTGTTAACGAAGCAGTCTTAGTTAAATGCAGACTGTAATACCAGCCAATTTCTACAATTTATTCATTACTGACATTTCCTTCACAGACGACCTTATTCTCTCATCTGTTAACGAAGCAGTCTTAGTTAAATGCAGACTGTAATACCAGCCAATTTCTACAATTTATTCATTACTGACATTTCCTTCACAGACGACCTTATTCTCTCATATGTTAACGAAGCAGTCTTAGTTAAATGCAGACTGTAATACCAGCTAATCATTTATTTATTACTGACATTTCCTTCACAGACGACCTTATTCTCTCATCTGTTAACGAAGCAGTCTTAGTTAAATGCAGACTGTAATACCAGCTAATCATTTATTCATTACTGACATTTCCTTCACAGAGGACCTTATTCTCTCATCTGTTAACGAAGCAGTCTTAGTTAAATGCAGACTGTAATACCAGCTAATCATTTATTCATTACTGACATTTCCTTCACAGACGACCTTATTCTCTCATCTGTTAACGAAGCAGTCTTAGTTAAATGCAGACTGTAATACCAGCTAATCATTTATTCATTACTGACATTTCCTTCACAGAGGACCTTATCTATCTTACCTATAAACTCATTAGTCTTAGTCACATCCAGAACGTCATACCAGCCTAGCAAACAATCCAAATATATTCTAAAACTTTTATGAAAAAAAATCAAGATATATTTGAATATATTACTTCCTTTCCCCTCTCAGATAACGTTGTCCTGCTGCCTGAAAATGCTGCAGTTTTAGTCACATGTAGACCGTCATACCATGCAAGCAATGATAAATAAAATGCTGCAGTTTTAGTCACATGTAGACCGTCATACCAGCCAAGCAATAATAAATAAATTGGTGCAGTTTTAGTCACATGTAGACCGTCATACCAGCCAAGCAATAATAAATAAAATGCTGCAGTTTTAGTCACATGTAGACCGTCATACCAGCCAAGCAATAATAAATAAAATGCTGCAGTTTTAGTCACATGTAGACCGTCATACCAGCCAAGCAATGATAAATAAAATGCTGCAGTTTTAGTCACATGTAGACCGTCATACCAGCCAAGCAATAATAAATAAAATGCTGCAGTTTTAGTCACATGTAGACCGTCATACCAGCCAAGCAATGATAAATAAAATGCTGCAGTTTTAGTCACATGTAGACCGTCATACCAGCCAAGCAATAATAAATAAAATGCTGCAGTTTTAGTCACATGTAGACCGTCATACCAGCCAAGCAATGATAAATAAAATGCTGCAGTTTTAGTCACATGTAGACCGTCATACCAGCCAAGCAATAATAAATAAAATGCTGCAGTTTTAGTCACATGTAGACCGTCATACCAGCCAAGCAATAATAAATAAAATGCTGCAGTTTTAGTCACATGTAGACCGTCATACCAGCCAAGCAATGATAAATAAAATGCTGCAGTTTTAGTCACATGTAGACCGTCATACCAGCCAAGCAATAATAAATAAAATGCTGCAGTTTTAGTCACATGTAGACCGTCATACCAGCCAAGCAATGATAAATAAAATGCTGCAGTTTTAGTCACATGTAGACCGTCATACCAGCCAAGCAATAATAAATAAAATGCTGCAGTTTTAGTCACATGTAGACCGTCATACCAGCCAAGCAATGATAAATAAAATGCTGCAGTTTTAGTCACATGTAGACCGTCATACCAGCCAAGCAATAATAAATAAAATGCTGCAGTTTTAGTCACATGTAGACCGTCATACCAGCCAAGCAATGATAAATAAAATGCTGCAGTTTTAGTCACATGTAGACCGTCATACCAGCCAAGCAATAATAAATAAAATGCTGCAGTTTTAGTCACATGTAGACCGTCATACCAGCCAAGCAATAATAAATAAAATGCTGCAGTTTTAGTCACATGTAGACCGTCATACCAGCCAAGCAATAATAAATAAATTGCTGCAGTTTTAGTCACATGTAGACCGTCATACCAGCCAAGCAATAATAAATAAAATGGTGCAGTTTTAGTCACATGTAGACCGTCATACCAGCCAAGCAATGATAAATAAAATGCTGCAGTTTTAGTCACATGTAGACCGTCATACCAGCCAAGCAATAATAAATAAAATGCTGCAGTTTTAGTCACATGTAGACCGTCATACCAGCCAAGCAATAATAAATAAAATGGTGCAGTTTTAGTCACATGTAGACCGTCATACCAGCCAAGCAATAATAAATAAAATGCTGCAGTTTTAGTCACATGTAGACCGTCATACCAGCCAAGCAATAATAAATAAAATGCTGCAGTTTTAGTCACATGTAGACCGTCATACCAGCCAAGCAATAATAAATAAAATGCTGCAGTTTTAGTCACATGTAGACCGTCATACCAGCCAAGCAATGATAAATAAAATGCTGCAGTTTTAGTCACATGTAGACCGTCATACCAGCCAAGCAATAATAAATAAAATGCTGCAGTTTTAGTCACATGTAGACCGTCATACCAGCCAAGCAATAATAAATAAAATGCTGCAGTTTTAGTCACATGTAGACCGTCATACCAGCCAAGCAATAATAAATAAAATGGTGCAGTTTTAGTCACATGTAGACCGTCATACCAGCCAAGCAATAATAAATAAAATGCTGCAGTTTTAGTCACATGTAGACCGTCATACCAGCCAAGCAATAATAAATAAAATGCTGCAGTTTTAGTCACATGTAGACCGTCATACCAGCCAAGCAATAATAAATAAAATGCTGCAGTTTTAGTCACATGTAGACCGTCATACCAGCCAAGCAATAATAAATAAAATGCTGCAGTTTTAGTCACATGTAGACCGTCATACCAGCCAAGCAATAATAAATAAAATGCTGCAGTTTTAGTCACATGTAGACCGTCATACCAGCCAAGCAATAATAAATAAAATGCTGCAGTTTTAGTCACATGTAGACCGTCATACCAGCCTAGCAATAATAAATTTCTTCCTTTTCCTTAATTAATAGAAACCTTGTTTTCTTGTATATAAAAATCCAAATATAAATTTTAATAAATATGATTACAAATCTCAGGAAATTTGACTAAAACGCCTTTTTCTTCAATAGCATCTTGTTTTAATGACAATTTTTCCACAAGCTGGGCCCGAAACATCATTGGTTTCATTAAAACACCCAGGAAGATTTTAATTGTTTTAAGTATAAAATATTTATATCGAGTTACTAAATAGTTCGAAAAACGTAATTGAATTTACGTAACCCTTCCTACATGTTAAATAAACATTACTCAAAACATTATAATCTGCTACTTGACAATTATTACTCATTTACAAATTAGGATATTTTATTAGTCCCACTTTATATTCTTTCCCACGTTACTTAGAGTCATTAACTGTAATTTGCCTGGATTAACCTCAATTTCAAATCTTTCAATCTTAATTGACATTCCAAGGTTTATTCCTAATTTTATAAAAAAAAAACTGTACCATTAAAACAAACGTTTATGTAAATAAGAGCTTGATTAAATTTAAAAAGGTAGAAGCAATTACTGGGTTGTTTCCATGACTAAACTAGTATTTTTTTTTTGTACAACATACTGTTTATCATAAGCTTGTTACTGGGGTTTTAAAATAGATCAAATGTTTGATTTTGATTTTATCGTTAATGTGGAATCATAACCATTTTAAATTCCATAGTTTATTGTATGGGGTTTAAGGATTGAAATTGAATTTAGTAATAGAATTATTTTTAGTAATATATTTATTTGTAACACTATAACACATTTTTCCAATACGTTTTCTCAGGGAAACGTAGATGAAGCATACTTACTTTACCATAGGGCACAACGTACACTTCCAAGTCTACACTAGCAGCAAGAGGTTTCAGTTAGAGGTACACTAATGTAATAGTTAACTCTAAATCAGCAGAGTACGAAAGGTTCCTATATTACTCAATAGTATGAGAAAAACGAAATAAGTTAATCGTCGTTATTTCAAAATTTTTGTCAGATTCTGCTTACAAAGTAGGTGTACCACACGCTAAACTCAAAAATTAATGAAAATAAAAACATCAATATAATAACTGCTGATGTTAAACTAAAACATAAATAAAAGCATCTTTTATAAAAGATAGAATCAGATAAGATACAAATACTTTGCACATGAATCCAAATGAGTGGAGAAATTGAGTACAGTATATTATGCAAGGCATAATTAGCACGCGATGCTCGCGTACAGTCTGGCGAGCGATAGCCCTTCATACCGTCACGCTACTGTACGACCAAGATTTGAAATGCCGTGCCGATATGAAAATAAGGATTGTTAGGTTTATTTCTAATTAAATTAATCCAAACTGATCATAATCTTGCACGTTTTTTTTAAACTTTTTATGTGTTTGATATGGTTCTTAAATGGGCCATCGCCTATTAATCATCAAATAAATTAATTGTTGGCTTAATTGAATGAAATACTTTACGTAAATTATATTTCATTAAAAAACACATAAGGAATATAATTCAGATGATTTATGAAGTGCACCACAGACCACTGGTCAGTCGTTCATCGAGGGTATGAGGAAGGTTTGTATATCTTATAAGTCATATCTAAGAAGCGCAGGTGAAAAGAGAATTAAGTTACAAGTACACATAATTGTATGAGTCGATTTATAATTGCAGACTTATTGGCATACATACAATTTTTTCTTCGTTTACTTTACGAATGAGACTTCAACTATACAAACATTATTTTTTTTAGTGTCAGTTAAATCAGGATAACAGGAGAAATGTGATATCAATTACATATTTTTATTGAGAAATAACCTGATAATTTAAAGAAAAATACTTTAAATAGTCAAGTCGTAAATTAGAAGTTACGTTTCTAGAGTATAGTTTTTTTTAAGAGAGCTATTAGATCAATATATGCCATTATTATAGAAAGGGTTTTTTATCATATTAAATGAAGTAAAATAGTAGATAACTTTTACAAGTAAAACTTGGCTGATAAAGAAGTATATGTATTTACTAGAAGGCGATGGCACATTAAGGAACGAAGTACTTATTTTAGTTCTCCTTTTTCAATAATAGTAATTATAAAAGCTTTACTTCAAACTCCATTAAAATGCAAGACATTTTATGATAGAAACTGTTAACAAATTGGTCTCAATTACTTCATAATAAAATTTGTCAGTTTTACAAAAAAATTTTAAGAGATGAGTTACATGAGTCTAAGAAAAAGAAAGATATTGATTTAAAACTATATACATTACAAATATAGTTTTGACCTGAGGTCGTATGAACTGATTTATATTCATTAGGTTTTAAATTTATAATATACACACATTCAAAACTAAGTAATATAAACAGAGACATCCTGAAAAATACTGATTTTAAAGACGATATTAGCTGAAAATAAAGTAAAAGTCACTAATTAATTATGTCCTAATTTAAAGTTCCTGTTAAATATTACGAAATAAAATTGTGGCCCTGGCATGACTGTCCTTAAGGAAGTATTTGTACCTACTTATAATAACCTCAGATAAATTATCTCTTCGTTTTTATCCTCTGAACAGTTATAATGTTCTAAACATTTAGTAAACTACTAACAATTCAAGTGAATTTATAAAATTCAGTTAACAACAAAATAAACAAGGGAAGCCAGGTCTTTATATGGATAAAAAAAGTTTACATTCCTAAGTGAATAATGGAGGTAATTTGTTAATTTTCTTTTCTTAGTTGAAACAAATTGTCAGTGAGACAGAGAAATGAGTTGTCAGTGCTTTTTGGCCCAGAATAAAATATAACAGTTGTATGTCGTATTATTTAATTTTACATTTTGTACAGTTGCACTTCAAGATTAAACGTTAAATAGATTCTGAAGTGTCTTTATTGAACACTAGAGTAGTAATATGATAAAATAGAAAATTATGAAGTATATAAAGTATAATATTAATTGTTTGATAAAATACAATCACAATTCTTCAAATGATTGTTGAACACAATGAACTCATGAGAACTATTAATAAATCATAAATTTTATTTACTGCGATATTATTAATAGTGAACAAAGAAGTGTATAGTGATAATATAGTTTAATTAATCAGTGTACTTTTTTATTGATAACTTTCCTTTACAAAAGGAAGCTCTAGGTATGCTGAAACTAATAGATGTAGTCCTGAAAGACAAGAGCCCGAATCCTACTTACAAATGGCTGGCAGGTAATTAGAACTTCCTCGTAACACAATTAGTCTCACAAGATTTATTCTTTTTTAGGGAATATCTTCAATATTTTATGATGTTTTCCACCTTTCGAGTTTTATTCTAAAAGTACCATTTGTTTTGTTATCGACTTAAATTTTATTTCTCGACTATTGGCTGTTAAATTACTGGTACAATTTTATAACCATGCTATATAAATGTTTTTAAATTTCGGCTTACAAATGATGGTTTTGCAACCAGTCTTTATCAAAGTAGTAAAGTCTATTTCTAGTCTCATTTTGTTTAAATCCAGGTAAACAGAGAACAACTTGAGAGTGCAAATTGCCTTCAATGATATTTTTCACCAATGTGATCACACTGAGTACTGGCAACGCTATTTCCAACTGGCCATTATTTTTACTTACGTTTATTGAAAGGGAATGAGCTCACTTTCTTCCTCCAGGTTGTTCCGGTTCTTACTTACCTTTCCATTAGGTTTGCCTTAATGCATTAAAATATGATTCATAATACCTGCTTAGTTTAATTGTTCTTTTTACATAACAATCTAATTATGTTTTCTGTGTTGCTCCTTGTTATATGTTTTATAGATTCTGTAATATATATAATGGGTTCCATTTGCTTTTATAACTTTAGACATTGTTTAGTTATATGATATTTTATGTCAATTTATTCTTGAATTTCCTTACTACTTTCAAATTTATAAGTTTCAAGGTATTTTATCGATCTGATCTTTTTTACTGATCTTTAGGTATGTGTCAAATTAAACTCGAGCCTTAAAAATGAATTCTGGCTTAGTTAACTGTTATTGGGTCGAGTTTTGCTTATTTAGAGCGTGCTTGTCTACATTTAAATGTGTTGTGTTGGTTTGAAAGCAGTTGTAATTTTAAACTTTGTGTAATACCTACTACAGGAAAATATCAACACCCAGAGTCGTTTCAGTGTCTGCTCAATAAAACGTAACAACTACATTCAAGCATACACTGGTCTTCTCACTAGACGGCTCAGTAAAACGTAACAACTACATTCAAGCATACACTGGTCTTCTCACTAGATGGCTCAGTAAAACGTAACAACTACATTCAAGCATACACTGGTCTTCTCACTGATGGCTCAAAAAAAGACATAAGAAGGATTTCTTTTCTTCTCCAATTTCAGGCTTGGTACCAGCATAATATATTTGATAAATATAGCATACGTGTGTATTGCGTCGTAAACATAATTATGGTATTCAGCTTAGATATAAATTTATTTTATTACTAGCTTTTATTTACATTTTTTGGTACGTTTTTCTCACTTTAGGATTTTTCTTCTTCTAATTAAAACGTGGCCTGTATTTATTGGCTGGTAAATTACTGTCCAAAGCAACATCTGTCTCACATATTGAAGTGGAAAGAGGTTATAGAATAACTAACGGTATCCTTGGTAAACTAACGGTATCCTTGGTAAACTAACGGTATCCTTGGTAAACTAACGGTATCCTTGGTAAACTAACGGTATCCTTGGTAAACTAACGGTATCCTTGGTAAACTAACGGTATCCTTGGTAAACTAACGGTATCCTTGGTAAACTGTGTTTTACTAAGTATTCATTTGAAGTAGGTATTTCAAAAATAATACAAACAACATAAGCAAAAGTGTTAACCTAAATCCTGGTAAATTGTCCTTTTAAATAAATTGTAATAATTCATGAACGAGTGCATGATTACTAATGTGTCTTTAGGTTTAATAGTTATAATAAATACATGAAGATTTCCATATTTAATTCATTCCTTCTCCGAAAATGCTAAGATCATAATGTTCTTATATCATTATTTTTAGTTAAAAATATATATTTAAAAGAAATATTTTAACTTTAAACATCAATGATAACAAATATTCCTGGGTGATAAAATAAGGTTAATAAATATTTAAATTGCAAGCTTACAAGTAATATTTACGAATATTGTATACATTTTGTGTCATTGAAATTGCTTTGTTTAAATTTCACAATGCAATTTCGCTTAGTTCTCCATTCTTATTTCAATATGACTTTTATAATAACCTGTCTTGTATGTTTTATTTGTGACAGGAAGTAAAACTTACAAGACATTTATAGTTTAGGAAGTTACATTATTTTATTGTTTCATTAATCGATTCTTTTTACATAGATCTTTATACATCTCCGTATGTCACCAAACACAAAAATAGTAACTTGTTTATCAACTTTCGTTTAGG
The DNA here is from genome assembly GCA_035578905.1 of Stictocephala bisonia. Lineage (NCBI taxonomy): Eukaryota > Metazoa > Arthropoda > Insecta > Hemiptera > Membracidae > Stictocephala > Stictocephala bisonia. The sequence continues at coordinate 1,093,378 of JAQJVL010000299.1, forward strand.
CTCGGAAAAAGATGTTCTTTAAAATAGTATTTAGTAAATTCTATAGAGAAGTATTATAAGAACAAAGAGTAATAACAAACCAAAGCCTTATATAATAACAAATATATTGTGTTTTAGGATTACTTATCAGTATATCCCATAGTTATTTATTGTGTTTTAGGATTACTTATCAGTATATCCCATAGTTAGCTATTGTGTTTTAGCATTACTTATCAGTATATCCCATAGTTAGTTATTGCGTTTTAGCATTACTTATCAGTATATCCCATAGTTAGTTATTGTGTTTTAGCATTACTTATCAGTATATCCCATAGTTAGTTATTAAATCTAAATATTAACTTATATTTATTTCACTTTATTTCATAAACACTATCCCTAATATATCACTAATAACATAAACTGAACAAGAACACATAGTTTGTGGTTGCAGTTTTATCCTTAATATATGTGAATTTAATGATTGGTTTGATAACTATGAAACAATTTTTTTGTAGACACAAATATAATTTTTGCTTGGAGATTATACAGTTTATTTTCAATAAAATTATTTTATAAAACTAAGTATTTACGAATTTACATATTCTATAAATGTTTTTACCATTTGGGATCTGTATATCACTTAGAAAATGATACTGGCAAATAGAGTCGAAAAATAATACTGATAAAATCATTTTAGACTACTAATAGACCATACTAATAGACTTGGTATCATATTAAAATGATTTTTCCAAACAAGAAATATATTTACGAACACACATCTACGAATTCGATGTGAAACCTAGAACAAATGTTATATGTAAAATAAAATATGTTTTCCTTTATGACTGATTAAAAGCAAAAATGTTATTATCTGTTCAAAATAAGTCATACTATGTATACAAGTAGAGGAATACTTATCCCATGATATATTAGATCCAAATAAGGTTATTTCTGGTACAGAGGCTTTGGCTAAACACTAATTTAGAGATGAAAGAAATGCGTTCTCCGAATAATCTAGAGTAGGGTTCTGTAAGGACTGAAAGCAGATTTGTTTGTTTATCATAACATAAGTAGTTTTTAATGAAAAAAATTTCCTCTAATGTACTTAAACTAAGCTATTTATGAATATGTAAGTAAATACACTCTTCTACCACGTATTTAAAAGTGCCTATTGCGAGGCAGCTATTGAGCTATTGAGAACTGCACACGAAGCTCTGATAACAATGTTGGCGGCAGTTCGTGTTTCCTAGTCAAGCCTGCCCAGTAATTAAGGGATGTTTACTATCCAGCCCGGAAATGGTCGATAACTCCACTTCTTCTACAGAAACGGTTACATACACTGAGAACGGACAAGCCTTACTAAATTTAAATCTCTAAAATGATCGACTTTTTAAACACATATGAAACTGCTATATTTGAGTGTTTGGAAAATATTTGTTTTTATAATTATTATCATTGATAAATGTAATAGTTTTTCACGTTTCTGGAAGTCTAGATTTGTTTTTAATTTATTCTATTTCTTGAAAGCAAATTAAAAAATAACAATAAAATAACAGTGTTCATACATATTTTACATTTAAATATTTTAGATTATACTTAGGGGTTTTTTTGACCTATGTATGATAAAAAAACCTATGTATAAGAAAAATTTTGTTTATTGATTTTTATTTTCGCCACAATGATTTCTTATTTTATTATTTTTCATCACTGTAATATTAATAGATTGACTGATTATGTTTTGAAAGTTTATATACATTACATATATAGGAGTAAAATTTTAAATATTACAAATAAAAAATGAAATATATAATCTATTGGTAAATAATAATAAGATACTTACGACATGAATTTTGTAACTATTTTATTTACTATTTTATGATTAAAGAATATATTATGAGATACTAAACAGGCCATATATTATATATCTATATGCACAAAATTGCCTACTTTTGAGTAAGACATAAGACGTTTATTTCTATTTAAATACATTTAGTACATAGGAATTGTCAATAATACAGTCAGTTAAAGAAAAGAAAATAATTTACAATATATCAATGGTATGGACATAATTCTAATAATTATAGCTAGTTATCATATTATTTAAGTTAAATTAGTAACCCCACCTCAGCATTGAGGAATTCATCAATTGAATAATAAGCATTATCACACAACAGCCTCTTGACCTTTTTTCAAAATGTTTGATCAATTTTTATATTTGTACTATTCACACACAACTTATTCATTATTTTACAAGTTCTATAATAAGTTGATCGTTCAAATTTACTGGTTGTGTGAAGTGGATATGTTATGAAATTCTGCCTCGTATTATGATTTAAATTATAAGGATTTCAAAATTTATTACGGTTTTTAACAAATATTTACACATTTCAAAAATATATAAGCTTGGAAGTGTTAGAATTTAACCAGAAATAAAAAAAGGTCTGCAGTGAGATCTGAATGGTTGCCTGAATAATATCCTTATTGCTTTCTTTTGAATTTTAAAAATCCGGCCAAAACTATCTGCTCCCGTGCTGCCCCAAACGAGTTAAACTTTGAAAATTAAACCAATTAAACTGAAACTTTGAATTAATTTGATTGAAATTTAATTGAATTAAAATTAAACTTTGAAAATTTGAAAAATACACGGTTTTCATAACATTATCAGAAACACAATTTGAAAGAACTTTCAAAGAAAAACAAATATAATTTAGTCTTTTAGCCAAATGATTAATGTGCGTATTGTAAGTTGAGTTTGAATCTATATAAATACCAAGAAATTTAGTAAAAGGTTGAACAGCCAAGGATGAAGATGAAGGAAACTGTAATTTTTGTTTTGAAAAGTTGATAATATGTGTTTTTGAAGAATTTAAGACCATTGGAGCTAAACCATTTGTTCAAGCCTTCCAAGCATTCATCGACACTAATGGAAAGGTGTTGTGGGGTTTTGCTCCTCACTAGGGCAGAAGTGTCATCTGCATATTGACATATGTTGACCGTATTTGATTTTAAGTAAGAAGGTAGATCAGCCATAAAGATAATGAACAAAATTGGTCCACATATAGATCCTTGAGGACACCCCATTATGCTTTGTTTCCAGTGAGAGTAATATAATCCTCTTTTATCCTCCACTAGCACTCTTTGATATCTTTCACAAAAATAGGAATTGAAAAGGTTTTTAGATATACCACGAATGCCATATCTATCCATCTTTTCCATCAAAATGCTTCTATCCATTGTATCGAAGGCTTTGGTTAAATCACAGAAGACGCCAACAGAATGCAATTTATTTTCGATTCCGTTATAAACTAGATCTGTAAAGCTAAGTATTGAGTCAATTGTAGATAAGTTTTGCCGAAACCCGTATTGCTCTTTATTTACTATGTGATGCTTTAGAAGAAAGGGGATTAAGCGGTTCAGGATTATACGCTCAAGTATACTGGAAAAATGGATTGAATAGAAATGGGACGGAAGTTATCAAGATCAAGATTATTTTCCTTTTTATTATAGAAGGTTTTATAATAGAATATTTCGCTAATTTTGGAAACACCCCTAGAGATAGTGAAAAGTGAAAAATATAAGTTATATGTGGTGCAATGATGTCTGATACACGTTTGACGAGGAACATTGGAATTTCGTCCCATCCTGCCGACCTTTTATTTTTAATTTTACTGATAATAGCAAGCACCTCGTTCGTATGAACTGGAGAGAAGAACAGTGTGTCCTTTACTTTGTCGTGGTACTGTTCACACGATTTTATTGCAGAAGTTAAGTTTGGGGTCAGATTTAATCTATCTTTTACGGTTATAAAGTGATCATTTAATAAGTTAGCAACCTTAGTTCCAGACCAAATTGATTCATTGCTGTCTTTAACTATTAATTTATCTTGAAGCACATTAGAATTTGGTTTTCCAAGTTCATCATTAACAATCTGCCAAGATACCCTTGACACATTATCTGCCACATTGATTTTATTATTGTTGTAGGTAAGTTTTGCAATTTTAGTCGCTTTTCTTAAAGTTTGTTTACATGATATATGTTTTTTATACTTATATTGTGGGCGTTATGTTTTAGTAATACATATAGATTACGTTTTTCTTTACTTAATTTAATAATTTCATTAGAAACCCATTCTTTTCTAGAATTTTTTGATTTTTTTTATGTACGATCTTTTGGGAAAGCATTTATTAAAATGTAGCAGAAATGTATCCAAAAATACCCTATACAGACTATTTACAAAGTCAATGTCCCCTTGACTGTTTGAACTGCATAGAGTGCAGACCAGTTTTCTTCAGACAGGCTGTTGTAAAATTGGGCAATATTACTGATTGAAAACAGTCTAACAAAATATCTATGCCTATTATGTGTGCTGTTAATAATAAATTTCACCAGCACAGCTGAGTGATCAGACAAGCCTGGGTCCATTACCCCAGAACCTACAATCCTAAAATTACAGAATATATGGTCTATACAACTAGAGGAACTTTTAGATATTCTAGTTGGTACATTTATGCACGATATTAGGCAGTATTTTTAAAACTCTCTTAAGTTATTCGCTCTTATATGTTTACAACACTATATATTTTATATTAGATTTATAAATCTGTTTTACAGATATACGCAAAATACACGCAATGAATAAAGTTTCTTACACCAATTGTGAAATTATTATTTATATTTTTAAAGCATTTATTTTTACATATTTAATGTAGTAAAAACCGTGTTTGCTAACAAACAAGTATAACACTTTTTAATTTGTATGTTTAAAACAGAATCCTTCGTGGAAAGTATTATTAAGTAAACCAGTATTTCGATTTTCACTCTACTTGGCCACATTTATCGTTAAAACTAATGTCATTTAAGTAAATAAAACCACCTAACTATAAATAACTCATAATAAAAACTTCATGTAGCCTATATGTACAGTAACAAACTAAGTAGCAAACCTTCCATGACTTTACGTGTAGTTAACACCTGTCTTTCATACATAGCCATTCAGTACTTCATACAATCCTTACCATCAAAATATCCTCCTTTACCCTCCCTCAATTACTGTTATTCGACAACATATAATAAAATAATTATAATTAGGTATACGTCAATTGACACTAATATTGTATTACTACACCAGGTGCACTCTTATAGTGTTAAACTATCTATTTTAAAATATTTCGTTGATTTAGGACTATTTTAATTCATAAAATCTCAATGGTGCTGTAAATAATCCTACAAAATAAATAACGCTGTGTAACATAGAATTACAGCACTTAAAGCAAACCTTCATGTTGTCAGAGAATATATTCCTTTGCCTCCTATAAATGAAAGTCTTAGGATGATTGTAACAAAATACTAATGGAACATTATACGTGTAATTAAAAATAAAATAGTTCAAAGATTTAAAAACAAAAAATGAAAAATTTTATAGTAAACTGTCAAAATAGTTAATGTTTATGAAGCCTTTCGTCCAAAAGGTAGGAATCATCAGACATCAACAAAAAGAAAAATTTTAAAACGGTTGTTTACAAAATGTTATTCTAATTTGTTTAAATAATTGTTGATATCTGATGTTGGTTGCCTTGTAGGCGAAAGGCTTAAAAAATCGAAGATTTTATTACATTATTTGACGAATTAAAACATTATTTCTTTTTAACTATACAATAAAGGACTCGTTAAAAAAATAGTTCCATTAAGTAATTTTTTGTTTTTTTAACGTTAAGTAATTGATGTTTGTAATTGTTTATCCATAAATGAACCTAAATGTATACTGAAGCATGTGGATTTTGAAAATTCTCTTATAATATGAATTGTATGCAAAATATACATGTTCTCTTTTTATAATGACAATTAATTGTATGGACACTTTTGTTGGTTTGCCTGTTGCAACTTCTAGCGTGATACGACCGCGAGACAGATCGGCACTATGGACTTAATACATACTGTATAAAAGTATATGTAATGATTTTGTAATATAATTAACAATAAAATCAACAATTTATAATTAATTATATTATTTTGAGTTACAATGTTCAATTTCTTTTAAACAATGTTTGAATATTTACACATTTATTTTTATTACATATGATATACTATGGATTAAGGATGGTTTACTTACAAAAATATGTAAAAGGTTAAATAAGATTACATATGAAACATCGTGTAAATAATAATTTTGGGTTGGAGACTAAAATAATGGAAACTCGCCAAAACAGATAAACGAGTGAGTTCGTCATTCTGTGACTCGTCCACACAAAGGAAGTTAAATTACATGAAATCTTCTTTGCAAGACACAAATCGTACCTTTATTTGATATTTACATATATGTATGTTACATAAAGTATATGTACTTGTTTATACATTTACTTATAATGTACGAAATACTTTATGCTTTTCAAATCATTACATTCATAAATATGTTATTCCGTTATGTTTAAAACTCTTTATTATTTATATGTTTTAGGAAAAACAGATACTATCACTATGCCTCTTGGTTATCAAATAAATAATATACGTAGGGTGGGCCTGCAGATCGACTTAAAATTTCCTCTGCGTTTCAACCGTTGACCCTTGACAACGTAGACTCAAAGTAAAAGAAAAAAATACCTCTGGTGCAGATAGATAATACATCAAGTATATGTTTATTTTATACATTTATTTAGAATGTACAAAGTACTTAATGTTTTTCAAAGAATTACTTTCATAAGTATTATTCCAACACTTATGTATACTGAGATATTAATCATAATTAATACAAACTATGAAAATAACCTTTATATATTTAAGTAAAACTTTATTGGTTTTATTCACTAACAGCCAAACTTTATCAAGGAAAATAATTGTACTACTATAGTAAAACTATTTCAAAATTATAATAATATGTTTTTAATAATTTAGTATCTCTTATATAAGGGCTATAAATTATGTATTGTAATAGCCTTAGATACACTGTATAAGTGAAGGAATGTATCTGATTTTGTAAAAAGAAGTTGATATTTTGATTTTCAAACAACTTGCGGAGGAAGGTTGTGCAGATAAAGTAATGTATATGTAAATAACCTCGCATAAATAATCAGGTACATGCCTTAAGACAGGTACTAAAGGTCGTCAATAACGTTTTGGGTTTAGGTACGAGTAAAACCAATAATGTAAAGTGAATCATAAATAATACACCTCAAGAGTAAAAATATTTTATAAAGATGGCGAATCCAAAATCCCCTTTTGTGGTTACTGTACAACATGTCGTACACAGGAGATAGTATTTTGTACTATTTATATAACAAATAAATGAAACTCTAGTTAGTTTCTCACAGATTATACAAATATATTGTGAAAAGTAAGAGACCATCTAATTTCATGTATTTTATTATATGTAGCTATGAATCTTTACTAATACAGGACTAGAACTTGCTGGTTGAATAAATGTTTTAGAATTAAGTTTAATGTCACATCTTAACATTAAAGCCGAGGGATATTTGGAACACCCAACTTTGGATATTTTTGGAACTTAACCACCAAGAGACTTTTAGTCTATCACTATTTAGAAAAATATTTAGCATTACTCATAATATTGCACTATATTGATTTAGTACTGTAAACCCTTATTAAATTAAATGTATTATTACCAAATACGTGGAGTTGAGGCATTTTAAATGTATTTGATCGTGTTTTGAACTATACATAGTACTGTTATAAAATGAAAGGTGCATTACTGTTGCAGCATGGATTTTAATTGATCTCATTTTCTAACTAGATGTTTTTTGGACCCAAATATTCTATTTACCAAGTATTCTGTAGAGATGATACCGTAAAGGCTTATAAATGTAATACTAAGCAACAGGATCTCACTTCCAAAAATGAGAATTGAGATTAAAATGTTATTTGCAAAAGTACTTCGCATTAGTAGATTTGGTGTAAGCAAATATTTTAAGGTAATAAGGGTTTAAGTAATGTTGGTAAGAAAAAACAAATATACTTCACTTATTTGTACATTAAATAGCTGCCTCAACCATGTCCTTATTGATAGCTGCCTCAACCATGTCCTTATTGATAGCTGCCTCAACCATGTCCTTATTGATAGCTGCCTCAACCATGTCCTTATTGATATTTCAAATTACTAGTTCAGATTACTATCCAAAATTATATATAAAATAATAATTTTGTTATTAGTGAAATCAAAATACAATTTATCAAACAAAAAACTTTAATCATAAAACTGCAAAGAAACGTAATTTACTAACACTCTACATTAAACTATTGTGACAAATTTTCTAACAGCGACTCACAATATCTGATTTAAAGTCCTCTTCTGTTGGAAATTCAATAATTAAATGTCTTTGTTCCATGTTTGTTGTTAGAACCATCAGTAATCCTCCGCAGCATGGTGAGTAAACCACGAAGGTTGCGAGACAACAGTTTCGTGTCTCCCAGGTGATCTCACCCCGTAATTGAACGTTATTTATGACCTCAGCGGGGAAATAGGTGATAGCATCGCTCTTTTAGAAAGGTATCAGCAATGTTACTTTCACCGTGGCATGTGTCTCGTTTAGTATTGAACGAACAAGTTACACAACAGATAATGATTTCTGTTCGTAATATTTATCCCTTTAATGGATGGTTATGTACATAGTTTTAATCCCTAGGCTATGGCTTAGTCATAAAACATATTATTATTATTCTCATAATTACTACCAAGGAGAGCTACACCTATAGAGATAATTGTCGTACTCACTTATATCCCTGGGAAAGTCAAGATAACACAATGACACTGGTTCCGTACGTTATACAACTTGCAAGATTATTGGTTATTTTCACGGTTGCTTTTCCACAATCATAACATCACTTTGTTTTTTTTATCTAAATTCAAGATGTATGACGTTTTTCTTTTAGATCTTTTATTTTTTGTGTCATATATAGCTCGGTGTATAGCAATTATTTGTTCAAACTACCTTAATATTACATGTAAAATAAATAAAAGGTAACATTGTTGTGTTTTACAATGCTAATTAACTATTCCATAATAGTTGGACTTCTATTGAATGCGTGTCAGTTTTTCGTGTTATATTATCACATTCGATATATCTTCATGTCAATGAGAGACAAAAACTTAATTTTCATAACCTATTTTACTATACGTAAAGCTGTGTATCTATTTACTTGTATTAAATGCTACATTAATACACTGAAGAGAACTGTTATTTTACAAAACATAACTTATTGTTGAACAGAAAAATACTTTATAAACATGCATATGAATAAATTAATTAAAAATAAATAACAGTTGGTCAAATATTTTTAAATTGATCTTACTCACATTTCTTTTTAAAACTTGCTAAAGAGTACCACACTTTTCGAAAGTTAAATGCTAAAATATACATCATATAAAACACAATTAATAGTAGTATTTTGACATAATCATTCATAAAAATAACAAACAGCCAGTATTTCTGTACAAAATTAAGTAAAACCATGTTATATGCAGGTGGTTTACTTTTAAAAAATCTTAATTTCTTACCAAAAAATATCCTTGCATACCGCAACTAAAAAGCGATTTCAACTGAATGTAAGTTTGTTTTTAATTTGTTAAACCTTGTTACACTAGTGCCAAACTCTTTCATGATAATTTCTTCATCTTCTGGAATTTGTTGAATAATGTAACTTTGATTTGTTTTTCATCGTTAAAGTGCATAATAAATGCATTTTTGACCTAATTTGGTTTAGTGAAGGTATCAGCTAAAATACCTGTACAAGAACATAACTGATCGTATTAGTAACCTTTAATTTTAAAAAGTTCCAGTCAAAGCACTAAGTATTATTTGTTTAGTAAAAGAACACGAGCTTTATTTATTCGTTATGATTTTCAAATAAAATAGCCAAGTTAATTCTAACGTTGATAATGTATTCATCAAACAGCATGTTTTTAGTTTAGATTCACAGAATAGTATGCAGTTATTTTATTACTATGCGTTTTAGTTTTTTGTATTTATCTCGAAACATCAGAATTTTTTTCCATGCATATAATCTAAGAAAATTTTGCAAATTTTAATATATTAGATTAGAGTTGAAGACGAATTCATACACGCACAATTGTATTAATCCACCCACCCACCCTTACATGTACAGTGGTATTGACCCAACGACCCAAACATAATTGAAATTTAATGTTCGTAACATTAAACAATTATATACTAAGTTACAGAGTGATTAAACCTATTTAAACAGCACTTTGATATTATGAAACCTTAAATTTCCTTATGGAAAACTTATTTATCATGAAGTATTTCGTTTCTTAACAACTAGAGGTATATTAAGTTATATTTAGTAAACTTATTTATTAACTCTTAGTTTAGCTTTTTATGAGGACAAAATTTATTTTAATATCAGGCTGCTAATAACAATGGAACAAGGATGACACACAGACATGATGCTCAATATTTAAATATTTCAAAACCTTTATCAAATAAAGCGTGATAGTAACTCCACAGTGGTATATGAGGAAACCTGAGATGAATAAATGAAATTCGTGGCACATTTGTTTGAAACAAGCCTGAAGAAAGATTAATTCTTTGGTCGTGCTCCGTAGTTCATACATCCCTATTCACATTATGTAACTTTGTGAGAGAAGAGGTTGCCTACAAATAATGTCTTCATTACATTCATTGCAACTGTTTTCATTAACAACATTATTAGTTCTACATGTGTTGCTTCATTTGCGAAATAAAATCAGATGGTATAAAAAAATTGGTTTTATTTATTTATTCATTATTAGTAAGTAAGGTGCCGATCGTTGAGATATGGGCGAGTATGAAGGGTGAATAAGAGTTCCTCAGGAAGACTAATTTATTCATAGCCCAATTCACCTGGGAAACTAAGGGGCCTTCAGCTTGAAAATTCAAACCACTTAGTGTTGGTCTGATTTTCAGCTAACTGACAATCCTGACACTCAGATCTTCTGAACGTAGAAATACCACCCAAAATTTCATCTTAAACAAATAAAAGCAGTTTCACGATGGATGAACATTTATTAGTGTAAAGTGATAAAACTAACTAAAAATATTTCTTTGTATGGACAAGATTATTTTTGTCTTATTAAGCAAATTAAAAATATATTTTGAACTGTTTATCCATTTATTAATTATTTTTAAGTTGAAGAATATTACATACTATATATATGATCATGATTATCAAAAGAGATAAATTTATCTTTCTCTATTCTAAATATATCGGATATAAAATCTTTACCAAGTATAATAATAAGTTTTTCTACTAATTGTGTTAATTTTAGGGACAGTTATAAGATTAATTTGAAAAATATAAGATTGGTAAATTATATTTTACTCATAAACGAGAAACTATTTTAGAAATATACACTATGCTAGATTTTACTATACTAGTAATTATATATTTATTGTAAGGGTATTTTATGAAAAAGATTTATTTTAAATAACAATAAAACAAGTAATAAACCCCACTAAATAAAAAAGTATAATACATTCATTTAAACCGCTCAACTATTACGTATTTTATTTGACAATCATTCTTCCTTATTTGTTTGTTACTATGTAAAACTATTGTGACTCCCCAATATATAATTACAATATTTTGGTCAACGTTGTTATTACACGTACTTTATTTGATAATTATTCTTCCTTATTTGTTTGTTACTATGTAAAACTATTGTAAACCCCACTATATAATCACAATTATTTTGGTCGACGTTATTGTTACACGTATTTTATTTGACAATCATTCTTCCTTATTTGTTTGTTACTATGTAAAACTATTGTAAACCCCACTGTATAATCACAATATTTTGGTCGACGTTATTGTTACACGTATTTTATTTGACAATCATTCTTCCTTATTTGTTTGTTACTATGTAAAACTATTGTACACCCCACTGTATAATCACAATATTTTGGTCGACGTTATTGTTACAAGTATTTTATTTGACAATCATTCTTCCTTATTTGTTTGTTACTATATAAAACTATTGTAAACCCCAATGTATAATCACAATATTTTGGTCGACGTTATTGTTACACGTATTTTATTTGACAATCATTCTTCCTCATTTGTTTGTTACTATGTAAAACTATTGTAAACCCCACTGTATAATCACAATATTTTGGTCGACGTTATTGTTACAAGTATTTTATTTGACAATCATTCTTCCTTATTTGTTTGTTACTATGTAAAACTATTGTAAACCCCGCTGTATAATCAAAATATTTTGGTCGACGTTATTGTTACAAGTATTTTATTTGATAATTATTCTTCCTTATTTGTTTGTTACTGTGTAAAACTATTGTAAACCCCACTGTATAATCACAATATTTTGGTCGACGTTATTGTTACAAGTTTTTTTATTTGACAATCATTCTTCTTTATTTGTTTGTTACTATGTAAAACTATTGTAAACCCCACTGTATAATCACAATATTTTGGTCGACGTTATTGTTACAAGTATTTTATTTGACAATCATTCTTCCTTATTTGTTTGTTACTATGTAAAACTATTGTAAACCCCACTGTATAATCAAAATATTTTGGTCGACGTTATTGTTACAAGTATTTTATTTGATAATTATTCTTCCTTATTTGTTTGTTACTATGTAAAACTATTGTAAACCCCACTGTATAATCACAATATTTTGGTCGACGTTATTGTTACAAGTATTTTATTTGACAATCATTCTTCCTTATTTGTTTGTTACTGTGTAAAACTATTGTAAACCCCACTGTATAATCACAATATTTTTGTCGACGTTATTGTTACACGTATTTTATTTGACAATCATTATTCCTTATTTGATTTTTAATATGTAAAACTATTTTGACTCCCTAATATATAATCACAATATTGTGGTCAACGTTGTTGTTACACGTATTTTATTTGACAATCATTATTCCTTATTTGTTTTTTAATGTGTAAAACTATTGTGACTCCCCAATATATAATCACAATATTGTGGTCAACGTTGTTGTTACAAGTATTTTATTTGACAATCATTATTCCTTATTTGTTTTTTAATGTGTAAAACTATTGTGACTCCCCAATATATAATCACAATATTGTGGTCAACGTTGTTGTTATATTAATATTACTGCTTTAGGTAGTAGCACTTTGCATTTTTTTACTTAAAAATTATTATAATTTCAATATATATCGTAAATATTCTGCGTAAATTAAACTAAATCATAAATATTTGGGGACATGTTCATGGACTGGTTTTAATAATATATTTTCTTCTTATTGCCGTAAATATAGTTTATAGTTAAAGACTGACTTTTGTGTACATTTGTAATGTAAAAAAATGGATTCATATACAACCAACAATGTATAAATGATTCCTTCTACCCCATCATTTATTACAATGTATATTATAATGTAACAAGTTTAATAATGTGTTATTTTACTTCTAACAAGTTAATGTACGTTTGCTTTTAATTCGTTAAACCTTATTACACTAGTGCCAAACTCTTTCATGATAATTTCTTCATCTTCTGGAACAGATAAAATAATTTGTTGGATAATGTAACTTTGATTTGTTTTTCATCGTTAAAGTGCATAATAAACGCAGTTTTGACCTAATTTGGTTTAGTGAAGGTATCACCTAAAATACCAATACATTATGCACATAATATCGTTACATTATTCCTAAAGATATTATGTGCATAATGGTTGGCATAAATTATCCGATAGTTTGTTTACCTTTAATGTACGTTTAATTTTATGGCAGCCTACTTATACAGTTCTATCAGGAAAGCTCTTTTATTTTTTAACCATTAAATGGTATTTTCAAAGGATAAGAACGTCTAAAAAGATTTATAAAAAAATTACAAGGATTTTTAAAATAAAGAGGACATCATTTGGCTGGAGAGTAATGGACTAATTTGTTCTCTTTGTTTACCCAAATGCGCCACGCTTAAATAAAGACAAAGGCATTTTCTGTTTAAGTAATTATTAAATAACAATTTTTAGCGTTTAGTTTATTTTATATATATTATATTAGTTATAAAATATAATATATTTAAAACCACACGTACAAATGCGTACCACAACTATACCAAATGTAATACAGTGTCTCCTTATTTATTAAACCATTATTTATTAACTAGTTTCAAGTTTAGATAACTATATTTGCATGGAGTTATTTTACTACAATATCAGATTTGAAATAACTGTATAAATCATTATTATAGGGCTTATGTACAAAACACAAAATATTTATCATTTTATGGTGTATAATACACCGGAGAGGAGAATTTATGAACGTAGTAGATTAATAATGATATTTTAAATGTTACATTAAGTTCTTTTGTTACAATTAATTGCTCTTTTGTATTCATTTTAACGTCGGCAACCAACTGTTGATGGTGCATTCTAGATAAGCATTTTCGTGGGTATTTAAACTTTATTTTATAGAGTATACTAAAATTGTATAGATTATAAATTTTCAACTGTTTATAAAGGTATTTATAAAAACAACAAAGTATAATAAATAAATAGTTTTGCTTGTTCCTAAATACCTAACAGCTTAAAAATGACAACTTAGAAGTAACTCTCCGACTATTTTTAATTTTCACGATTTCCAATATCACAATTATTTGAAATTTAAAAGCATTACAAATGAGAAATGCAAAAGCTGTTGGGAATCCCTTAGGTAACTTCAGACATAGTGGTTAATGTGTTTTAAAAATGCCTATTCTCAAGTCACAAAAGTATTTTTCAGTCAACGATTAATTCAATGAAACACGAATTAAAAGTACATATTTGAGACGTAAAAAACAGCCCTAGGTAGAAAATTTACATTTTATCTTTTTATTCAATAAAATTAATTGGATTTTAAACTGTTTATTACAAAACCAATAGAATTATTTTAGCTTGCTGATAATTTTAAAACATTGTCAGAAATATTAAATATCTTATTAATTAACTTATATAAATTGTCTGATAATTATAAGTTAAGTAGAAAATATAGTTATTTGATGTAATATAATAAAATAAGTAAGTATATAATATGAGGAAACATGAACTACTTTTGTTGCAACTTTTAATAATATTTAGACACTAATCCATAACAGAAAAATTTTATCAGCCAGTCATGTACTTAAAAAAGTTCAAAGGTTTAGGTTTTTTAAACGTGTGCGGAGGAAAATGTTTTAATGATGTCTAGTACTATATTTGTGTCAGTGAACTTGAGATGTTTTAAATGGTTATAAAACTAAATCTCAATGTGCAATAGAAGTAATTTACAGGTTTTCTCAATATGGGTGATTTAATGGTTTTACATACATATTTACAGGAAATATAAAATGAAATTGTGACTTCTTAAATATACGTAATATTATATGTAATAGTTTTCGATGTAGACGGCCAGCGACAATTTTTGTACATATAAATTTCTAATATGATTATCCTAGTTTTGTAAAAACATTACATCTACAACTAGTGTCCTATTCATAATCCAGCCAGCACTTCTGGGAACATAATGTTTACCTTTGTAGACCGCAGGTGTCACGTAGACCCATAGTATCACGTCCTTGAGGCTCGTACTCGTGCCCCAACAGGCGTTCTTGGTCATGGTTGATGAACAGTATGCTTTGTAGTTCCTTAATTATTTTTTTCCATAAACTCACAATACGAATTGCAGCATATATACCAGATTATATTTAAAATTTCGTTTCAATATTGGATGAAATTGCAACAATTTCTTGTAATACTGGAAGCTACGTACTTTCTAAATACCGTCTTCTAGATGGATATATGAACCAATATTTTATACATTTTCTTTTGAAATAAATATTATGTGCATTATTTATAAGCCTCATTAATTCAAGTAAATCATTTATTTCTCTTATATAAATAAAAAATTAGTCATTTCCAGGTACATTTTGAAAAATACTGTATTAAGAAGATTTTTAGAGTGGAAAATAAACAAGTTAACTAGTATAGTTGTGCAGAACAACCAGAAAAAGATAAAAATGACAAATTTAATTATTAATTATTAAAAACTCCCTGTATAAACTAGCACAATTCAGGAGTTTCATATGTATCCATTATATGTTACAAATTCGTTTGAGTGTACTCTAATTTTTCTTACAATAATCTAAACTGCGACCAAAATATTCTAACAAATGTACCTTATCAACAACGAATTATTAAATAAAACAGACAGTATGTCTCATATATTTTTCTCTATTCAAACCTTGGGTATATATACGCTGCCGTTAAACTGCAGATATATTTTGTTGGATTTAATATTCTTAGTTCCCTTTAATCAATCATGTATGATTCATTGTATTCCTTCCCAATTATGTATTCTTGTATTTGACAAAAATAAATTTCTAGTGCTCATTATAAATTAGGACATAAGGTTGAGTGAGAAGGAATACTAATGCAACAATACATTTAAATTTAATGCTTCAAAATTGTTGGCAAACCATATTGTCATATCTACTACACTAGAGATATTTCTTTAAACCCCTTTTTTAAATGCAACTAAACAATATCATTCATATTTAGTCGAAAATGTCGAGGTCCAATATTATATGACAAAAGATATTCAACAAACAACCCATCCTCATTTTACAGATGAGTGTGCAGCCCATAGACCGTAGCATGGCTGAGGGGCGAGGGGGGCTTAACCGTTTCAATGTTTCACAATGTTTCAATTCTGACCACTACGTCTTTATAAGAAAATGTCCCTTAGCTGTAGGATATTTGCCTTAGTTTTTGGTAAGTAGTGTGTGATCACATATATTAATTCATAGTATTAGGTCATATATAATACTGTAAACGTAATAGTGTTGGGTACACCATGGTACGCTGTTCAGTTTTTATAATTATTACTAAGCCCTCATATTCGTTATGATCATCAGTCTTATAATAAGAGATTATATTCATTTTATATGCCTGAAATAATTATTTATTAATTTTACATGAATTAAAAGATGTAGTTTACATTAAATAACAAGGAGTGGGGCATTAAATGGACATTCAACCATGAGATGGGAGGAGGAGGTCAATTAGGGATATGTCTCTTAGGAGGAACAGGGCTATTGAGAGCCATTTGTACCCGTAGCCATTTGTACCCAATTGGCTTTATAGCAACATACCAGATTAAAAATATGCTAGAAAAGTAAAATTTTGCATAGCCAAGAAAATATATAAAGTTAGTCAAAAAGGATAGTTTACCTATGTACCATATTTAATAATGCAAAAATATATTTCAAAACAAACCGTTCCGTTATTAATGGTTGTAGGTAGAAAATCAATTTTATATTCTCAAATTGTCATACCTGCACTTTCCAGCCAAGTTTATATTTTTATTGAAGATAAATTTCAGCTCCACATAAAAAAATGTTGATGTACTGGGAGTATTAGAAATAAAATTATAACAATGACATACATAATGGTCTATGTCTGTGTTCAACCAAAAACTATACGTGGTATGAATAACTTTTTTGAAACTATGCCTTTCTCTAAATGGTTATGGAAGAGGAAAAGTGGACGAATCAAGTTAAAGAATATAATTCAAATCATAGAATCGTTGCTACTGATGCCTTATACCATCAGTGGTATACATAAACCTACGCTAAATGGCGTGTGGACAGCGCATGCGTGACAGATTCCGTCTCCCACCACACCCTTGTCACCTAGTCATGCACAGTACCTACAAGAGTTCTCAATTCTCTTTCTAAGTGCCAAAAGTTAGAACTGCTATTTTACTGTTACATCAATTTATTTAGTTTATTTAATTGTTAATTCTTATATTCAAAACACTCAACAAACTGTAATCTACGTTTAATTTACCGTAAATTAATTAAAGACCAAAATATTACCATAAATATTTTATATAACTAAAACTGCTACATTTTATAAAAATATCTGATGCATTTAAATTTATATTGCATTGCAATTGTTCAATACACATATTTTGTAAAAACATATTTTAAATAAATACTCTCCAACATTTTGTACATCAATCACAACTTTTAATGTTAATGCATTATGAACTTGAGCCAAAATAATAGCCTACTGTCGGCGTAGAAATTATGTGCACCCGAGTTTGAAGTTTGATTTCTAAGAAACTAAGAGGTAAACAAAAAATCTAACCACACATCGTTCTCCCTGTTTCATTATACGTTGTTCCATATGCAATTTAAGATTTTATTACAAGTTTAATTAATTTTTATCCTAGTTGAAAGAAAAAGTACCAGAATTTCAAGGAGTGTCACTGTGCATCAAATTTACACCGTTATTACACGGTGTCTTATCAATTCCCTGAAACATTGTTTTGTTTCAGGGTAATTCCCTGAAACAAAACAATGTTTCAGGGAATTGATAAGACAACGTCTAATAACGGTGTAAATTTGATGTAGAGTGAAAACTCGTTAAAATTGCGGTACTTTTTTGTTACAACTAGGATAGAAATTAATTAAACTTCTAAAACAGTTTTAAATTGTATATCTTATAACGTAAAGTTAAACGAGAAAAATAGTCGTATGATTAGATTTTTTGTAGGCCTCTTATTTCCTTAGAAAACAACCTTCAAACTCAGGTGCACATAATTTCTGCACCGACAGTAACTGACATGTTTGAATGTACTTTGAAGCACACATCGACTTGATTATTCTCAACAATGATCTTTTTCTAATAATAGTTTTGACAATATAATTGATAGTGAAGTTGAGTTTGAGTTGATGTTGGTTACTTAAAATATATTTAAATTATTAAGTATAAATAAATACTTATACTTATAATAAAATACTTATAATAAAAACCAATAAATTATAATTTCACCAAGAACAGACTAAAATAAATTTAAAAATAAGATTCAAAGAACATTTTTCGCACATTAAATTTAACACAGAAGAAAAGTCAGCAGTTGCTAGACATTGTTCATACAACAACAATACATACAAATCATATTATCAGCGAGGACAATTAAAAAATAATAAAGTCAGTTTCATCTTCTAAATACTTAAATGCCTGGGAAATGCCTGGGACACATATTTTATAAACAAAAGTAATTCATCTCTAAGGAACAATGAAAATGGGCCTATTCAAAAATCTCGTTTATTATCAACTTATTATACCAAAAATTATACACTCTAATTGACTTAATTATTTCCTTCTACACTAACATGATTTACAATAAATTTACTAATATTCTTTAAATTATTTACATCTGTTTTAATAACTAATTATGGTCTTGTTTGTATACAAAGAAATAGATAAATAAATTAAAACAAGGCTAAAGGCCTTTTTAAAAATTATAATTTATTGGTTTTATTGAAAATTTAATTATTTGAATATAATTTATATTTTAAAAAATAACAATCATGGTTATATACTAAAATTAATGTATAGAGTATGCATTTACTAGCTAAATTGGTCATGTATGACAGCACTCCCAATGTTAACCTCTTTGCTTGCCCAGGTTAGCATCCAGCATGCCCAATGTTAACGTGCTTGCTTATGCCATTTACTGTTCTTCTTCACCTATCAACAATGTGTAGTTCATATCGTACGATAATTTCAGCCAGCACTGTGACGTTCTGTGTCCCAACTACGTAGATTCGAAATATTATGGGTATGGTAGGCAACAAGTTCTATAATTATTTATATAATAGTGACATGGAATCCACTCAATTGCCGCTGTCAGCACGTGTACTACGCAGTGTTTCATGCAGGAAGATCAACTTGACTTAAGATAGTTACTTATATGTCAACAAATTTATAAAGTTCAATTTTATATACGTACTTAGGATGTACAGTAAAATGAAAGTTTAGTATTGCTTCTGTAAGTTAAGTATTAATTATTTACAATAACTTATTTCAAAGTTAGTCACCCAAAACATTAACTAAAACTAAAAAGAAACTACGAATGAATTAATTAAATTGATGATAATGTTTTCATTATCATCAATATAATAATATTAAGTTGTCTTAACCATAATACGATTATAGAACGATTCCTCAAGTTTTCCTTTAAAAATGAAATCCTCCCTCAAAATTTGAATTAGAAAATGGTATGTATACATATTCTTATTTCACAACTATTTTATTTTTCTTTTAAATTAAATTGTCTCTGATTCGTATACATATTAAAGTATTATCTAGATTAACGTCCATTCATATACAAATATCTTCGCTACTGCATCTAATATCTGAAATGAAATTGTATAATCTTTTTACAAAGATATTTTGACCAAACTTTCTTAAATCGAGATCATAATGTGGCTTCTCTGTGTCTCCCTCATTATATATCACGTTCACAAACCATCGTTACTCAGTGTATATCCGAGCACGTGTCCAACCCATCGTTGCTCAGTGTATATCTAAGCGCGTGTGCAATCCACGTCATTACTGTTTACAAATAACTTACAACGATCTCCAGCAGACACGTGACTCGCATAATTTCATTTTATATTAAGGTTGAAGATCTGTTATCCTATGGCAATATGTATTGATTTACGACATTTAGTGTATAACTAGCCTTACAGAAATGTAACACCTCAAACGTGTACAGAAGTAATATTTCCCACATACAGAGTTGGTCTCCAACTGTTGGGCTCTTTTGGTTTGTCAGACCTGGATATTAATCCATACTGTTAACTGGTAGAAAATGTATACTGTCATTTTAAACCTTTTATGAAAAAACAGATCTACGCTTGATTGAAACACAATACGATAGTACTTTCTGATAAAGTAAGCTATATTATAGGTTAGACAACAAATGTAGTTTGAAATTATATTTTCAATTGGCAGAAAGTTACGAAATATATTTTAAACCTTTTACAAATAGGATAAAATGAATCAAATGTAAATACAGTTATAACAACTTTGTTGACACACAAATTTTCTTTGTTTGTAGAACTTTGAAAAAAATGGAGGCTATAGAATTAATTGGAGTTGAGTGACAGCGTGAACGAAAATGTTTGATTTCGGTGACTAACATTGGCTTGACTTATATCCCTGATAATTTTAAATTATACAACAATAAAGTATGATAAGGTAAACAATGAGGCAAGAAGTTGTGAACTTATGAACCTAACCCTTATTTTTATATCCAATACCAAACAAATTGAACCTTACACTTAATAAACTTACTTTATTTCATTACTTGTACATTATTGGTAACAGTATCCGAAAGGTATGACCATGGAACAAGTATTAATATTTACCACGCCCATAAATACTACAGAGGGAGTTAAGATATAACATGTCCATACTCAGTAAGATACAACTTAACCAACTAACACTCCAGAGTTCCATGTTAATGCACAGAGCTCATTAAAAGTTTGTCTTGTACTTGTAATACACTATAGTAACTACAAACTTCTTTTATCTGTGTTTCTGCAATACAGGTAAGACATGCTGAAGGAGCTCTCAACATGTTATGGTGTTGTTATCAAACTTTATGTTCTTTAACATTCCTTCATATTTTATCGTTAATTACTTTGAATGACTTTGTACAGTATTAAGAAAAAACGAGGACCCATTTTTAACTGCTATAAAAGAATCAACGCTTATAAATAACAATAGATTATAATGTCTTTATACAGTAAAAGTAAAACGTCACACAACACAAAATTTGTTACAATATAAGCCCAAAATGCACAAATATACTACAATTTTACTTGTACTGTATACGTACCAACACGTATTATGCTAATTAAAAAACTAATATCTTTATTTACATATAAATATACATGTATAATACAGGACAATAGCAGAAAGTATCGCCAAGCCATTAGTGTTATCTTCACATTTTATTCTGTTACTTACTTTTTTTCAACGAATAGTAGACTAATAAAGTAGGTTAATAAACTAAATATATAAAAAAAATTAAATCTTAATAAATATATATATAATCCTCAAAATGTGTATTATTTTTCTTTGTAAATACTTTTATAGTCTATTATATCTCGAAGCTCAATTTGATTACTATCATGATGAAAACAATAATGTATTGTCTGCATCATGCTTTAAAATATGGTATCATTTCTATCAATATCTAAATTCAAATAGCTTTGGATCATGTATGTGAAAAGAAATTTTTGGGTTTATGAGGGAAGACAACGCGATATCTTCAGTTCAGTTTTGATTTAAAACATTGAATTATTTAATTCAGTAAAGTGACGAATACCTTAAATTATTTTACTTTAGATTTATGCTAATAAATTACGTTGGTAATTGTTAAGCAATTATAAATTTCTTATGAAAATAGTTCGTATTAAGTAAAAAGATTGAAATAATTGACCTAATCTCCTTAAGAATAATAATCAGAGAGGTTGGTAACTCAACAGTGAATTAGTAACACAACAGTGAATCAGTAACACAGTAGTGAATCAGTAACACAACAGTGAATCAGTAACATAACAGTGAATCAGTAACACAACAGTGAATCAGTAACACAACAGTGAATCAGTAACACAACAGTGAATCTGTAACACAACAGTGAATCAGTAACATCACACTGTGATAAGCAAAACACTTTCATCTTTAAAACGTGTTACAATTTCAACAGTGAATCAAATAGCTTTTAAAAGTATAATAAAACTAATATATTTAAATGAAAAATATTGGCGAGCAGGAATTTGTAAGTTATATGTTGAACTAAAATTGTAGCAATAAATAATTTTTTTAAATGTAATTCCCTTATGGAGAATTAACCATAAGGAGATTATGGTTAATTTCCTTATGGTTAATTCTCGTTTATAAAAATTGGAAATTTACGAGTACCTTCTATAAAACTAAGTCTGCCAAAGTAATTAATTGCCCAGCCTGATATGTAAAACTCCGATTGCTTTCTTTGGTACTTCAAACACAATACTGCTTCCTTCAGTTTCAGATTCTCATAATGGGTCTACAATATTTATGAAAGGTAAAATAAATCAATAGTGGGCGTCTAAAAAAATATTTAAACTCTTAAATATTTACTAAAATATTTATAACGTTCACTTATAAAAAAGTGTTAGTTTAAATAATTGAAATGGAAGATCAAGTTGCTTAAAATATAAATTAAGACACCAAACAATTTAATATTATATTTACATCAGCTACATTTAATATTACTAAAACTAATATTTACATCGGCTACATTTAATATTACTAAAACTAATATTTACATCGGCTACATTTAATATTACTAAAACTAATATTTACATCGGCTACATTTAATATTACTAAAACTAATATTTACATCGGCTACATTTAATATTACTAAAACTAATATTTACATCGGCTACATTTAATATTACTAAAACTAATATTTACATCGGCTACATTTAATATTACTGAAACTAATATTTATATCGGCTACATTTAATATTACTAAAACTAATATTTACATCGGCTACATTTAATATTACTAAAACTAATATTAAATCGGCTACATTTAATATTACTAAAACTAATATTTACATCGGCTACATTTAATATTACTAAAACTAATATTTACATCGGCTACATTTAATATTACTAAAACTAATATTTACATCGGCTACATTTAATATTACTAAAAATAATATTTACATCGGCTACATTTAATATTTCTAAAACTAATATTTACATCGGCTACATTTAATATTACTAAAACTAATATTTACATCGGCTACATTTATTTTGGCAGTTACATTATTGAGGATGGCGTTATGTTGTTGAGGCCGTTGAAGTAATGTGCTAGATACTTCAAATACTTCACATTCAAGTCGGTTCAGTTTGACGTAGAAACGAAAGTTTGGCTTGTTATCTGTAAAGAGGCAGGATTAAGACTTGAGATAAACCATTGAGGAAAGGACGGAACAGCCTAAGACCACATAAATATAAATCACAGTATTTGTTTGACCCATATGTGAGCACACAAAAATAAAACAAACCAATATTTGAACTTAGTTGAATTCATTTCTTACGTTGAAAAATATTTGCTACTGACAGTCTACCATAGTCTAACAAACTTAAACCCAAAATATAATATTAGCAGCATCAATTGTAAAGGTAGAGTGGGATTATTAGCAATTTTTAAGATAAAGAACTATACTAAAGGGAAGATAGGTATAGAACGTAACCCTTAACGTTCTTCCTCTCAACATCCAGTGCATGTATCATTGTTTTATCTATTGATGCACTGGATTAGTGCAAGCGCCGTGACATCTTGACAGTAAGCAATCAGCATGCAGTACCTATGGGAGGCGTTATCTACCTGCCAAACTGAATTCTATGAAAACGGATCTAATTTTTATGATTTTCAATCACTATCTTTTTCAGAAATGTTTTAAAATACATGTTCAATATCATACAGCCATCTAATTGAATCTTCGTTCAATTAAACCTGGAGCTTGTAGCCATCAGTTATACGTGGAGTTTTATATAAGTACATTCAATAAAATTACTTAATAAATACATATTAAAATTTTTTATTTTTTTTACCGATTGTATTTCACATGGTTTATACCTATGTTCTGGTTTTCCTACAACAGCATTGTCTGCATTGCCAATTTAAAAAAAATTGTGTTTACATACCAACATTTTAGCCTAAGATTAGAAATATATAACTTACGTTACATTCATTAACTGTATGCAATACTAGAACAACGAACCTAGTTTAAAAATGTTAAAATTCAAGTAATATTTTACTATTTCTGGTTGAAAATATGTATACAAAACATATTTTATACATTAAAAAATAAAATAAAATGCATACTATATGAAAGTCAAGTTCAGAGTGTAATAAATAATCCAGTGACATATAATGTAAAATCAAATGAAATAAAATAATCCTTGATAGTACGGACTATAAAATGTGGTACAATAAACTTAAGCTAATACATGGATATTATAGTTATATTAAAACGTTTAGATGTGTCATTTACTATGTGACGTTGGTTTAATATTATGTCGTATTGCAATGTTATTTATTTCAAACGCTGAAAAATATATAGAACCAAAAGCTTTTAAGACAGTAATTCCAAGTCTCCGTCTTAGAGATACAAGTGGTCCTCGTGGTGTGATAAGTTTGTCAGAGATAGAGATAGTGAGAGACAATTGGAGTGATTTACAGTTTACATTCGGTTGTCACGGGAACGAGTACTCGAGGATCTATGCTCGTGTCAACTTGGTAATATAGTATGTTTGTGAACTAAATGTAATCTATCTTTTCATCACTTACTATTATGAAGCATTTATTTTAAATAAAATTATTCTCAATAGTTAAAATGTCTTCACTATATTATTTCACATTGTGAACTTGTTATAATATTTTTCAGGAAAAAATTAAAATATTGTAACTACTACCGACTTCTTCACGTATTTGATACAAATTATCTTTTACACTTATAAGTATAATTGTTAAGCAAATGAATGGTGTATTCGTAGTGAGACAGGGGCTTAAGTTGAAATTGGTTAGAAAGCCTGTAGGTAGATAAAATGAATACATATTCATTTTAATTATTTCCAAAATGTATTCAAAATATATTTATATCGTATAATTCAATGTAATTATAAGATCAAAAGGAGGGGACACAAAATCGATAAAAGCTTAATTACACATTACAAAGTTTTTACAATACATGATGCACCCAATTTTGACATTAAAAACATTTTGGCATAAATAGGATTTTCCTTAGGTAACCAAACATGTTTGAAGTGTCCATAAAATTCCTCTAAATATAAACGATATGTCTGCAGGCTACAAATATGAATGTTATGCTTATTGGACTTAGGTGACTTCAAATAAGCTTATATTGTCTGAGGTTGACAAAGATTTACTAAGTGAAAGGCCAAAGACAATAAATGAACATTAAAAAAAAGATATTTAGGCAATGTATATGTTTAGTTAATATTGAAAATACAGCACATAACTATAGAAAGCCAATCAAATTCGTATTAGTCAGGCTTATTTTAAATGTAGGTGTATGTAGAGAAAGCCTATGGCGTATATAAATCAAATGTATCCCTATTTTTAAGTGCTAATTCAAACAGGGTTTGGTAATGAAAAAACTACGATTGTTTTAGTTCATAAAAAGCAGAATGTCTACCTGATATCTGCAACTTAGTTAAAGCCAATAATGTTAAAGTCAAAGGATGTTTTAGTTCATAGAAAGCAGAATGTTTACCTGATATCTGCAACTTAGTTAAAGCCAATAATGTTAAAGTCAAAGGATGTATTAGTTCATAAAAAGCAGAATGGGTATCTGATATCTGCAACTTAGTTAA
Source organism: Stictocephala bisonia (assembly GCA_035578905.1). Taxonomy (NCBI): domain Eukaryota; kingdom Metazoa; phylum Arthropoda; class Insecta; order Hemiptera; family Membracidae; genus Stictocephala; species Stictocephala bisonia. The sequence continues at coordinate 1,119,575 of JAQJVL010000299.1, forward strand.
AGCCAATAATGTTAAAGTTAAAGGATTTTTTTATAACTGTTGAATTCATGAGTTAGAAGCCCTTCTCTAACACTTAAAGTAGGGACCAACGACCTAAGATTGACTTCTGAACCATCACCAGTGACTGGGCAGACGGGACTCTCCAATGGTAGCCCACCATAGGAACAGACACGTCGATGTTGCTAGACGCCGCTATTTTGAGATAACGTCGGAACGCTAAGGTTAAGGCCTCTAGCAATCTAATGTATACAATATAATGTTCATGTTTACATATTTATGGATATATAATGGTCACTCTTAATATAGTTTAATGTTTATTGTATTATATAAATTATCGATCAGCATACAATTTATTATCTTTTGAGCGTTTAGTAGTTCCTTACATTTTGAACGTGTTAATAGTCAACAATGAAATTTAGAGACCAAAATCTGTTTGAACGGCTTCGGTAAAGAGCTGCTTTGTTCAATAAAAGTATGGAAATAAATCCCAATTCATTACTTTTAAAATAATATTGATAGTGCATTGAAACGTTTAGCTAATTTTTATTTATATGCATCGCCTAAGGACATTAATTAGCGGTTTGTCTTAATGACCAAAGCATCATTATTTTTCATAGAAAATTTTGCAATTAGATCTTGGGTAAACTTATAATTCGTAAGATTACTTCATTTTGATATAAACAATAATTCTCTAGAAAGTTAAAAAAATCATAAAACCGCTGAAACATATTCATGCAATCAAATGTTATGTGAATTTGACTTAGTGCAGTTGGGGAGGTCATTGTTATCGTTTTATCAAAAAGTAATTATATCAGAGCTGTTAAAACACAGAGTTTATGATCTTAAAATCCATAAAATCGTGTCATTAAAGTGGTTTATCTGTTAATTTCTTCTCTGTCACAATTGCAACTTAGCGTGTTTGGAACTAACATTTTTCCATTGAATCACACGCGAAACACACTAAAATATAAATCCTGGCGATGGCAACCAATGGGTTCTCACGGTAGATTTTATAATATTACCTAACTTGCCTTTCAGTATCAACAGTAATCTTTGTCCATAAATCGTAAAATATAAAATCAGGCTAATCTCTTGAACTCTCAGACGCCAAACTACCTTTTCTCAGATTTCATCTTTATGCGATTGAAATGTACGTGTTTTTTTAGTTGTACGTTTGAAATTCGTTTCTATTAAATATTATATATTAGTCAAGCAAATATTGTGGTTATGTAACATTTAGTATCATCGCTGAAGCAGATTGCATCAACTCTTACAGCAGTTCATTGTGTAACTAAAATGTTATAGTTACTCAAAAGAGTTCCTATAGTTTGAAATACGAGGGACTGTTTCAAGTAATATTCAATATTCAGATCATTTACTGTAGTATGAAAATAAGTATTGTTGCTTATTTCCTTAAGTAAACACCTACTTTGCTTTGAATTTACTGTAAGTACTTATGATTTTAAATTATAAATAATTTGAATATTCTTTGTCGAACCCATAACAATGTATAACTTCGTAATTCCAAATACAACAGACGTACACTATATAAAACTGCAAAGTCTAGGTCATGAGGTTGTGTTGAATGCATGCCGCAAATAGCAAAGTTCAAGCTTAGCTAAGAATAAAGAATATTAAACTTTTTTATTGGAACATAAGATTTTCAATGTTTTCCGCAGTTTTTCTCAAATATTTAACTTGCTTTTTAAATAAATTTAATACTTATCTTCAAACAATTACAATACAAAAAATTGTATCTAAGACGCATTAAGCCACTTAAACAGTTCATTCTTGCACAACATGGGATAAATGTGAGTGTATCAAGTTAAAAATACATATACGTTCTGAAATATAGAAATTCTTTTTAATACCCTAATATATCAAGTGTATCTTGGCTTGAAGATGTCTTTGTAAGATCAGTATGTTAATAAAGGCTATAATTAGTTCTTACGGACAGACCTTTCTAGGTATCTACCTGACAACATTGAGTATTTGTCATGTAAGAACAGTGTGTTAATAAAGGCTATTAATAGTTCTTACGGACAGACCTTTCTAGGTATCTACCTGACAACATTGAGTATTGGTCATGTAAGAACAGTGTGTTAATAAAGGCTATTAATAGTTCTTACGGACAGACCTTTCTAGGTATCTACCTGACAACATTGAAGATTGGTCACGTAAGATCAGTGTGTTAATAAAGGATATTAATAGTTCTTACGGACAGACCTTTATAGGTATCTATCTACCTGACAACATTGAGTATTGGTCATGTAAGAGCACTATGCTTGTATTTATTAGCATTATATGACATCGAAACTACTATCTTCCAGTTATCACAATAGAATGCGTTTTTCATATTCAAATAGAAACTATATTAATTAATTTAACATTTTAAAACAATAACAACACAAATCTGTTATGTTATATAATCACAAAAGTTAACCATATTAAAATTTTTACATAGAACATTTATTCAGTTTTGTATTGTTTTTTGAGTTAGCCAACTTACAACTGTGACAAATATGTGTACATAATTTGACTTTATTTTGTAAAAGAATTGATTGTGTATACATTTATGTACATCTTACATTATAAATCTTTGCTGTGTTATAATTATAAATACTGTTATAATCAATGATTTGTAAACAGTACAACAACTATATCGAGTTCGTAAAAACTGTATATAAATGTTAATTTTTACTTCATGAATAGATATTAAAACCTAATTGATTATTAATTGAAATGAAAATGTAAAAAAAAAAAAACATATTCATTAAACTAAATTATTATTCAATGGGTATTGTTCAAATAAATAATGATAAAACTATTCAAAACAAATAGCATGTTCATTACTCTTTGTCTTAACTTTTTTGTTACAAAATAAATTTCAGGATAAAATACGGTAGAAGGAAGATGTAGGTCCATGATTAGTGGCTAGCGTCACAGATGTCGATGAGAGCAAGTGATATATCCTGTAGCACGTGACTTGTGGTTAGTTGGCAATTTGTCGGATGTCACTGGACAAGAACCTGGGTATCACAGTTAGTGATATACTGCACTAAGGTATGTTACAGAGATCGAAGAGAGCAAGTAATATATCCTGTAGCAGGTGACTTGTGGTTAGTTGGCAATTTGTCAGACGTCACTGGCCAAGAACCTGGGAATCACAGTTAGTGATATACTGCACTAAGGTATGTTACAGAGATCGAACAGAGCAAGTGATATATCCTGTAGCACGTGACTAGTGGTCAGTTGGCAATTTGTCAGATGTCACTGGACAAGAACCTGGGTATCACAGTTAGTAATATACTGCACTAAGGTTTGTTACAGAGATCGAAGAGAGCACAGTTAGTGATATACCGTACTAAGATATGTTACAGATGTCGATGAGAGCAAGTGATAATAAATCCTATAGCAGAAGACTTGTGGTTAGCTAACGATTTGTCGGATGATACTGGATGAACCCCAGGTGACACACTTTGTGATATACTGCAGTAAATTGTTATACAGACGTCAATGAGAGCAAGTGATTATCTTGTAGAATGTGACTTATCGTTAGCTAGCAATATATCAGATGACACTGAAAATTAACTTTGGTGACACACTTAGTGATATACTGTAGTACAATATGTTACAGAAGTCAATGAGAGCAAGTGATTATCTTGTAGAATGTACCTTGTCGTTAGCTAGCAATGTATTGGATGACACTGAAAAACAACCTTGGTGGTAAACTTTGTGATATACGGTAGTAAAGTATGTTACAGAAGTCAATGAGAGCATGTGATTATCTTGTAGCATGTAGCTTGTCGTTGGCTAGCAATATATCGGATAAAACTGAAAAACAACCTTGGTGGCAAACTTAGTGATATACTGTAGTAAAGTATGTTACAGAAGTCAATGAGAGCAAGTGATTATCTTGTAGAATGTACCTTGTCGTTAGCTAGCAATATATTGGATGACACTGAAAAACAACCTTGGTGGCAAACTTAGAGATATACTGTGGTAAAGTATGTTACAGAAATCAATGAGAGGAAGTGATTATCTTGTAGAATGTACCTTGTCATTAGCTAGCAATATATTGGATGACACTGAAAAACAACCTTGGTGGCAAACTTAGTGATATACTGTGGTAAAGTATGTTACAGAAGTCAATGAGAGCAAGTGATTATCTTGTAGAATGTACCTTGTCGTTAGCTAGCAATATATTTGATGACACTGAAAAACAACCTTGGTGGCAAACTTAGTGATATACTGTGGTAAAGTATGTTACAGAAATCAACGAGAGCAAGTGATTATCTTGTAGAATGTACCTTGTCATTAGCTAGCAATATATCGGATAACACTGAAAAACAACCTTGGTGGCAAACTTAGTGATATACTGTAGTAAAGTATGTTACAGAAGTCAATGAGACCAAGTGATTATCTTGTAGAATGTACCTTGTCGTTAGCTAGCAATATATTAGATGACACTGAAAAACAACCTTGGTGGCAAACTTAGTGATATACTGTGGTAAAGTATGTTACAGAAGTCAATGAGAGCAAGTGATTATCTTGTAGAATGTACCTTGTAGTTAGCTAGCAATATATTTGATGACACTGAAAAACAACCTTGGTGGCAAACTTAGTGATATACTGTGGTAAAGTATGTTACAGAAATCAATGAGAGCAAGTGATTATCTTGTAGAATGTACCTTGTCATTAGCTAGCAATATATCGGATAACACTGAGAAACAACCTTGGTGGCAAACTTAGTGATATACTGTAGTAAAGTATGTTACAGAAGTCAATGAGACCAAGTGATTATCTTGTAGAATGTACCTTGTCGTTAGCTAGCAATATATTAGATGACACTGAAAAACAACCTTGGTGGCAAACTTAGTGATATACTGTGGTAAAGTATGTTACAGAAATCAATGAGAGCAAGTGATTATCTTGTAGAATGTACCTTGTCGTTAGCTAGCAATATATCGGATAACACTGAAAAACAACCTTGGTGGCAAACTTAGTGATATACTGTAGTAAAGTGTGTTACAGAAGTCAATGAGAGCAAGTGATTATCTTGTAGAAGGTGACTTGTCGTTAGCTAGCAATATATTGGATGACACTGAAAAAAAACCTTAGTGGCAAACTTAGTGATATACTGTGGTAAAGTATGTTACAGAAGTCAATGAGAGCAAGTGATTATCTTGTAGAATGTAGCTTGTCGTTAGCTAGCAATATATCGGATAACACTGAAAAACAACCTTGGTGGCAAACTTAGTGATATACTGTAGTAAAGTATGTTATAGAAGTCAATGAGAGCAAGTGATTATCTTGTTGAAGGCAACTTGTTGTTAGCTAGCAATATGTCGGATGACACTGAAAACAATCTTGGTGACAAACTTAGTTATATACTGTAGTAAAGTATGTTACAGAAGTCAATGAGAGCAAGTGATTATCTTGTAGAAGGTGACTAGTCGTTAGCTAGCAATATGTCGGATAACACTAAAAAACAACCTTGGTGGCAAACTTAGTGATATACTATAGTAACGTATGTTACAGAAGTCAATGAGAGCAAGTGATTATATTGTAGAAAGTGACATGTCGTTAGCTAGCAATATGTCGGTTAACACTGAAAAACAACCTTGGTGGCAAACTTAGTGATATACTGTAGTAAAGTATGTTACAGAAGTCAATGAGAGCAAGTGATTATCTTGTAGAATGTACCTTGTCGCTAGCTAGCAATATATCGGATAACACTGAAAAACAACCTTGGTGGCAAACTTAGTGATATACTGTAGTAAAGTATGTTATAGAAGTCAATGAGAGCAAGTGATTATCTTGTAGAATGTAGCTTGTCGTTAGCTAGCAATATATCAGATGACACTAGACAAGAACCTTGGTGACAAACTTAGTGATATACTGTAGTAAAGTATTATACAGAAGTCAATGAGAGCAAGTGATTGTCTTGTAGAATGTACCTTGTCGTTAGCTAGCAATATATCGGATAACACTGAAAAACAACCTTGGTGGCAAACTTAGTGATATACTGTAGTAAAGTATGTTACAGAAGTCAATGAGAGCAAGTGATTATCTTGTAGAAAGTGACTTGTCGTTAGCTAGCAATATGTCGAATAACACTGAAAAACAACCTTGGTGGCAAACTTAGTGATATACTGTAGTAAAGTATGTTACAGAAGTCAATGAGAGCAAGTGATTATCTTGTAGAATGTAGCTTGTCGTTAGCTAGCAATATATCGGATAACACTGAAAAACAACCTTGGTGGCAAACTTAGTGATATACTGTAGTAAAGTATGTTACAGAAGTCAATGAGAGCAAGTGATTATCTTGTAGAATGTACCTTGTCATTAGCTAGCAATATATCGGATAACTCTGAAAAACAACCTTGGTGGCAAACTTAGTGATATACTGTAGTAAAGTATGTTACAGAATTCAATGAGAACAAGTGATTATCTTGTAGAAGGTGACTTGTCGTTAGCTAGCAATATGTCGGATGACACTGAAAACAACCTTGGTGGCAAACTTTTGTGATATACTGTAGTAAAGTATGTCACAGATGTCAATGAGAGCAAGTGATTATCTTGTAGAAGGTGACTTGTCGTTAGTTAGCAATATATCGGATGACACTGCACAAGAGCCTGGGTGTCATAGTGATATGCTGTAGTAAAGTATGTTACAGAAGTCAATGAGAGCAAGTGATTATCTTGTAGAATGTACCTTGTCGTTAGCTAGCAATATATCGGATAACACTGAAAAACAACCTTGGTGGCAAACTTAGTGATATACAGTGGTAAAGTATGTTACAGAAGTCAATGAGAGCAAGTGATTATCTTGTAGAATGTACCTTGTCGTTAGCTAGCAATATATCGTATAACACTGAAAAACAACCTTGGTGGCAAACTTAGTGATATACTGTAGTAAAGTATGTCACAGATGTCAATGAGAGCAAGTGATTATCTTGTAGAAGGTGACTTGTCGTTAGCTAGCAATATGTCGGACGACACTGAAAACAACCTTGGTGGCAAACTTTTGTGATATACTGTAGTAAAGTATGTTACAGAAGTCAATGAGTGCAAGTGGTTATCTTGTAGAAGGTGACTTGTCGTTAGCTAGCAATATATCGGATGACACTGCACAAGAGTTTGGGTGTCATAGTGATATACTGCAGTATGGTATCAGCACTAAAATAATGTATACATTGATAATTTCTTATCTTATTACATGTAGTTAAGTCTTTATAAGATTAGGATTATCGATATCACTTAGAAAATAATTATTTAGCTTGCAAATACTTTAGGATTTATTTAGTATACCTTAATTTTAGGCTATTAAACGTTGTACAGAAAAGGTGTATGTAAAACGTCGTAAAAAATTTAAACAACATTTAAATAGTTTGATTTACGCTCCTTCAGTAAATGTATTCCACATTCAAAAACACATTTATTCAAACAATAATGTACATTAAATGTACATATTAATCCCAAATCATCATATTAATGCGTAGGAATCAGTATTAAAATCATATTTAAAAAATTCATGTTAAAAAAATAATAATTTTTTTTAATTTAAAGAATAAAATGTTTTTGTCATGTTAAAAAGAAAATTTAAAAACTATATGGCTTTTAAACATTCTACTTTCTTTAAACTATTTTACTTGACATTTGCAGCCGAGGATGCAATCAATGATTCTACTCTGATACAGCAATCTCCATAATACATTGAGTAATATACATTAGAACCCCAATAAATATTAATAAATTAACTAATAATTACATAAAAATACGAAAATATAAATATAAAATATGACACAAAAACATACACGCAAACTATTCAGAATATAACTATATACTATTTAATCTATTAATAAACTACGGTACAATACATCATAAACTACATGAAAAAAAACTTTGCAATATAAACTATAACAATTTCAAATAACAATAACGAAGAATCAACAATAATAACAACAGAGGATAACAGAATCCAACAAACAAGATAGATTTACATAACGGTAAAAAGTACATATCTCAGATATCATAACAAATTATACTGCTTTAATTTAATTTTCAATCTATGTTTACTTTCATACAAAATTGAATTGTCATAGTGTAATATTAGTTTGTTGTATCCTTTTGGACCAATATAGTAACTCTGATTTCTAAAGTTTTACTTTGTCTAATTATGTTTCTGGATTTAAAAAAACATATACAACGGGTTACTCTGTTACTTTCCTGTAGTGAGAATAGATTTATGTATTTGTGGATGAACATAAGTAGACCAATCCTATATAGTTGATGAAAATTCATTAATTTTCTATCAAAGAAAATAAGTAATCAGGTCCATTTGCCTAAAATTATATACAGTGCGTACAGCATGCCTCTGACTCATTACTACATGTTGGAGAATTGTGGGGTAGGTACCACCATAGTGACTATTTTTACTCTCATATATATTTTACACCATATCTAATTTTACTCTCAAAACATGTTTTTTAAATTTGTTTAGGTATTTATTTTCACATATTTCCTTAAGTTATAAAATGAATAATTAATGTTTCTGAACTCTTTATTTAAGTAACTAACTTGGTAGTCCCATTTTAAATGTTTATCAATATATAGACCTAAATATTTAACATAGTATACAACATCTATGGCACTACAAGTACATTGATAGAGACAATGGTGTTCAAGGTAGTGTAAATTGAACCTGGTTGTCAAATATTCCGTTGGTTCAACCAAGTACAAAAAATATGACACATTTAGATCCATACTAATAGTTTCATGAAAACACACATAACTATTTATATACATAGATATAGTTTTCAATATCAATAGCGTTGAAAATATGTTTCTTTCGTGGTAAATAAAATCAAATTCACTATTAGTAACGAGTCATTTTATAAATATTATTTAATTTATATCAAAGCAAATATCACATTATTTTCCAAATTCCTCACCAAAATAATAAATACATTAACTACTTGTTTTTAATTACTATGTTCGTAACATTAGTTTCTATGGAAGAATTCAAAATTTTGCCTATTTTTATAGGTACATGCTCAAAAAGCAATCATTTAGTTGCGTTTAGTTTTTTAAGGGGAAAGGAAGCCTCTGAGGCCATTCCTAGATTGCACTTCAACCTGTGTTTTATTGTGCCACAATGTTATCTACTAGAATGGTTTACCTATTTCGAGCGACTTAGCCAGCGCTAAATATGTTACCATTCCTTCTTTCGTTAACTCAACCCCGAAAGTTTTCGTTCTCCTGAGCTCCCGAGCTACACACTCAGTGACAGCTGTTTGGCATACTGTTCATATCTAGTGATTATAAAAGTGAACAAGCACTTTTGTCTGTACTTGTTTTATATTAAGTCTAAGTTTGTATAGAGGAACTTTAGAGATATTAAATATGAAAATTAATTCTCTGAGTTGTATTTGAAATAGTTTATTTTATGATACCTATTGGAAACGGAGTAATTATTATAATACGTTTAAAACCCAATATTTTATATTGGTCGTTAATTATGAAAGAAATCGAATATTTTTTCAAGCAAGGCTAATATTTGTGGAAGTCGACTTTAGCTAAGCTACTTATGCCTATTTACCTATCGTGACAATAAATAGTTATCATTAATCGATTTATAATTGAAATTCAGATTATTACAGTATTATGAATTAGTATCTGTTGCAAAGCCTAAACCATTAAAGTGTGTTGATGTACATTAAAATACATGAGAGTTAATACAAAAACGTAATATTAACCTACAATCCGAACTTTCTGGAATCTTAAAATGTCTTGGTTGTAGCATATTATACTAAATGCTCTTTTATAGTTATTCAGTGATTTTGTTGGTCCCAATGATCATAGAAATAATACTGATACAGTTTGAAGTTATTAAAACTATCAACCCGGTAAACTCAGTACTTTGATTGCTAAGCAACAGTTGGTAGCTGAATCAATGGAGGTGTATTTAGAAAAGCGTTTTGTTGGTTAAAGATGAATCTTTTATCAAAAATAACTGAGACCACAATAAAAATAAATGTTAAGAAATGTTGGTATACCAAACAGAATTTTAATTGTATGTAACTGTAGGAAATATGTTAGATTGCATAGTGAGTATAAAATTATACTGAGTGAAACATCTTTTAATTCATATATTTGATCAAACATTCATGACCCTCCTCCTGGCAAGCATTGTTGGTTTACACTATCTACAACCATTTATGAAAAAACAAAACAGAGGCAATCAAACTGTACGCTGACCTCATTTACAAAGGAATCATTCATAACACGATAATTAAATAAAAATTAGTAAATTAGCTTTAAATGCCAATACAAGACATTTTAGAAATAAACCCTCAGAACAATCCTAACGCAACTTCGAAAAAGAATGTATAGTTTCGTTCGTTTCTATATTTAGATAACTCCTTTACATTACAACTGAATGATCAAACAGCGTAAATTTCTATTTCTAGTTTTTATGTTTTATTTAATATATCCCCTTTACATTTGTTCTACTATACTTAAAGATTGAGCAAGAGTTATACTGTTTTATCGGTGATCAAAAGTTAATTTTACTTATAATAAAAAACAATACAACCTGAATACATTTAATGAGTTGAAATATTCACTTGATTTTTTGAAGGAAAGCCAAGTAAATCTTCTGAAAAGTAAAAATATTGTTAGATTTACAGTTACATATTATCCTCCAGAGAGTGTAAAATAGAATAAAATTAATAATATATCACATTTTAACACTTTCCTCGCACTTTTTGTCCATTTCAACTTCATTGAAGATAGACAGGTTATAACAGTATAGACAAATCAAATTTCATATCCAATATTTTCACATCTGGTGTCAAATTCTCAAAATATAAGATTTGGTGGAATTTATCTGCATAGTTATACAGTTTTTTAAAACGTAAGTTTCTAGTAAGAGTTTATTTCTAAGTCAATTGTACATTTAGATTATTCTAAAAGGTACAAGGTTCTAAATGTAACCATTTATAAATCTCAAAAATGTTACATTGTACAAACGGAAAGTTATTTAAATATAATATACTGTGAGCATATTAAAACTTTGACAAATTCACGGAATACAAAATAGTATTCTGATCATCTTAATATTCTGGTTATACTTACACAAATATTTAAACAAATCTTGAACTATCACACACGTTCTAACAACGTAATTAACTGACCTTATAATGTCTTGAAATTGATAAAAGTGAAATGAAGAGTCCAGATTTAATACTTAATAAGAAAGACATAGAATTGTTTATTCAAGCTCAAAAATTCGACCAAATTATACATGTAAAAAGTTAAAATACAAATTATATATGTAAAAAGTTAAGTTTGATATGAAAGTTCATTTCTTTTTGTTTTTTAATCTTGAATATAACTGATAGGTGCGTCAGTGAAATTGAAATAACCACAGTAAAAATAAATACAATAACGTATTAAAAGGTAATATATTATTAGTATTTTTTATTATGTTAAACATTTTCAGACATAATTTTTAGGGAGTTAAAATTTACCCACTATAATCGAATACAAGAAAAATGTTAAAAGGTAATATAAAACTAATACTGTTATTACATTTACATTAATCATATTATGATAGACATATCCATTTTAGTAAAAGATAATTACAAACGTATGAAGTATATTTGATGTAAAGCTGATACTATTGTTACAATATTTTTTAAGGTAGTTTTTTCTATTGCAAAAATATAAATAAAAAGTTATGAATTTCTTATAGTTTTATAAAATATAATTTATTTTAATAAATACTGACGCTACATAATATTGATAGTCAACCATGTACAAAACAAGTAATTTCACAGGCAACAATCCTTATTTATTGACACCACTGTCCTGCCAAGTGGCAGAGCACGTAAGCACACAACAATCTGTTAATTTTTACGGTTAATATTGCGTGACTGACCTTGCATTCACTCCATGCATGACATTATGTTAACTGACGAATAAATGTCTTTTCTTCAAGGTTTTACAAAGCAATAAATTATAACTTAAACAATTATTACGTTTGTACCATGGATAAATTAAAATAATTTAATTTCCTATCGTGTTATACCATGAGATATATTCAGATTTAGTCATCATACTCTTAACGTGTTAACATTGAATTAAACTAATACTCATAAATTAAGAAATGGTACATTAAGCAAATAACGATAAAAGGTTTAAGGTTTAAGTTTAAACCTGTAACTAATCACTTATGTGTTTGGTAATCAAGAGACGATAAGCTACCATTTCACTTTCAAAATGTAAATTAGTATTTATACCCTCTTTATTTTCGTGTTACTTGTCAACCTTCTTGAATTGATCACCAATGCCAGACTCACATTGGTTAGACCAAGCTCTAGAAGGGTATATAGAATATGGCTTACTCAACTTCCTCACTAATTCTAAGTTAAACGCTTCCACTGGAATAATTATTCCCAACCCTTGTTTTTTATAACTATTGCACATATTACATGATAATATCTTTATGAAAGCTCTGTTTATAGTATGTTCAATGCCAGTGTTCTTTAAGGGAGGGTGCCAATGTGATCGCTAAATAATGGCGTCAAGCAACATCAAAACCAAAATATTTATTTGTAGTAGAAAATGTTTACAATTGTATCACAAAGGTTCAATATATATATGTAATAGTACGTGTATGGGTGGGTGTGTGGGTCGATTATGCTATATTAATAGCACCGTACGTGTATGAGTGGGCGGGCGGGTTAATGCCACTGTACGTGTATGGGTGGGTGGGTGGGTTAATGCCACTGTTCGTGTATGGGTGGGCGGATGAGTACCACTGTACATGTATGGGTGGGTGGGTTAATGCCACTGTACGTGCATGGGTGGGCGGGTGAATACCACTGTACGTGTATGGGTGGGTGGGTTAATGCCACTGTATGTGTATGGGTTGGTGGGTGGGTTAATGCCACTGTACCTGTATGGGTGGGCAGGTGGGTCAATAACACTGTTCGTGTAAGGGTGGGTGGGTTAATACCATTGTACGTATATGGGTGGGCGGGTGAATACCACTGTACTTGTATGGGTGGGTGGGTTAATGCCACTGTACGTGTATTGGCTAACGGGTTAAATAACTGACTTGACCATGTATATATATATATATACAATTAAAGTTACTGTAAACGAATGTAAGTTTAAGTTAATCTAATTAAAATAGCAAATATTTATAAACGTGGCTAAAATAATAAATGTCGTCTTTATTCTTAATCCTTATTATTCACCTATTAAGAATTCCTCTACAGAGTAAAAAGCTCAAACTAGTTAAAAGTGTTGCAGGTATGTTTTAAATTTCTTTAATTTTTTTTGATTTTATATTAATTGGCAGTTTATTTAATAATTCTGGCAACATATTTTGGGGAAGGGAAGGAGTTAGTTCTAATTTCAATATCTTATATTATATTTATGCGTTTTTGAGCCGATTTGAAAATTAGCAAATTTAAATTTGTAGAATATTAAGATTTCATGTATATATACAGAGATTATAAAGTTAAAATTTGAAGTGATTTGAACATTGCTTTATATGAAGTTGTTCTATTCACACCAGCCATTATAGGGATTGCTCTCTTCTGTAAACGAAACACTCTCAATAAAGAAGTACGGGATGGAGATCCCCATTGTATTTTACCGTATCTCAATCTAGATTATGTAAGTGAACTATAGATAAGTCTCATAATAAAAATGTTATTTAATTTAGAAAAAGATACTCAATAAACATAGTAGTGATGGTAATTTTGAACAAATGCTGTCAATGTATGGAGTTCACCTGAATTTTTTATCGAACGTTAGACCAAAATATTTCTTTTCAGTTTATCGAAAGCGTGGCAGTTCCTTGGATGGGTTCTGACCTTCCACGCAGCCAACCAGTCCCCACCCTCAACAATACATTATATAGTAACGTTGATCACACTCCCCATGCCCACTCCTACATGTGCAGTGATAATGTCCCGCTGAACCCACAGACACTGGTACACGTACGGAAGTCACCTGTAAACCGACGTTCCTCAGGTTAAGTGTTATAGAGGGTTTATTTCCCCTAACCACGCCTCCTTAACTGACACCTCCTTTAAATTTATTGCTATGTTTCAACCATATGCCGGATACTATAAATATATATGAAATTTAAACGTGAAAAGTACACAAATCTACGTATACTAAAATGTTCAAGCATACTTAGATACTCCGTCTAAGTATACTTGAACGGACGGTATACTACCAACAGTGATACTTTTTTGTAACCCAAAAAGGCAATACTCCTTTTTATGGATAGTACAACAAGTTAAGGAGGCCGTTTTTCAAACGTCCAAGCCACCCTGAAAAGTCGATACCAATTCAATTATATAGTCGGTGAGCTTAAACATGCTTTTCTATTTCAACTGTACGATTCGTTTTTATTATTACTATGCATTGACACTGTATGATCATGAAAGTTCATTCTAGTGGACATTGACACTATATGATCATGAAAGTGGACCATAAGTTTATATTATGAGTTTTACATGTTAAATCATCAAGCAGGACATTTTAAGTTCCACATACTTTTTATTATATTCCATGAAATTATTATTATAATATTTTACTGTTTTACACAATATTGTATTTTTTAGAATATTTTATTACAAAATATTCAATTTTGTACTAAAAGCCAACTTATGGCCCACAAGAATTCCTTTCAAACGACACTTCAAGAGTTACGATAAGATTGTTGTTACGAACGGATCGTTGAGATATAAACCTACATTTTTGGCGTTTTTCGAGGAGGAAAACGGCTAACTTATTTTTCTATAATTTACCATAGATAGTGGGTTATATGAAAAATTAAAATGTCGTTGTTCTGTAATTCATGACCTGCATGTACTCCATCACGAAATGAACAAATGAGGCATGCTCAGAATGTAAAAATAAACAACTTGCTGTTTTTATAAGGTAAAACTCGATTCATTGTACGTAACTTTAGGCATTGCATACAACCAATGAAACACCAACTGTTTCAGGGCAACAATTATCTGGTAGCTGATTAAAATCTGCTATAAGTTTAAGTTTAAAGACTTTATTTTAATTTAAGGCACCACTTGTTTAGAGTGTTTCCGATTTTTAGAAAAATTGTTTTATTTCAGCACTCATCTAATTAATATTTCAAATTATAATACAGTTCGCTTTATTCATCAACAAATGCAATATATAAAAGTTTCGAAATGCAAAGCCATTTATTTACCATTTATTCTAATTGCCAGAATAACTTCATTGTTATTGTTTTCTGTAAAGGCGAATGATACGATTGCCGCCACTTTACTTTTTAAATAGTCATGTTTTGCGTTCATGTCCTAGTCCCAATATTCATTCTTCAGTGTTTTTATTATAAATTTAATTAGTATAAAGTAATATGTGTTATTAAATGGCCAAATGTCTGTAAATCTCAGAGTAGAATATGGATTACTAAAGAGTTCAAATTTGGAATTCGTTCTTTTTATATTAGAATATTGTTGGACAAAAATATAATTTTAATTTTAATGAGTTCCTTGAACATTAGGTTGAAGTACTATATTTTTGAAACCATGTAGGTTACAAAATTGTGTGCTTTATTTTGACATCTGTGTTTTCTACAATTACTATACTTTTAATATTTTTTAAGTCAGCATAAAATTTATCAAACAGTTAAAATCTGCAATGATTTAACAGTTTTGAAGTTCTTTCTTTAATCTTTGGTTTTATTGAAAGTGAAAGCCTAAGCCATTTCTGAATTGAAAGGCTGAATTTTACTAGTTCACGAGATCACCTATAAGGTGTCTCAAAATCAAGACTAGACTCTATGTTAGAGAAAATTGGTAAGGGGTGGTGTTGTTAACGTTTATGCTTAGTCACTGAATCATTACAATAACAGGAAGTACACCTGAAGACGACAGGAGTTTGTCATATCTGTCTAAACATTATGTCTGTTTCCTAAACACGTGAACTATCAGAAATCTCAAAATATTATCTATCTGCCAATCAACTTTTCTTATTTTATCAGGAGTGGTAACAATCCAAATTATTGTTAATTGGTACATTTTAGTGCCTTATATTATTTGTGAAATGTGCAGTAATATATAACAACATACATTTGAAACGTTTTGTCCATATGTACTACAATATTATGTAATTGTTATTCTGAACACTTGTTATTGTCTTGTGAAACGTTATCAGAGCATTTATGACTTTAAATAGATATTAATTGTTTACAAACATACACAGGTTTTAAAAGTAAGTATTTTTAATTAGTGGAAGACACCACTATTATATACCAATATTGAGGTGCCAAACTTGGTTTTCTTTCAAAGTAAAGTTTCCTTATTATTGTCAACAAATTTATTGTTTAGAGGGCTATTTAAACTTCACGATTGCTAAAAAACTTCAGGGATGTGTCCTGATTACTAGCAGGACAATAAAGTATATTTTAACAGTATCATTCTACGTACATTTCACATAAGCTGTAAAAAAAAAACGAATTGAAACGCTTGTTTTAATATTTTTATTGTTTCATGTTGTGGTTGGTTTTTTTTAAATACAACGGGTAGGCATTGTTAATTATTTCAGTTATCAAACTGAATATACAATTCAAAGTTACATGACATTAACTGTCCAAGCTGTCTTGCAATCCTACAAACTGATGATTATTTTAAATGATAAAAGTGGAGGAAGATTATCTCTTAGCTCGTGTACGTATTTCTTTTTTTAATATTGTAGTGAATGATTCAAAAATATCGTTTCATTTTTATTTACTAACCAGATTTTGTAAATTAAAAGAAATAATGAAACTTAAATAATACAGTTATTATATTAGGCCTAATTTTGAATATCTTTGAGCATTGAGTTACTCCCGTACCTGAACGTAAAAACAGGACTTTACTCTGTAATACTCTAGGATAGCAATGGTTCGACTGGACATTTGTAGTTAAGCTTTAGTTCAATGATATCAAACTGATAGACGTTGGTTAATTTTTAAGGGTGAATACCACCCCTATTGATACAAAATTTAAATGACAGTCTAAAATGTAATATATTTTAAATCGCGTTTTTTATAGTCAAATTACATTGTATTTCCTGTTGTAGAATATAATTCATCTAGATTTCTTATGTTTCAACCCCTAAAATCCACCCTTCTGAGAAAAATATCAAACTAAAAATTGTTTGATTAAAAATGAAAATTGTTTCTTGTTCTATAACTTAATTCATTATACATCACTATATCGGACAACCCCTAAGAACCACTCCAATTGAAAAAAAATTTAATTTTAGATTAGTTTCTTAGATTATGTTTTAATACAACGTGTTTCTGGGCATTATTTGGGCAACATATTTTAGTAATCAATAATTAAAAATGTTAATTTCAATTAACTTTAATTTTAATTAAATTATTAGTAATAAAGAAATATGAATCTTCGTGCATTTGATACGAGAATGAACTCATAGACATGTAAAATAGCAAGTTCACCTGTATTCATAATTGCTGCAAAATATTGTGGAATGAAATGCAAATTTGTTTTTAAGGATAACTCCTTTGATATTTAAGGTGTTCAAACGATAAAAGAAGAATGTTGTAGGGATGTTTAAGGCTAAAAGGTATGTGAAATTGAATGTTTGTTTTAAAACTATTAAAAAAAAAATTAAAATGGTCCGATACGTTGGGTTTTGTGAAGGTAATATTTTCGAACAGCGGTATTTCTATAAATTGTAATACTAGAAAAAAATAACTAAATTTTTTCCAACAAAAAAGCTACAGTTTTGTATACAATTGTTTTTTACGTAACTTGTGAAGTTTCGAGTAATTTTAAAAATAAAATAGTTCCAAAAATTTTAAAAATTGTTGTATATGTAATTTGAACTATTCTATTTATAATGCATTGAAAATTGACCAAATTTCTAGAACTACTTTTACACTACATTGACAAAGTAACTTATAGATGGACCAAGGTTAATTTCATAAGTGTTAGTAGTTATTAAGCCATTGTTTTTCTAACCAAAGTGAATACAATTATTTTTTGCTGTCACAACTCCAATTTGAATGAAATTGACTTGGACAAAAGCTCATTTTAAAGGTCCTTTACGTACTATAAAACATATTAGTTAAATTTCTCTTAGGTTTTCTACTATTCGGTGTATAAGGTTTCTGTTTCGATAGTCGACAAAAGTCTGTGATACCTTTGGCAAACCGTAACATTGTCTGATTTGAACGTACGAAAAAAAATATTTTTAAATATTATATATATATATATATATAAATATTTTAGCAATAACAGTTTTCTAGATAAGTTCTAAACTGTCCAAGTTACACGTAAAACACTGTTAGAAAATATGCATGTTTACCCTTAAATCGATTCTCTCAATCAGGAATAACTCCGAAAATATTAACTTCTTCAAAAAAATTTTCAAGAATATTTTATGCTTAAAATAAGACAATGATTCGATTTCTGCAGCTGTTTTTCATGTCAGAATGTACAACCCCTAAAAAAGGGGTGGTTTTTACTGCAAAATGTGAGAACGCTTATACTGCGCTGGATCACTTTTGTTTTTTGGATCTTTCCCTAGTTACTACTAAATTTCAAGTGAATTAGTATTATCTTAAGTGTCCTTGAGCTGTTTTACGGAGGGATTAGGTAGCAATAAATAGAATCAGTGAGGCAGGTCTTAAGGCCTGACACATTGTAATCACTTCACAGTTAAATAGAGCTTTTATCTAATTTAAAAAAAATTATAGCTAAAAACCATAACGCTACAAATACAATATACATACAATTTTGGATCGTTTTATTAGAAATGTTTACTGATTGTTACTTGTTTTCCAGATATTATAGGTAAAACGCATTATTTTAAAGCCACACTGCTGAATTTATTCGTGTTATAAATTGTATGCACAGTTTTACATATTTTAATCATAGATTTGTATGAAGACGTGAGCCTACAGTAAAATATATCTTTACTATAAAAACAACTTGGATCATTAAATTTTAAATTGGTTTTTAATCTGATAGTAAGATAACGTAAGTATGTAACAATAAACTAGACTTCGAAAAGAAAATATGATGAGCTACAAAATACATTTCTTACATTCAGAGCCAGATTTCGGATCAGATGCAAAAGTAAAAGGCAATTAAATATAATTATACAAATTATTAACTATATTTATTAACTATTAAATAGAATCACAGGCCAATATTGACTAATATTTTCTTTATAAGTGTAGTTTTTTTTTTTTTTTTTTTTTTTTTTTTAAGACATACTATTTATGAACCAAATGTATTTTGATCTATACAATATTTATGTTTGTATATTGGTAGCGATAAAAATGTTAGTCAACAATCATTAGAAAGGTTATAACTCCTAGAATGTGGGTAAAGGGAACTTTTTCCATCCTTACTCATTTTACAACGTATAAAATAAATTGTCTGTGGAAGCAAACTACTACTTGCATGAATCCATGGCTTGATTCGAATTCTCATCCTGGCGACGACAGGGGTTGGCGTACAATCGACTTTGAGAGGGAACAGGTGCGTAGAGACTACGAGAGCCTAATCTGTTGAGTGGTTGAAGCTACCGATATCTTGTCAGCCAATCTGGTAGGTGACAAAGGTAAACAAGCATACATTCAATTGTGAGAGTACAGGTGGTAGTGGCTACGAGAGCTTAATCTGTTTGAGTGGTTGAAGCTACCGATAATCTTGTCAGCCAATCTGATAGTGACAAAGGTAAAAAAGTAAATTCAATTGTGAGAGAGTACAGGTGTGTAGGGCTACGAGAGCTTAATCTGTTGAGTGGTTGAAGCTACCGGTATCTTTTCAGCTAATCTGATAGGTGACAGAGGTAAGCAAGCATACATTCAATTGTGAGAGGGTACAGGTGCGTAAGGACTACGAGAGCTTAATCTGTTGAGTGGTTGAAGCTACCGGTATCTTCTCAGCCCATCTGATTGGTTACAGAGGTAAGCTTACATTCAACTGTGAGAGAATACAGGTGCGTAGGAGCTAAGGGAGCTTAATCTGTTGGAGAACCCGGTATCTTGTTACCCAGTAAAATGGCCGACAGAGGTAGGCATATAATCTACTTTGAGGGAGCTCAGTTGCGAGAGATTACGAGAAATTCGTCTATTGAGTGATTGGAGCTGCCGGTATCTTGTCACCCCATCACATGGCTACAAGATGGCTCGGTGCTGAACTGGCGTTGCCAGATGCAATTACTAGAATAATAAATTAGGATTGACACTAGATCAGTAATGTGATTGTGGGGAATATTTCTAAACAATGGATCACATAGTTACAGATGTGGTGCCCCCTGCGCTCTTTTACGGAGAGATTAGCCAGCATACACCGAATCAATGAGGCAGGTCTTAAATGGCTCGATGGATTGGACTTAGCTTTATGACAGAATATCACATTAAATGTAAATCATTTTACTATACCATAGTAACTTTTGTATATTTATCCAAATATACATCCCAACTTTTAAAAATTAACAAATGGTAGCTGACAACAAATCATAACGATATATATCAGATGGCTAAGCATGAATTCACTAATGATAAGGGCTCAGGTGCGCAAAGATTACGAGAGTTTCATCTGTTGAGTGGATACATTTGCAAGTTTCCTATTAATTCATTCTTTACCAAAATAATGTAATATTACCCACGCTTTTTTTCTCTGTACTGATTATAACCATGTTGAATATAATTTTAGACAATCTGCCAATTGTATCCCTATAAAATGCCTGTATTGTATTACTCTTAACTTCATTAAGTATTGGATTATTACTATTATCGGAAGCTTGTTGTCAATATAACTCTTATATATTCCGTCTTATTGAATTGCTCCAAATAAGTTTGTCTAAAATTTTCAGTTTTCTAGTATTTTTTTCCACTTACCCTACTTATATTTATATAGGTAGCTTATCAAATTTACAATAGCCAGTTGTGGAGTGCCTTCTCTTTTGGTGCTTTCTTATTATCCTAACCATTGTTTGTTAACTAAATATTATTTTTTTATTATTTCAGTCCGTTATTTAGTTATTGAATCTTTAAATATTTTTAGAATCCCATGTGTTAGTTTTTTCGAACATGATGCTCAATGGATATATATGAACTGGTTTTGTATACATAATTTTCTCTAAAAGTTTTTGTGTTTCCGATTTTCTCTACAGATAGTGTAATTTAAATACTATGTTTGGCTTCTTATAGTAGTCATGAAGATAGCTATATTTTCTATATTGACGGCGTTTCTTTTCGTGTTTCTCATGGTAGGACTAATTTATTGTAACTTACTTCATTTTCAAATCGTAACCATTGTAGCATTTATGTGCGACTGGAAGCCAGGACATAAATCATTCATTTTTAATTATGGTTGATTAAATAAACATATTGTAATGTGCCCCGTATTGCCAGTATGAAAGGACGTGTGGATAACTTAGAGGTCCAATTGAAGGCTATAAGTAGATAAAAAGCCCGTGAACAGACTCACTTTTCTGGCCTCAGTCACGTGACTTTTCCAAGATGGCGGCGGTCACGTGACCGGATCCAAGATGCGGCCGGATCCAAGATGGCGGCGCCCATTTCCCGCCAAATTTTCTAACCTCACTTTTCCTAACCTCAAATTTCCCGCCAAATTCCCAAATTTCCCACGCTTTTTCCCGAATTCCCCAAAATTCCCGATTTTC